>CALNXJ010000088.1:0-417500 GCA_942486045.1 Pocillopora meandrina
GGAAGCGTTGGCTGCATGATGTCATTCTTACTCACAACGAAGCTATTTGTTTCGATCTTTTTTTCCACATATCCTTTGTTAATAGCCCCACCTGAGGTGCCACCTAGGCTGCAGTGAATTTTTTTCTTTTTTTTTTTTTGCTCACTGTTTGAACGTGTGGTATTTTCTGAAGTTTCTAACTCTTGAATAAGATTTTGTAGAGAAGTGATAAGTGTCACTGCTGAGCAACACGTCTTTTGTTATCAGTTTGGACCGATTATATTCACCATTAAGAGCACACTGGCTAAAATAAAAGGTTTTCTTTCGATGCTTCTGCAGTTTCTGGCAGGTTCTTATCCAAAAATGGCGGTCAAATGTTTCCTAATATTCTTTCTGTTTTGGATTCGTTCGTCCTTCAATTGTTTTTAACACCTTGTTTAGTATCTTTTTTTTTGTTACCAGTATGCATGGTTGTGGGTGGCGTACTTTTTAAAGAAGAAGAGAAGCTTGGACCCTTCGTCGCACTTTTTTGTTACAGAAACTACAGTTGAAATACCTCGGAGTCTTGTAGACCGATTTAAAATACCACTCGATATATCGATTGTAGACAATACTTCGGATGGTTTGGTTATATTTTATTTCTCGCGTAGGCACGATATTTATATGATGTAAAATGCCGAAAACAGTCAGGTTAGGTTATTTTGAGGTTATCTTCATTTATTCAATTTTTTTTCAATAAAATCTCCTCTCTAGGTCGAAGCGTCGAAAACCGGGTTCAGTAAATTACATCCAAATTTCACCCTAGTTCAATAATTTTCATTGTGCGATACAATTTTCTGAAGCACCCGGAAATGAAATGAAAAGAAAAAATTTAAATTGAAGATATATATCTTCACCACGTTATGTTAAACCAGGTCAAAAAGAAGGAAAAGATAGATACAGGTAACACAGATAGTTAAGTCTGTTTTCATCTGCAATTATTCAGTGAAGGGGAAGATGAAGTTGAGATGGATCAGCTGAACGCAAACACAGACGGATGGGGAGATTGGCAGTTGACCGCCTGATCCTTCGCGACATGTGTTGGCAAAGGGGCATTCGGTTCAGTGTGGCGAGCGCTACTGGGTCGTTCCAGTGGCAGACCTGGAAATCGCACAGTTGCTGCGAAATGCTACCTACGTAAGTACTTTTCAGGTCTTTTTCTTTTCATACAAAGCTTGATTGAACTATCCTTTATTAATTTTTAAGTAATTATCCTAAATGAAGTATTTCTCTTAGAACATGCTTTATTAACCTACCTGATACATAACATGGATAGTTTAAAACTATGCGCTGTTCAAATGATTTATCAGCTGGCATGTCAAATTAATTGTTAGCGGATGGTTCCAGGGGGTGACCAGTTGTTAAATCTTTTGTCATACAACGCTACTAAAACAGAACAGAACACGAATATCATTTGGAGTATTAGAAGCGTGAAGAAAAATGAAAATTTATTGATTAAATTGCATTCAAGTGTATAAAGCGGAAAATAATACAATACTAGAAATATGTCACTCTGTCGTATGTTTCAAAAGTTACCCTTTTGAAAGTTTTTGATGGAAATAATGTCATGAGATCTCAAAAAGAACCTTGAGAGGGTGAGTCTAGCGAAAAATCTCGAAGCAATTTGCCAAATCTAGTATATATGGTAGTATGAGCTTCTTCCGCTGGAAAGCTGAAAATTACAATGCAGTAGGACCTGTATTAAGCGGTCGGTTTGAAAATCCTGAACTTTCCTCTTTACTTATAGTACTTTTTATATCAAGCGGTTTGGTCACCCTTTACTTAAGTCCCAACAACCTATTTGTAATATTATTCCACCTTTATTAGAACGGTCACTAAAAGCGGAAGTACTCAAGTAAAATTAAGAATAATTTTTCAAGTAAATTGAATTTATGTTTATCTCCCGAAATCAATGTTAGTAATATTTTTGAGCGAGGTTGTGTATGTTATGTGGTCCGTGATGGCTTAGAGTGGCGTTTTCTAACCTTTATCAGTAGTAGCCCTATTCCGTGGAACCCATATTAAACGGTCAACCATTTTCCGTGCATGACCGCAAATACAGGTTGGACTGTAAATAAAGTTGACAGAGTCAAATGAATTTACAATAGCTCCGGAAATGCTCATTGTTACTGTGCTTTTTATTAGGATAAAAGCAAGGATTATGTACCATATGAACGGTAGGAAACAAGAAGGCGGGAAACAGAGCATATCTTTTCAAATATCTATTCGACCGACTATTAGGTATTATAACAGGTGGAATTTCTAGGCTTAATTGCGTCTCTACTTTTGTAAGTTGTCTGTAAACAATTGCGCGATTCAATGCTCGAGATGAGCAGCGTTTTCCCAAACAAATGATTTTTTCAACGAGGATGAATTTATTTTGTAAATTTCATGTTCAATACAGTGAACAATACGGCTAACTGACATTTTGGCAAGTATGGATTATATGGAGTTTAGTTACCTAATTTTTTTTTTTTATGTAGACCAAATGCATCATAATTTGCGCTAGTAATATAACATCAAGTATACAACAATTCTATATGTGGATGTTTACCACATAATTAATTGTCTCTCTTGACATGCAAAGTTTGTTTGTTTATCTAATTTTTGTGTGGTTTCTAGCAATCTCCGGAGAGAAAGGAAGGAAGGCCCTGCTGTTGAGAGAGATCGAGTTATTAAAAACTCTTTTGGAAGGGAGGGCCATGAAAATGTTGTTAAGTTCATTGGTTGTGTCACAGTTGGAGGTAATCAGCTATTGTTATGATTATAATCAGCTAATTCACAGCAACGATAGAGACATCTCTGAGTTCAACCACTGGTACAATTACTTCTATCAGTATTCTTAGTCCTTGCTAAGATGGTGTACTAACTCAATGGTTATTTTCAATTGTTTGACTGTTTTAAATTAATTTACTTCGCACTGTATGAGGGGCATTTTACTTGGAGGATGTTAGCTCTAAAAATCAACATGCTGATTGTGATAAAACTTCAACTTACAATGGCAAGTCTTTGTCTATTTATCTGCCATCTCTGTTTTTTCTGTCTGTCTGTAGATTTCTATCAGCCGTATGTGTCCGTCTATTTTCTATCTGTGTGTTTTCTTCTTTCACTTTCCCTCTCTGTCTCTATTTTGATTCATTACAGATATAACCTGAGGTATAACTAGATAAAGCATGTACAATTCAAACACGTTTTGGAACTTCTGCACTGCTTGCCGTAAAATAATTTTCTTGTTTTTCCCTTTTAGCTCAGCCAATACTTATCATGGAGTACCTGTGGCGAGGTGACTTGCTGGGTTATCTCAGAAAATCCAGGGGGTTTTCGACCAATATCATCATGGGGTCGGAGGGGTCGACCACTTGACAACATATGACATGGTGCTGTTTGCTAAACAAATCGCACATGGTATGACTTTCCTCGCGTCCAGAGGGTAAGTGCTCAAACTCTTTCTGGTCAGCATGAGGTCCTGCATGTGATAAAATGGCATGTCTTGCAAATCGTCAAAGTAATACTCCATACGGCTAAAAATATCCAGCACATTAGAGTCACTATTTCACCGAGAAATAGTCTGACATTAGCATGATGTTAAACTTTCTACCTATATTTTACTTTTTTTTTATTTTTTGTAGTTTATAAAAGCCCCTTTTAGCAGATCAAATAATTATTTGTTTTCGATTTCAGATAATTCATCGCGATCTTGCAGCTCGTAACATCCTTCTTGATGAGCATCGTGTCTGCAAGTTGACTGACTTTGGGCTCTCTTATCAGGATTTCAAATACGGCCCAGGAAATGCCAAGAAGGTAGTTTTCAGAATTTTTCATCATTTAGTCAATTGGTTTTGGGGCTGCTGGTATGGAAGATAAAAATGTGAAGAATTAAATATTACTGTCCTTACAAACCTTTCTTTTCAGTTATACAGTCTTTCTGCAAAACATATTTCCTTTTAATGGGAAGCCATCCTAAGCGTATCGAAGCTTTCACAGAAAAAAAAGAATGAACACAGGAAATAAGAAAGCCGGAAGAGATATCGTTCTCTGAATAACAAAGATACAAACTCGAAGGGCAAAGTAACAGAAAATTTAAAGCAAAAAAAGGAATGTGTGAATTGTTTTCATAGAATTTGTACAAAGGTGTCTACTGCTATTGACTTTATCGTGAATCCTCACATCACGGTTTTAATCTTATATGCAAATTATTTTAGGAGCTGTATACAAGCCTCTTTAGATTTCAGATGTTTATAATATTTTGGTTACTCATCTAGGGATGTATCCCAATCAAATGGACTGCACCCGAGATTCTCTTTGGACATGTGGAACAGCTGTCAACCAAAAGCGATGTGTACGTACTGTATTGGTTATTATCTAAATATTTTCCATAAGTGAATATTTTTACGATTCTACCTTAACGTAGCGAGAACCTAGAATATTCAGTGCTCTATTCATCTATTGATTAGAGGGTCATTAGGAAACGCTGTTGAGGAACAGCTGAGGTTACAGCTGTAGTATGAGAATTTATATGAATATTAAGTTTAACGAGCAATATCCACAATCTGTTAAGGACAAGAAAAGACGGATGAAAGGATGAGTGGATAATCAAACTAAAAAAAATATGGCGTTTTCTCTTAGGAGGTTGCTTATATCTTGATGGCATGTTTCTAAACATCCCAAGTATCTAAGTAATTATTATCTTTCTAACCCAGTTGAGATATATCATCATCCTTCCATTTCTTTGACAGGTGGTCCTACGGAATCGTCTTGTATGAAATCTTCACTGTCGGTACTTAACTTATTTGTTACTTTATATTCAGGAAATATACCTGCCGAAATTGCACGCATAATTACTAACTGATGAGTGATACCGAGCGGACAAAAGAGCATTGTACAATAGAGAAGTAGAAGCAACACTCAATGTCGCTGATAAATAAAATTATGACGATGCATAGCAACTTGAAATAAAGCTTAAGTTTAAGTAGAACTGAAAGTATTTAGTACATTATTGAAAAACCTTAAATCCATCGCTACACTTAAATTTGTTTTTTTTACAGTACTCTTTCATCTGATGTAAAACCGAAATGTATTTCAGCAATTAATTGTCGTTTTGACAGAAGAATCATTTCGATTGCGCTGAGAGGAATGAAAGTGATTACAACAAAAAAAAGTGTGCTTTTTCGGCCAACAGAAAAACATTATTTTTCCACAGGAGGCATTCCTTACGAAGGATGGTCTCAGTCCACGACAATGAAAAAAATCGAAGAAGGTTATCGTCTGCCAAAGCCTGAACATATCGACGACAGTTTGTAAAGTGTTGCTTCCTTTGTGTGGAATGTTATATAAGTCAAAAAGCAACATCGATTGCTGCTGTGGTCAGGTGTTTTGATACACTCGCTCTGAATAAGTAGCCTTCCTAAGAAATTATTTTTATCTTGTCACTACAAAAAATTAAAATGAAAAGTTGTTGAGTCGAATAAAGAATATGCTGGGTTTTTCATCACAGAATTCGTTTGAGCTGCAATGTAATGAGATAAACTTGGCATTTCAGTTTATTTTTGTAACTAGTTGTGGTTTCTCAACTTCGCTACTTGCAATATTAATGCCTACCGCAGAATTACTGAGGTCATATGTCCCTGTGTTTTTCTATAGATACGCGGTGATGTTAAACTGCTGGAAATACGAAAGCACCAGCCGACCACACTTTGTGAAGCTCTACCAAACAATGGATACATATATTAAAACAAAGGTTTGCCATACAGCGTCTAATTCAGGATATACTTCAGAAATTGAAATTGGTATCCTACCAAGTCAATTGCAAATTTCTTTTCATTTCAATGTGATGTCAAAACGCATTAACTACCCAGCCGCTAACAATTTGTGAATTCAGTTTCATCATGAACTAATGTTACTTTTAAACATATGCAAGAGTGGTTACGTTATGTTAGTCTGGATCATCCTTATTTCCCTCTGTTGTCTACACACAAGAAAGAACGGAACAGATCTTAAAATAACACTTTTGGAAAACTTTGACAGAAAGGAAGACCTTACCTGACTTTTATTCTTATCAATTCATGCAAGTACTAATGGTTCTCGTCTTTGTGATTGATATCTGATCTGCTCTTTTTTTTCTTTTTAGTGACTCATTTTTGGAATTTCTTTGTTGAATTTTTGAAATTCATTCGTTCAAGATTTTTTAGCTCATGCAGTTCCTGATTACCTTCTAATCTTTTTCATAGACGTATGTAGATATCTTTGACGATGACAAGTATGATCAGGATAAGTACAACTTTGTCGATGACCGTGGAGCTGTTGCAAACCCAGAAGATGCGGGACCGGACGAGCTAGGAGCAGCTGCAGCAAATCCCATCGGTGAAGTGGGTGAACACGGTGCTACGGCACATCCCTTTGCAGTTGCAGTGGACGATGATGCTACAGCTTTCCTTCCTGGAATTAACGTAGGAGACGAAGGAGCACCTGCAACAGATCCCGACCGTGAAGTGGGTGAACACGGTGCTACGGCACATCCCTTTGTGATTGCAATAAACGATGGTGCTCAAGCTTTCCCTTTCGCTATTAACGTACCAGAGAAAGGGGCAGCTACAGCAAATCTCGCCCATGAAGTGGGTAAGCACGGTGCTGCTGCACATCCCTTATTAGTTGCAATTGACGATGGTGCTACAGCTTTCCCCTTCGCTATTAACTTACAAGACAAAGGGGCAGCTGCAGGAAATCTCGCCCGTGAAGTGGGTAAGCACGGTGCTACGGCATATCCCTCTATGGTTGGAATTGACGATGGTGCTACAGCTTTCCCTCTCAGAATCAAAGTAGAAGAAGGTTGCGCAGCATACCCTTTTGAGAGTGATAAGAAAGATATGGATGCCCAAGCGTACCCTTTGGAGAGTGATACTTTACCATACCTTAGCGAGAACGAGGAAGAAGATGTTGATGACTCTGAGTGCCCTCTTGCGATTGAGGAAGAAGAAATTGATGACCTGAGTGCCCTCTTGCGATTGAGGAAGAACAAATTGATCCTTTACCATCCTCCCTGGTGATGGACGAAGACGGTCTAGCTGCTTCAGCATGTCCACTTGTGACTGACGAAGAAAATTCTGATTCTTTAGCATGCCCCCTTGTGGTTGAGGAAGAAGATTCCAATAACTCAGCATGCTCCCCTGTACCTGGGGAAGAAGATTTGGAAGCCACAGAATGCCTTTCTGTTACTGAAAAAGAAGATCCTACCTCTTTCGCACGCTCCGCAAATGAGGTGAACAAACCCGATACCTCACCATTCCCTTGTGTGATCGAAGAAGAAGATCTTGATTCTTTAGAATACAATCCTCTAAGCGAAAAAAGGCCTCAGTGATTCCGTCTTCCTCCAGAAATTCAAACTGATGACGAAGAAGGTGTAACAAGTGAACCTGAAAATACCGTTGGTTATGAAGGTGCTGTAGCAGTTCAATCTGAAAAGGAGGCAGTAGAAGAAGAACCTAAGACTTGCCAACTAGAGTACACGAAGGATGAACAAGACGATCTTGGAAACTATATGGACGACCAAAGTGATGCTGTAGACCTTTTGACGGAGACGCTGGCGTACAAGAGTATGATGGTAATCAACTTACTGCTGCGGATATAGACGAAACTGGAAGTGACGAAGACGAGGAGTCATCTGAAGCAACTCCTCTTGTGCAGGACTGAGGCTTAATAGCAGAATTGCTGAACCTCTAAGGTTGTAGTCTTATAACACTCTGTGGTAATTTGTAGTTTATATTTCGAGAATTTCAGCCTCAATATTTCATAGTTTTTTGATTTTAAGACGTAGGTTTTTTCGTACTTTTACTTTAGTAATGCTTTTTGGTAGTGATGATAACCATTTTCATAGTTTATAAACGGAGGTTAAGTGGAATTTCCTTCAAAGAAAAACTTGTTTATTTACTTCACTTTTGCATTTCTTAGTTTACCGTTTATTCACTTGGTGCACTTGTCAGTGCTTTGTTGATGTTATTGACTGTAGGCTGATAGAGACAAAAAAAAAAAAAAAGAAATTGCTGTTAAGATATTTTTTTATAACTGATCAAGTCAGAAATGCTGCGCAAGTTTGTGAGTGTTGTTCCTAGTATAAGTAATATTTCCTAATCTAATTAAGAATAATTTACTTGTTGTAAAGCACTCCCTAAATGCTTCAATAAACTTATCTAAGCTAAACTCGTTTCGTTTACTCCATTCATTGCAGCAAAATTGCTGGTCTGGATCTAACTGTAGATTTGAAGGATACCATAAACTAAAATGACATCTGGCCTCCTTCAAAGAGTAAGATTGACGAAAATCCAGTAGCGCTGCGCATGCGTTAGTTCTGATAAGTGTATATATTTTTCTATTCCCAGCTTACGCTCGCTTAGCAACCAGGAGTAGCATATCCTCAAAACATTATTAACGCAATACATTTTATCCTTTTTGTAGACAGCTACTGACTCACCGGCCTTTTCAATCGAGTTCTCTATTCCAATTTGTTGATTAGATAGGCGTTATTAAGCTGATTAGTCTTGAATGTTGTTATTTCACATCACTGCTTCTAATCATTGTCTGAGAAAAGTGTTTTAGAAGTTTGAAACATAAATGACCCCATTGTGATGATTCTTAGTGCGGAAGTTGGCCTAAGGCAGATTTTCCAAGTGCCAAGGAAGCATGATTTTTTACTTTTATCTCCACAGTTTCAGGCATTTTGGCGTCTCGGGATATTGTGTTTGAATATTGTTGACACTAATCGTACTTTCCTGGTGCACCATGTCAGCAAATATGTCGAGTTTAATCAAGCAATAGATGGCGTTTTCGAGAAACACAGACGAGCTAATATGATAATGGATTCTCATTCAGTCATTTTCAGTTGTTTTTTCACGAGCACTAACATATAACGCTGATATTGCCTAACCCATTACTTCAACTTTCATCTTGAGAAGTACTGTGCTATGATTTTTTAGAGAAATAGGCAACGGCAGTTATTTTCTTTCTGTCCGTCGTCGTGTTTCTTGACATGAGCAAGGCCTTTGACAAAATAAACGAGGGCATTTTGGCGTGGCTTAGTTCATCATTAATCCATCTGTTAGAAAACAAGTAGCGCTCATAAATTTGAGTCCCTGACTCTCTGGTCTTTTGAATCCAGAGTGCCACAAGCGGTTATTCCATGACTTGTTTTGTTCAGAATTTATGTAAATGACTTTTTATATGCCCCTCAATCTTGTTTTACTGAATATTATTGGATGATACTAAATTTCAGATTTCTCTCCCAGTTCAAGGCTGGGCTAAGACAACAATTTTTTTTCTGGGACAGGGAGTGTCCTTTAAATGAAAGTGAAATAAAACCACGATCGTCGATCAAAAGATCGGTGGTGACTTGATGTCGATCTCAAAAATTTTGTTTTTGCCTTTTTTTCAGTATTTATCTCTTTGACTGTTTAATATGCTTATATGGAAGTATTTATCGTTTAGATAGGGTTTTGAAATTTCTGCACACGAAATTAAATTAAATTTTTTTTTGAATCTCCTGCAAATCTGACATATGTCGATCCATATATAGATATAAGGAACCCAAAAGTAGTCACTAAAACGTTACTCCGCACATCCTTCTCCATTCACCTCCAGGGATTTGCGCCCAAAAATGTTGTGAGTATTACAGGAATAAATTATTCAAAATCATCTTTTGTATTATTTTATCTCACAGTATTAAATTATATAAAAAACAAATATTCATCTATGCCGGTGGCTAGGGTAGATATTTACATCTGCGCTTGGCAGCTTGGTAAATATCCACCACTAGTTAACTCTACCTTGGTGAAGGGTTAAGAAATAATCATTTGATAAACTTTCAATAGGCCGATTGGCATCACAACTTATCGTAATAATGCAAACATTTCCGAGAAGACAATATTGGAAAATGGATCATTTTTCTATCCATATCTTGTAAAATTAATGTCAATGAAGGAAATATAAATAAACTTGAAAGGTCTTGGCTGGCCACCAACACCAGCACCTGTACAACAACAACTGAAGTGTGTCAATAATCATGTATTGTTACCCTTGGTGTTATCAAAACAAGCGGCTGACATATCTGTCAACCAAAAACGGTTTATTTATGCGACTAAGAATAAAAGTATTTGAAAGCCTAATGACCCAATTTGCCAGTCTCTAGCTAAATACTATAACAGCTACCGATAAGTAAGCACGTAATACTTTAAAAAACCGTCAGAAGGAGACAGATTGTGCCTTTCTGTGAGAGCGTAGCCGGTTTTAATGACTAAGCTATTGAGTCATTACGCTTTGTTTTTGGAAGCAGATGTGAACTGTTTGTGGAAAAAAAATTTGTTGAACATTGATAAGCAGCAAAGTTGAAGCGTTTTCGGTCAATATCATTTTGTTTTCTTTTCCTATGGTGATTTTCAATATTTCCTGTGGCTTATTTTTTTTTTCATTTTACTTCAAAAGACGCATGGAGGTAATTGTTTCGTTTCAGCTGGCTATTTGCGGTGGTAACACTGTTTTTCCGCACACCACAGCCTACTCGTTTCAAAGCAAATTTCATTAACTTTAAAGTTGTGTTTTTCTCTTCAGTTCCTAATCGAATTCATTCAGAGGAAAAGTGATATCGAGCTAAGATTTTCACGAATATTTTTCAGCCTTGCGCTTATGTTTTTCGCCAAGTTAAAGATTACCTCTACTCACTAACATATTTTGACTTGCCAGCAAATTGGCTCTCGCTAATGAGTTCTGAATTTAGGGAACACACGCGCGGCAAAGTAATCAATTTTTCTGTTATGAATGAACGGAAACTAGCATACGGTAGCCAGTTTACGTTCTCAACAGTTGATAACATTAAATTAAATTTTAATCTCTTTCTTTAGTGCTGGAAGTTCAGAGAAGTGAGAATTGCAGTAAAGAAGACAATCAAACGTTTTGTTGTGGTTTTGTAGTTCAAGAATTCCTTTATTTATGAGAATGGACCACGATGTTCCTTAACATTAGTATATTATGTAGTTTTTTCATCTAAAAAGCATTTGCTTATCATAAAGGAACCGCAGATATGTTACCTTAAAACAAAAAAAGAGCATGGCTAAGAAGGGTAAAGACACATGAGTCAGGAACTGAAAAGAAAACCTGACTTGTTAAGGAAGCTCTACAAATTATTGGCGAAAAGTCTAATTATAGCTGTGACATTTGTCGTCGGAAAATCAGACAACAGGAGGAATTTTTTATCCAATGGAAACTGTTAAAATTCTCAACAAAACAATAATACTCTTATATCGATTACGGGTCGCCCAATAAACGTTCATTTTCTGCCAAAAGAGGAAAAGACAGAGCCACAAGTCTGAACGTGCGCCAATGGCGACCCTCACAAGCCAGTTATCTTCACAATTACCAATTGGAGTAGTAGCATTTTCTCCTCGCTGTCAACATTGTCCTTTCCTTCGCTGCATCTCTTGGTAATGCTCTGCTTCTATTAACATTTTATAAAGTGTCCTCTTTGCATCCCGCTGCAAAGGTCTTGTTTGAATGTCTAGCCGCTACCGATCTTTTGTGTAGGTCTTTTTCACAACCTCTGTTCGTGACTGTTTTATTTCTTTACATTGATCTTGGTAACACCGACATAGATATTTTGTATTACGTCGAAGAGGTTGTTTGTATATCCAACTATGTTTTGTTTAGAGTGACTGTACTGATATCAACAGCCATCAGTGTTGACAGACTTCTCTATCTGTTATTGAGGCTGAGATACTGACAAGTTGTGACACTAAAGCGAACTCAAGCTGTTATACTTTTATGCTGGATAATTGCTGTTTTATGCGGATTGGTTCGTGTCTGGAGTCAAACGGTTTCGGAGATTGTTGCTTTTGTGGCCGTGTGACCTCTGCAGTTGAGGGTCCTACATGGCTAGAGAGACTTAAATATCACCACCTGCTCATTTGGGAAACTAGATTCGTTCTTTGGATGTTCAGTGTGGTGTTCAAGAGGAGAGTTCTCAACGCCTTTAGCAGTGAAAGAGTGGTAACTGCTATAAAATAACATGGAGAACCTGACGGAAAATACAAACCAAACAAGAATTGATCAATTTCATTGCTTCACGGGCGTATGTGATCGAAGTCTTATTAGGTTTGTTTCTGTCATTGATCTTATAATTTCCGTTGCAGCCATTGTGGGAAATGGTCTCATTCTTTTCCCTCTCTGCAAGATTTCTTCCCTTCATCAACCATCAAAATGTTTATTCAGTAATCTTGCATGCACTGATATCACTGTTGGACTCAGTTTCCAGCCGTTTCATCTTGCTTACGTAATTTCCCAAGAACACTCTGGAATTTGTTACCATAGCTCGCTCATCAACCGAACCTTGGGGGTCATTTTCTGTGGCGTGTCTGTCCTCACACTGACTGCAATAAATACAGGCAGACTTTTAGCTGTTTTACTTGGGCTATTATATCGACAAGTAGTAACTCTGTGGCGAGTAAGAGTAACTTTAGTCCCTTTTTTTGGCTTGTTTACATTACAAGAGGAAGAGCAAACCATTCCATCCTTTCTATTTATTTGATAATCAGTAACATGGGTGTAACTTTATCGATGATGACTTCTACTTTCTGCTACATAGCAATTTACATGAAACTCCGCCGTCAACAAGCTCAACTCCAAGCTTAAACTATCATTCCCAAATTGTGTGATACACATACATTTTTCATTGTTGAGGAATTAGCAACTGAAAGATGGAAACTTAAAAGCCGCGCTTCAAAAGATTGCAATATCACTGTCATCATCCGAATCATCATCACCAGATATCGTGATTTTAATTTCGTCGTCATCATCATCATCATCCTCATCGTCATCGTCATCATTCTCATCATCATCGTCATCGACATAGTCATCTTCCTCGCCACCTTCTTCCTCTACTGGAAATGAAAGGCTAGTTAGTCGCAAGGCTCTCCTCCCACCCCCTTCCCCAGCATTTCGTCAAGTTTTCGCACCAGTTGCTGCTACCCATTTTATTCCTCGGTGAAGAGACGTACTGTGAGAATAACGTATCTTCCCAAAGATCACTTCACAAAGACCCAACCAGGGTCCCAACCCAGACTCCTCGACCCTGATTCCTACGCTATAATGATTGGGCTTCAGCTCCTCAAATAATTTAGAAAAAGAGGTTTGGAGGAAGGAAAAAACAAAACAAAACAAAAACAACATTGAGACTTTGAACAGGATTTGAATTTGTGACCTCGCGAGATGCCGGGTGCGATGCCCTGGCCGGCTGAGATATGTAGTCACCACCCGTTAATGAAAGGTGAATTTATCGGCTCAGGTCTTACGATCAAGATGAACTGAATTTAATGTTTCATAGAAATCATAAGAATTCTCTTATCTCTGGAAGGAGTGAGAAGAGGGGAGAAAAAGAGAGGAGAGGAAGGTAAGCAGTAGGAGAGGGAGAGGAAGAGGATGGGAATGAAAGAAGAAGGATGGAAGGGAGGAAAACAAAACAAGGCAGAGGTTTCCGATTTATAAGCTTACCTCAAACGGCTACAAAGCTGTCAGTTATATCGGTACACAAATCAAATATTGTCTTCTTAACGTCGATTGTAGGTGTTTGAAAGCAATTAAAAATTTTAACATCATTTACACGCTCATTTCGTAAACTTCAAGGTATTTCAAATTAAATGATAACAAGCGCCAAAAAAAATTTCCATTAACATTTTTAGTAAGCCCTCCTGCTTACCTATAGGTTGATAATCTGTTGCGTCAAAGGTCCTGAACGAGGTCTCGTACGGTCCAAGGTGCATTTTTACTATAAAATACGGAAGAACAAATACCACTCCCTTCAGTCCAGAATTCATATTTTTTTTTTTTTTTTTCATTTTTGAGATATCAGAGGCTCTGAGGGACTTTTCCCTGAGGGCCCAGTTATGTAAAGGGCGGATAACGCTATCCGACGGAAAGAGTTTTATCTAGTGGATAGCGCTATCCAGCCTTCGAAAGACTGGAGTTAAAGTTTTAGAGTTATGAGTCGAATAAAAGAGCTAGAGCTCTTTCACTTTTCCAAACACGAAAAGTTGCTAAAAATTGATGAAAAGTTGAAAAATTTTCTTACGCAATTTTGGATTTCTATAAACTGCTGAAAACCTATGGAACCATAATCCCGGGTGAGTATTCTGTGCTCTCAATTTGAATTTGAATATCGAGATGACAAATAGATCACAACTAAAAACTCACGACTTGGACGAACTAAAACCTCGATGTCGGGTCTGATTTCTTTCGTGAAAAATTAATTTGAATTTGAGAAGTGTGTAAATAAGTAAACATGAAATTACCCCATATATAACGTCATACTGTTTTTACAGTAGCATTGGCTCGTTCTATAAAAACAAGAAAAGGATACAATCTCTGAATTGATGATAATCTCCAGCCCGGAGGGCTGAAAAACGCCGCTGACATAGTTGTTAAACTTGTCAAACTTGTGTATAACCCGTTTGCCTTTGATATCCCATAATACACCGTCATTCAGTACCAGGTCGTCCGTGGGATTGAAGGAGGCGAGGTTCTTTTGAGTAGTTGTTCGTGTTGTTGGAATCATGCAGAGTTAGTACCCGCTGACCTGTCGCAGTGTCGTAAATCGGATGTTTGTATATAAAATAGTGAATAAGAGTATCACACTCTAACTGCACTCTAATGCTACTAGTGATCGAGAAATAAAAAGGGGGTTTTAGCAGAGAAGTACCACAAGCAATAAACGAAAAAAAAACAAAACAAAACAAAACAAAAAACTGAACCAAATACAAGAAAACATTGGTCAACCTTTACTAAGGTGATCACAAGGCTTTGCCTCCAATTTATCAAGGATCTACCGATAGATCGAAGTTTGTTTAATTTTTCAAAAGACGCATTTCAAGCGGGTGACGTGAAAGAAAAAAAACCAAAGTTGTTTCTAAAGCACATCAAAATAACAAATAAAAATTATTAAACACAGCCAACAGGCCTCAGAACAAGTAAACTGAGGCGTAGAAAAGTGATCTTGGCCATGAAGTCTGGGATAAAAATGCTTTTGAAAGTCCATGTATTTGAGACAAAAAATGATCGCGCACAAACTTGGGCAAAATCAGCGATTCTATCGTCCTTGCTGTCCCGTGTTCACGCTGTAGCAATTTCGCTTATCTATTTGTCCTTTTGTAAATGTTCTAAATGAACAGCGACAATTTGTCAAACTAAGGCTGATCGCGATGTATTTAGAAGTGAAAATGTATCATATGTCTTGAACTCACATGCGCAGTAGCGTCGTGTGTGCCAATAATTCTGTGTTCTGATAAATTACTAGACTTTACCCAGGTGTCTTCGCTAAATGTATGTCTGAGCCAAAGACAAACAAATAAAATTATAGGTAAATAACATTTTTTATCAAATAGAGAGATAAATGTAACGACGAAATATTACAGTTCGCCTACCGTCACCGTGTTATTAACACCAATCCGGTTATAGGATACGAGCCATGATATACACCTAAATTATTTCCCATTTTGTTTGTTTTGATCTTGAGCGTTGATTGCCGCAGGTGCATTAAGTTGAAATCATTGCTCGTCTCCTGTAATCTATGAAATTAGTTTGTCTAAGTGTCTTCTGTAAAGTTGTAGCTCTGAAAGAACAATGTAAAACTTCTTTGTATTTCAGCGATCATCAAGTCAATAAAATTAATGGTAAAACATAGTGAAGTATGTGTTTGTTTTGTTTCTGCGACTAACATTGTAGTTTGTTAAAGGCGAGATACAAATATACTAAGCAGAGACACAAACAAGGACGTAACTATCCAATGCACTAGTGGTACGAATCAAACAGGTTTTCAAAGACTTACTTCATTTCGAAAACGTCTCCAAATGACGAAAGAGCACAGGGAGGCGAGGCAGATGAAGATGACGTCAATAAAAGTTCGCGGTCCTAAAATTTGAAGAATGGAGTACAGAAAGACAATTTCAGTGATAAATGAATTCGTGAACACAACCTGAAATGGTCACATGAGCCTTAGATAGGTTGATAACGTTGCGAAACGCGCTGCAAAACTGATGAATAAAAAGGGTTGATTGGTTTGAACGAAAGATATGGAAACTAAACAGTTAACATGAAGACTGAATTTGACCGAACGTTAAGTTATTTAAAAGCAATAGCGGAGCTGCCTTGTTTGTGTGGATGTGGACCGAAATCCAACATCGAACCTAACTTGTTACCATTTGACTGTTTTTGGGTCTGGGGAGGGAGGGGTGGGTGCGCCAAAAAAAAAATTGTTGAAAAACATTAATGAAACTTTCCACTCTGTTTGAAGTAGAAAGGAACGTATTTTTGACTACATGGGAAGGGAAGCTTCCATGTTGTACTCTTACTTTTGAACATTGGCACATGGAAATTGCTGTGTCTGCGCTACAGAGATAATTAAGTCGCCTCTTCCTGCAAAATATACTTTTTTAAAAATAAATTCGTGAAATACAAAAGAACATGAAAATCATGCACTGAGCGGTTTAAATCTAAAAAAGAACAAAAAAAAAAAGGAATAGGTGAGATACAGCTGACAACTTAACTTGTCACAATTAACGACTAATTCATTCACACACAACTGTTTCAAGAAAAATTTTACGTTTGACTTGAAATCAAAATGTGTCGATTGAGTTTTGTACCTGTCCAGTTATTAAGAGCGCTTGTCTGTAAAAATCAGACAAATTCTAAATTTCGCGGCAAGGGTGAAAAATTCGATTTCTTCCTTATTTTAATATTAGATAGGCTAGACTATAACTAAAATCACTGGATACTTTTTCTGGCAAAGTATCTTTTTATTTCAGAGAAAAATACGAATAACAAAATTCCGTTAAAATCGTCATTTTTAGCAGCAAATTATTGCACGAGTTTGAGGGCTTCGCGTTCTTTTTCAACCTCATAAGACCTCACAAAACGATTTTTGTAAACACTGCGTTCCTCTTTGCGTCTAAAATAATTTAAATTCGTAAGCATACATTTCTGTTCAGTAAAAGTACTTTGTGAGTAAAGTTAATTTTCAGCATGTGCTAAACCTTCAAATAGATTAAGCTTTTGGTGGTAGAATTGCGAAAAGATGTTCTCAATATAACTGTAAAAATTTGTCTGGGCAAATGATTGAGAGCGATAAAAGAGCTTTTCAAAGTCCGTGAAAATGCAGTTATATTTGCCTATTTGTCTTCCAAGTAAAACAGACTTGCCATCGGGCTGAGGAGAAAAAAGTAAAAACTTAGGTACAACGTTTACATGACCTCATAAAAACAATCATTTTTTTTAAACAATAGTAAGGAAAATTATTACGAGTAGAAAAAAAAAAAAGAAACACAAGATCATAATTTCTATTTTACTAAGAATCAGCCAAATGCAAACGACACAAACAAGAGGTTCAAACCGTTTGACTTCTAGGAGTGACCGGCGTCTAATTTCTCTTTACAATATCACTCCTTGAAGCAAACATTAATAAAAAAAGCTCTTGATTTTTAACTAAATTCTCTGCATATTCTGTATCCACCGATGGCGTTTTCACCATCAGTAAGGAGAGCAGAACCTTGATGCCATGACTGGCCCTGACACATCCACACATCTTGGATAAGATGTCGTCGATGCTTTTGAAAGCCGGCTTGGATTTCGACTGAAATTTTGAAACAGCTCCACTAATCTACAAACAATGAAGACAAGAGTAATCATCGCGGTGACGCCAAACACTACTCAAGCAGTTGAAAAAATAAAAAATGAAAAAGAGTCAGGCCTATATCATAGTTGAACCGAGAACTGGAAAAAAAGGGAACAACGCGCTCGGCCTGGTAGCTTAAAGCTATAAACGCAAAGTACTTTTAAATTCCTAACGTTTTCCTAACGTTTGAGAAGCAATTTTTCATTAACTTTAATCAGTCTAAGACTGGGAGGAGAACAACGTTGAGGGGAGAAGGGAAGGGGTTGAGGAACCGTGCAGAGGTAAGCAAAGATTATCGTGTTGACTCCGATATAATGCGTCGTCGGAGGGTATTAGGTGTTTATTTGGTTTATCAACAAAGTTGATTATGTAAATGTCTACCGTAAAGCGTGTCTAAGGCTGACGTTTCGAGTGTTTGCCCTTCCTCTGACAAAGGGCTAACGCTCGAAACGTCAGCTTTAAAAGTTAACGGTGGCTAATTTACAAGATGTGTCAAGTTTATTTTGAGGGTTAGGCTTTAGGATCTAGTTGTTTGAAGCACATAACTCACAGTCCTTGATAAGAATTAATTTTGTATTTAAATAGTGAGTTATAGGCAACTTGCAACTTGTCTTAATCATGATCTAGCAAGATCAGCAGGAGATTGTGGGGAGATCATTACACCATTCTATGTTTACGAGCCTAACACCTGCCAGGTCTAATGAGATATGTCCAGAAAAGCAGACAGTATAGAAAATGGCGAAAAATTGTCAAATTCGTCAAATCCGCTAAGCTGATTTCGCTTTGACGAATTTGACTAAAGAAGAAAGGGGTAAGTTTCTAAAGAAACTGTGGTGCTGCGGATTGACTAAAATTCGCCAAAATCGTCAAATCCATGAACATCCCGTAGGTTTGACGAAATTTCGTCAAATCTGCCATCATCGTTACTGCATATATTTCTAGACATAAGTTTGTCTGAGGCAAGAGACTGACCTCAGGGTTACACTTATATGACTGACAATGTCCAAGCAATGCTCCAGGATACGTTACGACTGGTTTGGTTATAACAATTGATAAAATTGAAGCAACTAAATTTGCCACGGCTCAAATAGAACCTCTAAATTTAGAGCTGAGTGCATTGACAACTGACCAAGGCCAAATGAATGTGTATCAAATGAATGTGTATCTCTTCATCCAACGAATATTTCTTTTCTTACGCACGATTGGTTAAAACGCATCAAATGATCAAAAATCCTTACGTCCCATGCCATGAGAGAATTCTTAATGGAAGTTGATCCAAATTGATAATGAAGGAGAGACAAACTTGTTTGTTTGTGAAATCTCTTCGAAAATTCAACATCCGTTTTCAACGCTAAGCTGATTGTTCTGCACTGCAAAAAAATATTTGAGGGATAAAAAGGAAAAGAATACGTCCTCAATTTGGCTCTAATATAATCTATACGTATATTTTGTCTTTAAACATGATCAGTTCCTAAAAGCCCACAGTTATCCTCAAACTTTAATCTCCGAAAATTCTTGGCCTCTCTAGACAAAATAAATGTCCACCAAAAAAAAGACGAGCATATTTTTACACTAAATAAAGACTACTGTTCAATAGTCGGTCCTCACTCAAATTTGTTAAGTTTCTAAATTATCCTTTCAGATTGAGTACACTTTTCTCACAAGCTTCCCACAAACTTCAGTGGAGAGAGACTTACAGTTCTTCACATTACATCAAATGCTCAAGTGCCTATTACAGCACATACCTCCTGATATTCTCTCAAGGGAGTCAGATACTACAGAATTAGTCCCTGCTGCACGCCAAGAGTCAGGGGAGAGGAAAAAGGACATAGGGACTACGTGGTACCCTCCTTAGGTGCCCAAATTACATTTCCAGTGGAACGGAAACCCCTGCTTGTTTTAACAAGCAATGGATGTTTTGCTTGTAGACAACTTTTACCTGAAAAAAAGAAAATATCTATTAATATTAAGGAAACTGAGCTGGCTTGTGCAGGGTAAACCTACTTGGAGTACTACATTCCTGGCACCCCTCCTCACCCCACCTCACCCCACCCCACCCCTCCTCACCCCACCCCACCCCCCTCACCCCACCTCACCCCACCCCACCCCCCCCCCTTGACACAAAAGAAGAAAAAAAGTGCTTGAGGAGGGACACTTCCCAATCCATGTTATTGTAACCACCTAGATATACCATCAAATCCCCCTAGTTCAAAATTGAAAGCTAACCTTTTTCTCCTTAAACTCCCAGAAGTGATCAACATGTAACTTCTCTCTATAATGTACATACGTAATTCACTTAACAGCTATTAAGAATACACAAACTTATCAAGCAGAGGTTGTTATCTTGATCTAAACACCAAATTCTCATAACTAATTTACATGGAAAGATGTAGCAACTATAGGGGAGAATTAACAATCTGATTTTGGGAGTCAAAGGGTCAAAAAAAAACATAAAGTGCAGCTTTCCAACATTTTTCACAAGAGTGGAATTTTGAGGCAAAAAAAATAATAAACTCGACCTCTCAAAGACCCTATTTGCACTTACTGGTATCTAGTGTCTATTCCATTGAAAGCTTCAAGGACCCCATCCAAAAGATCTCACTTTTGTGGAACTTATTCATCACATTATCCTTGCAGTGCTCTCAATAAGATTTGAAGAAGGTGGCTGCCTTTGTAAGGCACCTGCCAGAGAATTTCCCTCTTGTAATCCCATTACTTCCATTCGGAATAAACTGACTTAAAACGGAGTTTTTGGTGACAAACTTTCACAGATGATCATTAAATATTTTTTGTTCTTGATAACAATTGTTTAACTGATTGTTTTATTCCTGATCAAAATTTTCCATTCCCTGACATGCAAGCCTGCTCCTGAGTTTCACACAAAAAGTCCTCTGAAAGGATATATGGTAAATGTTTACCAAACTTTGAGTCAGTCTGCTGTTGGAAACTCAAAATATCTTTTTTTTGGCTGGGAATGTATGAAATGTATGCTATAATATATGATAAGAAAATACCAATCATTTTATCAAAACTCATAAATAAAGGTAAAAGTTGACTGAAAGAACTCTAGAAGATCTCAAGGTGTTTTAGGTCTCACATCGTGAGTTTGCATGAAAGCTCCCAGAGTATACCTGGCAATTCATTACAGAATACCCGCTGGAGCTCCTACTGGTGCTGGGTCTTACTGAAAGCACTGCCTCGGCTGTCAAAGGGAAAACCCAAAGGAGAATAATTGAACCTTCAAGTTGCAAACCAGTCATACCACTCAGTTTGAAAAGACACTTAAATCAACTTAAAGTTGTTAGAAGATCCAATTCACTGGCAGAGGGGCAATCTGAGTCACAATACTCAAAAGTGAACTAACCCTTTCCATTGTCTATTTGCTTCTTCCACTTCTCCATTACACAAACCAGATGTTTCACCATTCTGTGGCACAGTGCATGATGGTCCTGGCTCAGCAAGATTCACTTTCTTTACTTTGTTACTCACAATGTTACTGTTTTTGCTCTTGTTCCTGTTTGTCTTTGCCTTCAGGATAATTATGTTTAGCAGGTCTGTCACAAGGGACTGTGTAAGGTCTGACAAGTCCTTTAAAATGTGCAGCTGAAATTTAACATTTAATCCTCAGCATATAGTTTAAAAAAGGTGTTCCAAACAAAAAATGCCACGAGTGACATTAGACAATTCCTGAGAATTAAGTGTAAACCCAACTATACACTCTGACTTTTGGAAAACAAATGCTGTTAAACACAAAGCTAAGGTGTGATATTTTAAAACCCCTTTTCACTAACATCAGTATGCATATTCTCCATACTGTTCTATATACATTTCTTTAGTTGTTGACTTGGAGAATTTATTTAACAAGATGTCAAAAGCTTCTTTATTTGGTGATCATTTCCTTTGTTCTCATAGCCTTTATGTTTGATTCAGGGGAGATATTGTAAGGAGAAATTAGATGCTGGTCACTCTTTAAAGTTGCTATACTGACTTACCAAGGTAGAGTTTTCTTCTCTGAATACTGCAGCAATATCCTGACTCTCTATGGCAAATGCTAAAAGACCTGTTACTTGATACTTGAAATTAAAAACAAATTAAATATGCAACTGCAGCAATACACATTAAAAATGAACAAAAGGAATATTAGAATCCTCAATGAAACCATGACTATCTATATCTTAACCTTGTACACTACCTTGGATCACCTAACTTAAAAAACCTTCTATTTACACCCAGTTAATAAACATGTACACAAAATTGAGTTAATTCAGAAGCTGAAGCTGTCAAGAATTAGATAAATCTAATTTTCCCCAGGAGGCCACTTGATGCTAAATATTTTGTCAACTAAATTTTCTTTTTTCTCTTTTTCAGGTATGGTGACAAAAATGTTCAAAGCCTGAAGTACTGTGTAAAGTAAGACCAGTAAACTATGATATAAATACCTGTAGCATATGATCTTAGGGGTTCCAAGGCTTTTCTGGCCCACTTGCATAATTGATTGAGCATTGCTTCCTACATGTACATGATTGACATCAAATTTGGTGATAGGAAATATGTAGAGAAAGATGTTTATTGTCTCATCACAAGTGTGGGACAAGGAAAGAATTCTGAGTCCCAATGAGGAATTGAACCTCAGACCTTCAGATTCCGCACTCCAATGCTTTACCACTGAGCCAGAGAGACTCCACAGTGAGTGAGGTCTATTACAAAGTTCATATGACATGCATCCTGCAAAGTGTCCTGCATAGCATCATGTTTATAAATAGAATGAGAGATGGTAAGTTTTGAACTCTGTAAAGAAATAAAGAACGATGTTTTTCATCTTGTCACTTGTGTAGGAAAAAGAAAAAATTCTGAGTCATATTCTGTTTACAAACATGATGCTAACAACATTGCTGATCCTAGCAGTATGCAGGACAAGTGTCACTGAACTTTGTAATAAACCTCACTCACCGTAGAGTCTCTGTGGCTCACTGATAAAGCATCAGACCCCAGAATCCCAAGATCTAAGGTTTGATTCAGCGTGGGGACTCAGATAATAATTTTTTCTTTGTTGTGACAAGACAAAAACATCTTCCTCTATTTCTTTACCAAGCTCAAAACTTGCCATCCCTCTTACTCTACTAAAAAATATTTATTATTAATTAAGGAAAATGAAAGTGAATCTGAAAAGTTTGCATTTTTTAAAAGTGTTTTCCACTGAAGTGAGGTGACTGAGAGCAACAAATAAAATCTCTTTTTTTTTTTTTTTTTTTTTCATAACGTAACTAAAAAGAAATTCATATTTTTTTTTCATCCATAATTTGATAAAGTAGAAATTAAAGTAGTTAATATTAAGTATTTAATTTTTTTCTAAAAAGGAAGGGAGTGCCATGCCACAGAAACTGGACACAATTTCTGGACTTTAACATGAAACTCAAGCTGACAAAAAAAATGTCACATCTTAAGATTATTAACACTTTAACTCCCAGAAGTGATTAACATGTAACTTCTCCCTATAATATTCATACATTATCCAACAAAAAGGTAATGAGAATAGTCAGACTTATCAGGAAGAAGTTGTCATCTTGATCTAATATCTTGTAAATATGTAAGAAAATAATAGAAAAAAAGTGTGAAAAGTGTAAAACACCAAATTCTCATAACTAATTTACAAGGAAATGTGTAGCAGCTGGAGGAGAGAATTTAAATCAGATCTTGGGAGTTGAAGGATTTAGAATACCTTTGCTAAACTTACCATATCCTGAAAAACTGCAGCACTTTCCAGCCCAGGTATGGCATTTAACAACACTCTGGCTGCAGTGCAGTTCAGATCAAACTGTTCCACAGTGCTCATGATGTAGGAGTTCATTAGTTTGTCCATAAATTCATCATTTCTGAACAGTGCCTTTCCATGCTATGTTTCATTCGTTCTGAGAGGGGAAAAGAAAATGTTTTTGGTATGTAATTACAGCCACATGCCAATCCAACAATAGTTTTAACACAAGCAGGGGTAAAATTTCCGCACAGCCCCATCCTACATTATGCATTTAGTTCTTGGATAGAGAAAGCAATGACAAAAACAACACATTGCCATTGGGGAAACAGCTTTTGTTTTTACGATAGTAGGGGGCTGTGCGGAAATTTTACCAAAAAATACTACTACTATTTTACTTTACCAACCTTTTTAGTACTTTAACGGGTGATACATTATCCTGATCTTCCTTTCGCCAAGTATCCAAAAGATTACTGAGTTCAGAGGTGCTATCCAATGTAGCCATGGCCAAAACAAATAGACAGTTTACCACAACGAATCCACAACGTGTAGAGTTTCGAAGATTGAAAAGCCCGCCATTTTTGATCCGAAAGATATAATGGTACAGGATTACATGGTCTTTCTCTTCGAAAGTGATCTCGCTTTTCTCGGCATAGTTACTCTGATATTACTGCAAGTGAATTTGTTGACTGTATCAAGATCAGATGTAATTCCCGTGTGTAAACTATAGTTACGACGATTAGTCACATGGCGAGTTCAACACAACACGCGCTAAGTCCCAGGCTATTATCAAATTTCGCGAGGAATGCCTAGTTGTTATTGACCTCAAACCAGTCTTTTTTTTTTGCGACTCGGTCGGCTGTGATCTTATTTGGAATGGTTCACCTTTAACGACCAAAAATAATC
Organism: Pocillopora meandrina; assembly: GCA_942486045.1. Taxonomy (NCBI): domain Eukaryota; kingdom Metazoa; phylum Cnidaria; class Anthozoa; order Scleractinia; family Pocilloporidae; genus Pocillopora; species Pocillopora meandrina. Next base: position 24,372 of record CALNXJ010000088.1, read on the forward strand.
ATGACAAATGAATGACTTCCATTGTATTTTGCCCTCCTTAACTTTTTGATTCTAGTTTGATAAATTTTTTTGAAGTGCTTAAGAGGAAATTAGAGTACCACAACTGAAGTTCAGAAAGGTTAACGTAAGTTACTTAAACAGTTACAAGTTCTTTAATGATTTTACGTTTCCTTCTTTGAAGGCTCATCACCAGATGATTACCGGGACAAGTTGAGGCAGTTTTTCTGTGTAAGGTATGGAGAAGCATGGGGATCTCGTTTTATACAATGTTTACCCAAATTGTCGTTTCTGAATTTTACAGTAAATGTCTTACTTCTAATTCTTTTTTCGCTTTGGGACTTGAAATACCTTTAGCTTGAGCATATTGAGACACGCTCCCTAGACTGCCGACGACACCGGGTGTATCGTAATCGAGTACCTTCTTTGTCTCGGATTGAATCTTCCTTTTTTTTTAGCCATTACAATTTGAACCAATGACTCACACAGTAGTAACCAATCCAACACTCACCCAAATACTGTGCGTACAATCGATTCAACATATTATATGCATACTTTCCCTCGTAATATCGCATGAAAGTCATCAAGTGATGAATACGAGTATGGGGAGGATACAAATGAGGTTTCATAGCATGTTTATACACATCTTCTATCATAAGGGAAGGAACCCAGTCGTAAGGTATTCTATACACGTCATCGTCTTCGTACACGAGTACCTTAATGCGTACACATACCCACGATACGAATCGGTAGTGAGCGTAACAATATAGACGACGCCACCAAGAACTCGTGATTAAACAAAATAAGAATATGATTTCAATTTACACACATTTTATTTATCCGCATTATAACACTCCAGACACATGACCTCGTTTTCTGAACATTCTAATTCACTACTAGTTAGGCCTAATCGTGGAGCTAACTTCCTAAACAACGATAATCCAATCCTCTGCGCAATATGTGCATGCTCTTCTTCAGAAAGCTCACCTATTGAAAAATTAAAAAATTTACAAAATTCATTTTTGAAATAAAATCGTGAAAAATTCTTCCACTTTTTTTAGGATCTTCTTTGGCTAATTCCTGAGCTAATAAGAACAGTTCTTCATCTGTGGATATGCCTTCCTTAAATCTACGCTCTGAAAAACGCGAATTATACCATTTTACTTAAAATTGATATAAATGTTAGAAAATCTCTAAGATCCCCTTGTTCTAAGGCATCGAGTTCATGAGGTTTAAAACCCATAAGTTCTTAGGCGTAACTTCGCCATTTATTGTCCGAAAATTTTTCAGCCTATGCATCTACTCCTTCTTCTACAATTTAAAATAAGGGCAGTGTAAGATGACGTCGTCTATCTACGACAAAAAATGTCATTCCATGTCAGCACACAGAATTTGCTGTGTTTTCCTGAAGGGTTTGTAACGCCACCAATGGAATAGATTACAATTCTTCTGACGACATTTCAAATACATCTTTTGATAATTCATGTTTGACTTGTGATGCCACTGGGTATCATTCACTGCTATGTGAGGCAATTGGAGAACCAACAACTCTTTGTAGTTGTGCGACAGTTTACCATCAACCAACTGAAATAGAAACAAAGTTCACGTAAGTATATCAACGTTCAATGGCTTTTAAAAATGTATCTTGATTTACATAACTTACCTCCGGCACCGAAGATGATGACGAAAAAGAGATTTCAAACAGAGTTCCTGATGGCTTAGCTGTGCGGAATCTCATTGAAACACTCCACAGAAGATTGACCTTTGAGTTGGCAGGCACCCTCTTAAAACTCCGTCTTGAGAATCTCCTAGTGTATTTCACACCTGTTGAACAAGGAAGTTTGTATGAATACTTTACATCAAAGAACCCGTGATAAGAAATTGACGTTCTCCTTAGTTGGGGTATTTTAGGGTAATGCGAATCCCAGAAAATCAACGCTGACTGGAGGCCTGGATAATTTCTCTCCAATTTAACCCTTTAACTCCCCATGAGTGACCAAGAGAGTATTTCTCCTTACAATATTAATACCATATCAACCAGGTAAGTGATGAGAATAAAGAAAACATCAATTTGGGAATAATTAGTTGATCCAATACTAAATTCTCTGAACTAACATCGTAAGAATCGTATGGTTGACAGTAGGAGAATTACAAATTTGATCAAGGAGTTAAAGGGTTTAGGAAATTAATTAACCTGAGTTACAACAACCTTTACCTGCCATAAATGACCAAGACATAATTTCTCCTTACAATGGCAAAACAATATCAAGCAGACAATTGACGAGAATGAAGAAAAAATATCAATTAGAGAATTATTAATTGATCCAATACTAAATTCTCAGAACTAACATCATAAGAATTGTATGACAGACAGTAAGGAGAATTAACAATGATATCTTAGCAGTGAAAGGGTTAAGAAACAGAAATTGCTGACACAACAGAAGACAGTATTTGAGGAACTCGGCCCTTAACATTAAGGAAGGGAATCTTTCAACTCTGAGGATTGTTCACAGGGTTTTTGAAACCTGCAGATCTTCGTCGGATGTACAGTAAAACTGATTTTTTGGTTTTTTCTCAGAACTGTCGGGTCAAAATCTGGTATGGATCGATAATTCAAGGCGAAAATACCGGTGATTAAATTCGTGCATTTATTAATTGAAGATCCACTAAATCAGATAAACCCGACTATATATTTTTCATAACAAAGAACCGCATACATTTAAATGCTCATAAGGTGTCCTTTATCATGCACAACTCATGAACTGTTGTCTGCATCTTAGATACTAAGCATCTGAAAAGATTTCAGAAGATTCCGTACTCTTCCGAACGCTTCAAACTATAGTAAGTGCGAAGAACATTACATATTCGTAAAAAAAATAAAATTCAATACCTGTTTCACTGCGACTTCCATCAAACCCAGTGGGACAGTCACACCGGTGAGAACCAAGTATGTAAAAACACGTGCCTCGCCCGTAAGGTTTATATGCGCACGTGTTGCCCATTGCTTTACATTTAGCACTGGTTCCGTCGTTGTTGTACAATGGCTGACTGAGGTCCAAGAACTCGTGATTGATGTAAACATTTCTGATGCAGCCAGCAAAATGTTTGTAGAGGACTGAGAATTTAATTGGTAGCTGCACGGGCCCACCGAGAAGAAGAGGGCCTGTCAAATGCAAGGAGCAAAAAAAAAACACAAAACAAAACAAAAAACCCGGTGTTGCTATTTGCAGTTCACTTTTTATTACAAACACGAAAACATTCCATAAACAATTTTGTGAATTTAAAAAGTAAGTTAAAATCTAGAATTATGTATAGGTCAAGTACTGCAAAAGTGAACACTTGTGATCAAAGCGCACTGATCAGGAAGTTCTAGCCCTCAAGATTACAGTTGACCCTTTGACTCCCAGAAATGAGAGCTCCAACTGCAGTTTGACATAAGTAATCTGACAAAAAAAAACACTGCTTGGGGTCAAGAACATGTCAAAAACTTCTTACAATAAAGGTCACCCACTATACTAAAATTATTGCATATATTGACCCGTTTATAAATACCTAAAGCTCTGATGATGATGATGATGATGATTAATAATAACAATAATAATAACAATTAATTATAACAATAATAATAACACTATTAACAGTTCGTATGATATATTTCTTTATTCTCAATTTGCTTACAAATTTTAGAAATAATTAATTCAAACAAATTGGAAATAAACATAGTAAATAAACATAGTAAATAAACGTCAACACAGTTTTTAAGAACCGCAACTCGTAAAAGGCAGACAAATTGACTTTAAACAGAGCAAAGTCAACGAGTGGAACACAGTGCAACTGAAAACAAATCCAGTGAGTAGCAGAGTGGAGAACTACAACCTGGGACAACCGGATGACAAGTCCCTAAGCACTTGGCAAGTCCCTAAGCAGGTGGCCAGTGCCCTAAGTACTCAGCCACTCTGCCTATTCTTGATGGTGTGCATTTACATAAAAATGTACCTGTAATTTTCCGATTCATCTTTAATTTGAAGACTGCCGTGCTGCGGCACATGAGAAGGAGGCTGCTTTAGTCCCAAAATTACCTGCCACGGCAAGTTTACATTCGTCAACAATGATAATGCCACTCTAAACAAAGAAAGAAATGATTTACTGGGTAAAAAACATTTCGAAAAAGGGTTACTTATTCTTGTATTTATTAAATTTTTTCAATATAAAGTGAAGACTAACTCTGAGATCATGAAAGTACAACACAAGATCACTTGGGATACTGGATAGTAACAGGGGGTTAACCCTTTAACTCCCATGAGTGACCAAGACAGAATTCTCCTTACAATATCAATATAATATCAATACAATATCAATACAATATCAATACAATATCAATACAATATCAATACAATATCAATACAATATCAATACAATATCAATACAATATCAATACAATATCAATACAATATCAATACAATATCAATACAATATCAATACAATATCAACACAATATCAAGCAGACAAGTAATGAGAATAAGAAAAATTTAATTAGGGATTATTACTTGACCATTACCAAATTCCCCAAACTAACTTCTATAGAACAATATGGCAGACAGTCAGGAGAATTACTAATGAGATCTTGGGAGTTAAAGGGTTACCGGTAAAGGTGAAAGTGTTGCTTGCTTCCTGATCTTGGCCACAGTACGTCGCAAACTCTTTTATTTTGCCGGCACTTTTCTGAATCACCCAAATTTTTTATTTCATATTATTTTCGTATAAGGACCAAACTTTGTGCCCGCATGTAATTTGACATGATTTCTTATGTACCAAGACGCGTTTTGAAGGCTTGAAGTTGCTTTATTTTTCGCTTTTTGCAACAAGCGTTTGAGAGTACTTTGTTAAAAAATCATGTAAATTTTAAAATTACACCAAAGCTCCTAAAAGTGCCACAAATAAAAATCAAATGAATTATATTTTGAAGTAAAAACACCACCGATTTCTTACGAAAAATCTTCCTTCAGCACTAGCACATTAAAATTGGTCAATTTTACTGTATTTTTTGCATAATTAATTAGGTAAAAACCCGAACGCATTTCTTCCTGCAACGATTACCATCTTTCCGGGCGCAAATCGCGCGCGCGTTGCTCGGAGGTGATTAGCAAGGGATATTTGGAGTTTGAGTAGCCAATCAGAGTGCGTCTATAATGCTACCCACTCTATATATACTCACAAGACTGTTAGCCTTTAACTGACTGTACCAAAGATGTGTTACAGATGTTTCGCTGCACAACAATATTGCGTGACGAAGTAATATCACCCTTATTTTCCTCTTCGTTTCGTGACCATCAAAATATTGACTACAAAGGAGTTTAAACATAGAAATGTTTGAGTTTACGCATTGTAAACGACTTACCGAGTTCAGGATTATCAGGGTACTTGGCCTTTCGCGATTTTCCATCTAAAAAATTTGAACAACCAAACAAAAATTAGTTCCCAGAAATGAGGAATAACTCCATTACAACGTATTTTCGCTGAGCGAAATGAAAGACTTGGACGACACAAACAAACAAACAAACAAACAGAATGTACAGTTTCTGCAAGCCATAAGTCATTCCTAAATGGTTCAGAGGAGTTGGTTCCTTGAAAAAAAGCAATGATAAATTCCACTATCAAGCAATCAATGCCCGGCCCCTTCTGCGCTAAACCAGTTAGCCTGGCTCCAGGTATGATTGTTGGTTGAGATTGCTTCTGATTGCTTTTGTGTTTTAAGTCTTGTATTTACTTTCTAGGTGATTCTTCTTTTCTCCCCACCGAATTGAATTGCAAAGGAACATTTCTTGTAGGACGACTGTAATTAAAGAAAACTTGGCTTCGTAGGGCACAAATCTGGTCTTCATTGAAGAAAAAAATAAGGGGATTTAGAAGGGGGCACTTTTCTTCGGTCTCTAGGGTATAGAAGCCGACTAGAAGTCACTGTAATTTATTTAAAACCACTTTCTCATTACTTGGACTGAGCAGAATGTATAGAGCACATTTGAGAGAAATTCCATTTCAAACACACACCTGGTGCACTGGTATCTTCATCTCCTATAGTATCCGTGATACTGTTGTCTGTGGTGAACCGACTCGTTACACTGCTACGGAAAATAAAGCGGTTTTGCGCTATATTCTTGCTTGCTTCTCTGAGCTGTTATGCTTGTGTTTATGCTTGCGTCGCTTGTGAAAACCAAGCTTTAGCAAGAGACGATTGATACGCTCATGTATCAGTCAAAAGTGCTATCTTACGTCAAGTTAGATTGTTCGTCGCCATGGTAATGGTGATGATGCGGGCGACGTCTCCTTGATTGTTTTTGAAGTGAAATGAACAGCGCCATGATAAAGACGAGTGTGTTGAGCTAAGATGATAAAAAGAAAATCAATGAAAAACATGACATACTAAATCAATCAATGTAAAGGTATACAAATACCGCACCATTCCACAAATGCAAAATTTGTGTATAAATATGAACAATTTCAGACCGTCATCTCTATGTAGTTGTTTGTCTTGTTTGCCACAGCAACATGCATGTCAACTGCGCCAAAGAATGCCACTGAGGCAAACACTAAGTCACAAAACGAAATATAAATAAAACGGGCCCACCGTTCATCAACACAGTATCTGCAACGAAATTATAAGTGGAGAGGAGGATGGGAAAACTAGATGAGGAAGAACGGGTGAAAAGTGGACGGTTGACATTAACCCTTCTCATTTGTAAGACAATTCTAATGATGTTAGTTCGGAGAATTTGGTATTGGATCGAGTAATAATCGCCTAGTTGATATACTTTTTCTTTTTTTCTCATCACCGCCCTGCTTCATATCGTGATGATGTTGTAAGGAGAACGGGAATGAGACCAGCTTCCTAGAGATGTCACTGGATGTTTTTTGAAAGATTTTTAATTCAATTGATAATCACTTTACCACAAGAGATTTACCTCTTGGTTTGCCGTTAATATCAGGAGTGGGATCATTCGTGAAGCTACTTACCGCGACAATGATGATGATCTGAATCGTAAAGGTCCAGATAAGTGTTCCATTTTTCGACATCCAGCAGCTGAAAAGTAATAAAAAACGGTCAAATGTCGCGAAATTAGTGGGAACTGTCACTATCTATTGCTTGGTTTAAGAATGTTAAAAGTACAAACAAACTGTTTACGGAGACTAGTAAAAAGTTCTACAGCGACCATACCCGTAAGTTTACTTACAATCTCTGGTTTCCGTAGCCCTCGTTCGCTAAGGCATTGGAAACTTCGACCACAATAGCGGGACATCCTGAGACAAAAAAAAAACCACACTCGTTGCACAGAAATCCGTGTTTTATTATGTTTTATAATTATTATTTGAAAGCATTAATTTTCAAAAGCAAACTTATCTTCAAATAGGTGATGGCGAGCGTATATTTTAAAAATGTAACTTTTGGTAGGCATCTTGTACCAATCATTCCTCTTCCATCCCCCCTCCTCCGTTTTTTTTTTTTTTTTACGAAAAATTCCTGCTTACAACTCACGAAATTTAACCTATTTACTCCCACGATGTGATTGTTAATTCTCTCCTCCAGTTGCTTTACATTTCCTTGTAAATAAGTCCCAATTATTTGGTGTTGGATCAAGATAACAACCTCTACCTGATAATTTGGATATTCTCACTTCCTGTTTGCTGGATAATGTAGGGATGTTAGAGGGAGAATTTAAGGGTTAGTCACTTCAAAGGATTGACACCATACATTCCCTGTTGGACAACATTCATACCACTTACCCCACCCCATGAAGAAATAGAAGGACATTTTGCCAGTGTCTATATTCCTCTATTCTCTGAGCCTGCGATACATGTGCAGACCTTCGACGAACATCCACGAGAAAGAGGCGCTGAAGAAATAATGCAGCATGATGGCGATCAACTGACACAATCTCTGCAATGAAACAAAAATAAAAGCAACGTCGTAAGATCAGAAGCCAAACTAATATGTTTTAAAGAAAGCTAAAGCTAGATTTCCAATGTTGCGTTTTTGCCCGCACTAATGAACACGCGTTTCAAAAAAAAAACCATAGTTGAAGTAGACGTTTACGTGCGTAAAAGTATCCATGGAGTGAACGCTGTCGTTTTTCAAAGCTAGCTTTGAAACTCTTTACGGTGACCAAATTACGTTATCAATTTAGTTGATAATAATTGAGTTGATAATACTAAATCACCCTGCTGTAAACATAAGTTGGCCCTATATTTAACCCAACCTGATCTGCCGTTCTGCTGCTTCCCAAGAGGAACGTCAGCTCCGCGACGAAGACCGCCACAATAAGGTTCTTATGAATTGTTATCGAGTTGCTCTTCAGATTGCTGTAAAAACAAAACAGTGATGTTACTGATAATGATGCATTTATACGGCGCATCCTCTATAAGAGTATGCTCAACAACATTTTGCAGCGGACTTTTACCGGACTGCATTTAACAGCTTCCATTTTTTTTGAAAGGGAATTTTGCAGATGCCCCCAATTTAAGAATTTTTGGAAAACAACACCACACCACAACACTAAGAGTTCCGCTATCTACGCTTACGAGAAGTGCGTGGGCTCAATATTGTATTGTTCAATTTTGTATTAGAAGTGTCCATGGGAGAAGAGATCATGATATGGAATATTTCCATAATTTCTTACCACCGTTGTGAGAAGGCCAGGTTAGTAAAATGACGAAAATCAAATAAAAATTACCTTAGACACAAGAATAGTATAAAAACTGTCAGTAACAGAACAAGGGACACTGATATACCAATGTACGTCACCAAACGCATGGCAAAGGCTGCTTGCTCGCGATACTGATAAAAAAAGAAAAAAAAAGAAAATTACTTGTGACACTGCAACAACATGCCTCCTCTCTCAAAAATACAACAACAACAACAACTTAAACAAGTTGACTTAGTTTTCTTTCACGATTCTCAATTTATGAACCAATTTTATTTCAATCTTCTCCCTGGATCATTTGGATCATTTTTTTTCCAATGTATGTTCTCAATAAAACTAGATTTAGACTCTGATAGATCTACCAGTTATAACACTTTTTTTCGAACTAATTATTGACAATTTTACATTCGCCTTCCCGTTGGAATAGTTTGGAAACTGAAACAACCTCCTCTAAAGGAAAAAGTGAGATTGACCCTCATACAGACCTCAAAATAAATTAACCCTTTAACTCCCATGAGTGACCAGGACAGAATTTCTCCTTACAATATGAATACCATATCAACCAGATAAGTGATAAGAATAAAGAAAAAGATCAATTTGGGGATAATTAGTTGATCCAATACTAAATTCTCTGAACTAACATTATAAGAATTGAATGGTTGACAGTAAGGAGAATTACAAATTTAATCTGGGAGTTCAAGGGTTAACTAATAATCCATACGAAAAAGATATCCTTCAAAGCTTTCTACCCGGTACTTATTAATTTAATTTAATTTCTTTATCTTTAAGTTGACCCTTTGACTCCCAGGATCTGAATGTTTATTCTCCCCTCTGGCTGATACAGTTTTCTTATAAATAAGTTACGAGAATTTGGTGTTAGATCAAGATCAAACTACTCCATGATAAGTTGAGGTATTCTCATTACCTGTTGGTGGATAATGTATGGATCTTATAGGGAGAAGTTGCATGTTAATCACGTCTGGGAGTTAAAGGGTTATATATCTTTATCTTGCAGCTCTTTCTCTTTCCTTTCTTATTTACAATCTACTGCCAACAACTCAATTCTAAATATGTATCATGGTACTCGACCAGATTAGATATTTAGCTGTTATGGTAACCACCGTAATTGTAAATGCATGCCTTCTGAAAACAAGGTAGTAAAGTTGTTGCTGTTGGTTTTTGTTGTAACAGCTTCACAATCATCAACCTCACCTGAAGATTTAAGTCTGACAGGACTGCAAGAGCCGTTAGGTGAGTGCAAGAGCAAACTGTGTGAGTTCTACTGGACTTTACTGATTTACACCCGTAACGTGACCAACCACCACCACGCGTGTCTCTATGGTAACGAAAAACAATAGGCAGGCTTAGCAATCACAACGCGTCTTCTGGTTCCTGAATAACTGTTTTCATTGTGTCTGTAGTGGAATTTTTGCAGTAGTCTCACTATAGACTACCATGTAGAATATCGAAATACTCCTTTAATGCTAGTTGACGTAATCATGAATTAAGAGTCTTTTTGTATGCAAAGTTTAACCTTGCACATTGGGATGCAAAGTAAGCGTTCTTAAACTAAAGGGCAGCTTTTTTGTGGTGTGGGTATCCTCAAAGAAACAGTAGGGCAAATGACGAATGGTTGTCTGGATCCTTAGATCGCAAGAGCGAAGAAGCTACATCTTAGCAAACGCCAGTATCGCTCTTGTATATGGAAAACCGTTCGGAAGTTGAAGCATAGCCAATGTTTTTCGTAATGATGGCAAAAGACGTCAACCAAAAGTACCTCTACAAGTCATATTCGATTATAGTATATTTTATAGCGGTTTTTTGCCATAACGACGACGTGCAGCTCTTGTAGTGTCTCCGATTGGCGGTTTCTAGGTTACCATGTTCTCCCGCTCACGACAACTCGGAACGAAAATGAGTACACAGGCCCGAAAGCGGCGCGACTAAACAAGTGTCTCTATGGTAAATTCGAGAGTATGCAACAACATAAAATTAAAGCTATTCATTATTATACTCACGGTACTGAATAATTCCAGTGCACACAAATGTAAGACGATCGATTCACCTAACAGAAAGGAAAGATGACAAATAAACCAACATGACAAGCAGTTGAATTAATCACATGGTAAACCAGGCTGATTTAAGAGAAGACAACTTAAACATTCTTCGGTTAGTTTCTTAAACAAATCCTAGCTAAAATTAGTAACGAATAACAACTTACAAGTCTGTTGGTAAAGGCAATGCGGGCAGGATATGTTAAGGGAGCCATTTCCATCTGAGGTAACTTGACAGAGACGACATCAGAGCTGACTTCAACGTTGTACTTCGAGTCGCTGTAAAAAAAAAAAGGGACCTTGATTATATCATAAAAATCCTCATGAGGCAATGCGAGGATAATTCGCCTCGCTTTTGCTGATAAAAAACACAGAATATACACATTGGGGAGAAAAATAGTTTTCAGAGATTACATCAAACAAGGAAGAAATAAGGAGAGCTAAGCCTGAAGAAGATTAACCTTGTACTTCCAAGATCTCAGTAGTAATTCTCCTTACTGTCTGCCATACAATTCCTACGATGCTAGTTCGGAGAATTGGGTATTGGATCAACTAATAATCCCTGAATTTATATTTTCTTTAATCTCGTCACTTGTCTGCTTGATATTGTATTGATATTGTAAGGAGAAATTCTACCCTCGTCACTCGTGGAAGTTAAAGGGTTAACAGGAACTGCAGATGTCAAACTTGGAAATCATTTATGCTTATAACACTCACAAACTACAGCGTGGCTCGCTTAAAATAAATCAATATATGAGTTTTATAAAAAATAAAAAAAAGACAAACAAAAGCAGTTAGAGCAAATCGTAAACTGCTTTTAATTATTTCTAGCACATATTCCATTTCTCAATCAAACCACAATATACACTACCAGCAGTCCCTTCTTCTCGGTGCAGTCCGTCGCACGATTAAAATAAATTCCGTGGGGAAAAAAAAAGGGGTTATCGCCCCTCACACCCAAAATTCAACGTGGTGTGCTTACATCAATTTCTTTTCTTTCCTCAATTTCTTTTAACTCGTGCGACAGACTTCGCTTCAAGGCAAGGACTGCTCGTAGTCTAACCACGAAATAGTCTCTTCTAAATACTAGGGGGAAAAACCAAAATTGTTTAAAAATTCTATCCAAACGTACTTTCGATGCATTTAGTGCATTTAGTGCTTTGGGTAATAAATCTCCGATATTTCTGATGATCATGAAGCCAACTCCTATGTTGTCTTCCACATCTGAAACAAAATTAAATAAAAAAATATTTAGATCTCTTAAAGAGCTGTCACTCACAACATTATCATAATCATTGCAAAAAAATATTCAAACAATCTTAAAATTGTTCAAATCCGCCTCTCTTTTTTACTATTGTTTGCCAGCTCTCCTAAATATCCTTTTTATCCTCGCGTGCGCGCGCGCGGAATCCAAACGCGCATTAATTTTGCTGTTTCACGGTTTATTCTAGTAACTACCCACGAAGGCCTGGCAGGCCCCCTTCTTTAGTTTTAGGGAGGCCCTTTACCAAGGAAAGGGTTAGTAAGCTCGAACTGAGTTTTACAGAACAGATGCCGTATCAGTCTTCTGGCAAGTTATGTCTGCGAATACTTTATAAAGTAGCTCTTACAAAATAGAATTATCCTTCGGCACAATTTTTAGCGCCTCATTTGACATTTAAACTTCCCTTTTATGAGGCAATTTTTTTGCGACTAGTGGCGACCCGCAAAACCGTGCTCGAGCATAAACCCAGGTACTTGTTATGCAAGTTACGTCAAATTCACGACTTACCTTTTCCACGAAAGAAAGGTTTAGGAAGGTAAATTCTATTAGAGATATTACGCCAAATTTTATAAGGAGAGTCGCTGTAAAGGTCTGTTCTCGCGGGGTACGATAATCCAGAGAATCCTTTGACATGAAGAACAAAGCGTGGATATTAGCAAGTGAAAGCAACCGTTTGTTTACAACGAAAGCGTCTACTTGGTTAATCCCAAACAGTTTCCATAGTTTGTGGAACACTAATAAAAAGGCGCAGTTACGGTATTCTAAAAATAGGCTTCTACGATTTTCGCATATATAAGACAGGACAATATTACGCATGTTGGGGTGGTGATTGATGTAAACCTTTCTTTTAAGTATCATTCGTGCGCATGTTCAGGATCAAGATCAGGACCAAGTGTTGTTGCAGGAACATTAAAATATTCTCTAGCGTTAAATGCCGTTTAGGAATATTTCATAAATGTCTGATAATAGCTACCGTGCGCTTCTTAACCCAAACACCACAAATAAAATCCTCAAAATGATCAGAAATCTCTATTGACATCATCTGTCTTTCATAATTTCAAATTCCAAAAAATGCAGTGATATTGTTTGGAACATTTCAGTCACTTCTGAGACAGAGCAGAGAAATTCCCCGACAAGTAAGTACTAAAATTACCTCAAAATGCGACACAGCCCTGTTACACACAGCAAACTCAACAAAATAGATTTCTTACCTATATTGGGAGTAATAATCGTGTACGGTGGCAGAATGCTTTCGGTAGAGGGCCTGTATCTGCGCGAGTCTCGTTTTAAGTACGGTAGACCTCTGGCTAAGTTTCCGCTGAAGTTTTCCATCTGTTTTAACAGTGCCGCTGTCCCTGCGGATTGCTGTCAAGTTGAAAGGAAACAGCAGTCAAGATAAGAGGCTTATACGGCCAACGGAAGGTAATAGTAGAGTAAGTGTACATAAAAATATCTACTGCTCCCAAAAATCGCCTTACAAAACTCTTGACCTCACTGCCAGTGCCTCCGAGCTAGTGTCGGTATAAACAAGGTGCTCACAATCCACTGGTCATGTGTTTCTAGGAAAAATATTCAAATGAATTTGAAGAGAAATTTTGTGTGCTTTTTGATGCTCGGCCGAAATTTTGTGTTCTTTTTTTTTGCGTTCTCGGAGAAATTTTGTGTTCTTTTGTGACGATTGGCCATTAATAATTGCGTCTTGGTAGCTAATGTCTGCCAATGTTTGCTATGGATTGCGCATGACAACAGTTTGTGCAAGTCAACGAATGACCACAAACATCTGAAAATATCCCAGTAGAAGCGCGCTTTCCGAACAAGTATGATGATCACGGTTAAAAACTCGTTATTGGCTTCTGTTTGCAGTAATACGAATGGCCGAAAGGGCGTGAGTTTCACAAGCCAAGTGGAGAGCATAGCGAAATAAAAACCGGCGACAAATCGACCGTGGATTACTTGCAAAAAATAAAATAACGGCAAAAATAATTCAGATTTATATCAGGACCTGCACAACTGCGCACCTACCCCTCCCCTAGCCCAAAAATAACACTAATTTGTTATTGGTTGACTGTTCTGGGGTTAGGGGAGGGGTAGGTGCAGACTTGCTCAGATACTGATCCAATAATTATTACCTGTTGAACGTCTTCCCACACATCTTTGTTATCGGAGCTAAACAGCGTACTGGCTGACTGAAGAAGGACCTGTGGATCATATCAAATAATTACTTGAGTTGTTGTTCTTGAGAGACGCAGTATACAATTCCTAAGGTGCCAACAAGGAGAATTGGTTCAACGATCCTGAGCTTCTGTAGTTGTTGATCATTTCCATTATTCTCATGACCTTATTTTGTCATTCAGGGCTGATATTGTAAGGAAAAAGTAAATGCTAGTCACTCTTCAGGGTGAAAAAATTGACCAGTGAACTTCCTCTGCACATTCGCAGCTGCACACTTGAATTAAAAGTGGATTTTCCCGTCCTAAAAATTTTTACGTTGTGTCACGTCATCCTTTCGAAACAGCTCTCTTAGTCACAATTTCACTTCTTGACTGTGGGTTTCTTGTGACTTGGCAAGAAATAGGAAATTTAGACACCATAAAACTATTATCTCCGCCACCAAAACTTTTTACACAGATAAGGCAGTGAACGCGTTTCCCGATTCAACAGGTCTTCCTCACGCGAGGAGGTCTGCCTTTGAAAGTGGCAAAAGTTCAGGCAATGTTTGTACAGTTTACCCTATGCACCCTACGATCAGTATGCATAATCTCTATACTGTTCTCTTTACCTTTCCAAAGGTCCTGACAAGGAGAATTTGTTAAACTATCAAGAGCTTCCTTAACTGGTGATCATTTCCTTCATTCTCGTGACCGTAATATTTGATTCAGGGATGATATCACAGGGAGAAATTAGATGCTAGTCATTCTTAGGGGTCAAAGAGTTAAGAGCTAGGCATGACGGGATCGTTGCTTGAGGTGCAAGCGTTTCGATTCCCGCCAAATGAGCTGAAGTCGGCGGCGGCCACTATGGCGAATATTCTGCTCATTTTAAGACAACTACTCGGAGAATACAATCCCCTTGGATGCTCAAACTGCGGTAAGTACTATATCTTTACTTTAAAATGACTGAGATGGAAATTATGCGGTTTCTGCAATAAATTTCTATAACTTTCGCACCTTCGCAAACTCCTTGGTCTTGGCTGAAACAAGCGTGCTGGAGTTTTGTTGACTCTCGTATCCAAACAGAGTGGTGATAATCGTCAGTGCGATTTCTATGTCTCTGGCGTACAGTTGAGGGGATAACGTGATGGCAAGATCTAACTGCTGTCCTATATATATACCAAGGGCGAAATCTGGCTTCCAGTCGACGTTCCAGACGTCAAATTTTTTAACTAGAAAAGACACAAGGGTAATTTAATATTATCAACTGAGCTGATAACGTAAATTAATAACAAGATATCGACAAAGCATGACTCAGCAGAACGAAAGAAAAGCATTAATCACAAACTTTCTCTTCAGTGATCTCAAGTGATCTGATTGCGGTTGAACCCGCGAACTTGGGAGTTAAAACTACACAAGTTGTGCAGAACATTAAACATTACTGCAGGCTTGTGCTGCTAAGTTACTCTCATCTGAATCATCACCCACACTCGTGTTTAAAGCACAGACTCCAAATCTAGCTTCTCACGTGAAAACCTAGCTTTCGAGCACGCCTTCATGATCAGCGCTGCAGGACGCGCGTTTTTCCACCGGCGGGAAAATTTGACACGCCTCAGAGATTTGCCGGAAGTCTGGCGCTAATAATGTTATTTTCAGTGTAACTGCTCAAAAGTTCGTGAATATCATGTAACTTGGTTTTATTCACTGACTTAACAGTGGTAAATTCCTTGTTTAGTAACACATCAAAGAAGCGCTCGCAGGATTTCGTTCACGTACTTGAGTTTACAATACAATACAATACAATATTCTTTATTTAACGAAGTTGACGAAATTAACCCAATGATTTATCTAACTTACGGCCTTCAAAGCAGTACAAATACATATATAAAATAATGACTAATCGGCAAAACGACTGACTACGAGAAAAACTAAAACTAGAAATTGTATGGTTTAACATAGATATAACAAGATATAAACAATTACCTTCTTATACAACATTTCATCAACAAGTTTAAAAAAACGTCGGCATAGATGCTGAGATCACAAAATTTTCAAAAAAAGTTAAGTTAATCAAAACACAAACCCGATGATCCGAATGGGCATTTTTCTTTTGCTGTTGTCCCAAACGCGGCTTTCTTCCAACATATTTCCTCAGCAAATGCTCTTGGACATGATGTGTTAATAACTATTAAAAACAAACAAATAAAATTAATTCTAGAGTTCCTCATTTCCCGGTTTTAATAAACAAATCATACGTAGATAAATAAATAAAAAGAGGTAACATTACGAATGCTGTTCGAGATATCTTCCTTTCATGTGGTGAAATAATATAATTTTTTTTTTTTTTTTTTTAAACACATTTTTTTTTTTTTCACTTAAAGCACAAATACTAGAGTAATACAAACAAATACAAAGTTAATTACACTAACGCTTACGCTACTCACTAATAATATAATTATGATAATAGCAATAATAGTAATAGTAATAATACTAACAATAATAATTTAACAAATGCAAATCGTTGTTAGTTATGTGTACAGAAGACTCACGATTTCTCGTGCAAACTGTTTCTAAAAAACTCTCGAAAAGAGGAATTAAAATTAACTTTCTTTTCTCATGAAAGAAATGTTACCAAACACACGACTTTCTGACAATTCAACCAATTTCCTTTTCCAAGTAGGAAATTGGAAAAATGGGGATTCTTCCCTATTTGACAAGACTGAAAAAGATCTGTTTCTCTGCAGTGGAGTTAATGCATGTCTATGCGCCTGTTTTAAACGCGTGCAAACGCATTTCACCTGCAATAAAGACGCGTTTTGAACGGGTTGAAGCGTGTTTCATAGGCACTGTCAACACCTTACACGCACAACGCAACCCATTTAAAACGCATTAAATACGCATACAAACGCATTTTCACCGCGTTTGCAACGCGTTCAAGTTACGTAAAATCTCACTTACCCACACAGCCTCCACCACTCACAATCTGACCCTGTTTGTCTTCGCACTGATTACAACGCCTCCCGACCACATTCTTCCCTCCCCTTCGGCCTTTAAGACAAGGGCACTGGCCATTCTCTGCAGCACACTGATCACAAGTACTACCAATCTCTTCACAGTCACATCTAAAACAGCCATCACTAAACAGAGGGGCACCCGAGAATGTATAGCTTACAATCTTTCGATAGTGCTTCGCCTGGACAAAAACAAAACGAGTAAAAATTTTAAAAAAAGCACCGATTACCAGTTGCGTAACAAGTGAATGAAAGACACATTAGATTCAGAACTGAATTCTAGAGCAGTAGGCGCGGTTTACAGGCGACGAAAAATGCAAGACCACAAGAGAACCATTCAGTGGCTTTCTTTCAGACACATCGCCCCTACAATGCACTTTTCTGCCCTGTTTCCCATACCAATCTTATAAAGAATGATGCAAATCGCAAACAAATCGGTATAAAAACCTGTTCTTTTCGAGGAAATATAAAAGCACACACACAAAAACTTTATGTCCCCCCAGACTGAAAACAATTCTCCTTTCCCGCTCGTCCATAGTCCATAATGGTAGATTAAGGAGTCTTTATTTGTTCATTTGTTTTCTGCATTATCGCTTTTTCCCCCATTGATTTTTCCCTCGTTCTCCTGACTTCATATGGAAAAACAAAAACTGCTCTAGTTTTCTCCCCTGGTTTAGACTCTCGTAACTTTCCACGGTTTTAGTAAACTTCATCTGATAAGCTTCTTCTATTTGGTACTTACATTACAGTAGCACTCTCCTGTAGACTTGTTACAAACTGGACTCAGATTCATCCCCACTTCACATTTACACGGACCACAGACGCCTATACTTGAAGCACCAAAGTACTTATCTCGACAGGGTATCTCCATGCAAACCTCACAGAATTCCCTTAAGAAATTATACAAAACATTCAAACTCTAAGTTTAAGTGAATCTTAAGTTCAACAGTGAGAGATTTGTGTTGCATATCGTTAACTGGTGAATTCGCCCCACAACAAGTTCGCGCCTAATCACCAGTACCAGTGCGCCCGCAAATCATTGAAATTTTTTTTATTTAAAAAAAAAAAAAAAAATCCACTAACCAGTGTACTGTTGAGGACAAACACATCAGAATCCCTTTCCATGGTTTGAACTATCACATTTGCCATGTCGGCACGGCTTAAGAGAACATACGCGCACGCAGTGTTTACCAACGCAACCTGCAGAACATGTGCATTTGTGAGAGTCGAATTCCTCTTGACACGTGCTGTAGTCTGGACAAGGGTTCGATGAGCAGTGGCTTCCCATTTTCTCTTCACAACCAGATGGATGCTGTTTTGTGATTGACTCCAGAGTTCATGTTGATCTCAGTGCTCCCGACAAAAATCCCTACGGATAGGGAAAGAGGGAGGTTAGTGTCTCCTCATATAAAGAAGATTGAAGATTGACCTTTGAATAAGCAGGCACCCTCTTAAAACTCTGTCCTGAGAATCTTTCAGTGTATTTCACACCTGTTGAACGAGGAAGTTTGTATGAATGGTTTCCATATAAGAACTCGTGATAAGAAATTGACGTTCTCCTTAGTTGGGGTATTTTAGGGTAACGTGACTCCCAGAAAATCAACGCTAACTGGAGTCCTGGATAATTTCTCTCCAATTTAACCCTTAAATTCCCATGAGTAACCATGACAGTATTTATCCTTACAAAATTAATACAACATCAACCAGATAAGCGATGAGAATAAAGAAAAACATCAATTTGGGAATAATTAGTTGATCCAATACTAAATTTTCTGAACTAATATTGTAAGAATTGTAGACAAGCGGACAAGCGACGAGAATAAAGAAAAATATCAATTACAGAATTATGAATTGATCCAATACTAAATTCTCAAAACTAACATCATAAGAATTGTATGACAGACAGTAAGGAGAATTAACAATGATATCTTGGCAGTGAAAAGGTTAAGAAACAGAAATTGCTGACACAACAGAAGACAGTATTTGAGGAACTCGGCCCTTAACGTTAAGGAAGGGAATCTTTCAACTCTGAGGATTGTTCACAGGGTTTTTGAAACCGGCAGATCTTCGTCAAATGTACAGAAAAACTGATTTTTCGCTCTTTTCTCAAAACTGTCGGGTCAAAATCTGGTATGGATCGATAATTCAAGGCGAAAATACCAGTGATTAAGTACGTGCATTTATTAATTGAAGATCCACTAAACCAGACAAACTCGACGATACATTTCTCATAACAAGGAACCGCATACATTTAAATGCTCATAAGGTGTCTTTTATCATGCACAACTCATGAACTGTTGTCTGCATCTTAGATACCAAGCATTTGAAAAGATTCCAAAAGATTCTGTACTTTTCCGAACGCTTCAAACTAAAGTAAGTGCGAGAGGAATGTTCACTAACATATCCGTAAATAAAAATTCAATACCTGTTTCACAGCGACTTCCATCAAACCCAGTGGGGCAGCCACGAGAACTAAGTATGTTAAAACACGTGCCTCGCTCGCAAGGTTTATATGCGCACGTGTTGCCCATTGCTTTACATTTAGCACTGATTCCGTTGTTGTACAATGGCTGACTGAAGTCCAAGAACTTGATGTAAATATTTCTGATGCAGCCAGTAAAATGTTTGTAGAGGACTGGGAATTTAACTGGTAGCTGAATAAGCCCACCAAGAAGAAGAGGGCCTGTCAGATCGAAGGAGCTAAAAAAAAAAAAAGGATCACAGCGTTGCTATTTGCAGTTTGCTTTTTATTCCAAACACGAAAACATTCCATACACGACTTTGAGAATTTAAAAAGGAAGTAGACATGAAGAATTATCATTTACATAAAAATGTACCTGTAATTTTCCGATTCATCTTTAATTTGAAGCTGCTGTGCTGCAGCAAATGGGAAGGGGGCTGCTTTGGTCCCAAAATTCACTGCCACTGCAAGTTTACAGTTGTCAACAATGATAATGCCAGTCTAAACAAAGAAAAAAAAATGAATTACTGACTAAAAATCATTTTGAAAAAGGGTCACTAACCCTTGTATGAACTAAATTTTTTCAATATAAAATGAAGACTAACTCTAGGATACTGGATTTTAACAGGGCATTAACCCTTTAACTCCCATGATTGACCAAGACACAAGTTCTCCTTACAATATCAATATAATATCAAGCAGACAAGTGATAAGAAAAGGAAAAATTTTAATTCCCCAAACTAACTTCAGAAGTACTATATGGCAGACAGTAAGGAGAATTATTAATGAGATCTTGGGAGTTAAAGGGTTGCAGGTAAAGGTGAAAGGGTCAAAGGGTAAAAACACTTAAATCCCTCCAATATATGTAAAAACAAATTGGAAGTAAACATAGTAAATAAACATCAACACAGTTTTTAAGATTCCCAACTAGTAAAAGGCAGCCAAACAGAGCAAAGCCAATGAGTGGAACTCAGGGCAACTGAAAACAAATCCAGTAAGTAGCTGAGTGGAGAACTACAACCTTGGACCATCGGATTTCAAGTCCAGCGCCCTAAGCACTTGGCCAGTCCCCTTAGCACTTGGCAAGTGCCCTAAGCACCTGGCTGGCACCCAAGCACCTAGCCAGCATCCTAAGCAGCTGGCCAGCACCCTAAGCACTCAGCTACTCTGCCTCTCTGATGGTGTGCATTCACATAAAAATGTACCTGTAATTTTCCAATTCATCTTTAATTTGAAGTTGCTGTGCTGCGGCACATGGGAAGAAGGCTGCATTGGTCCCAAAATTCACTGCCACTGCAAGTTTACAGTTGTCAACAATGATAATGCCAGTCTGAAAAAAGAAAAAAAAATGATTTACTGGGTAAAAAACACTTCAAAAAAGGGTTACTTATCCTTGTATGTTTTAATTTTTTTCAATATAAAGTGAAGACTAACTCTGAGATCATCAGAGTAAAACACAAGATAACTTGGGATACTGGATTGTAACAGGGGGTTAACCCTTTAACTCCCATGAGTGACCAAGACAGAATTTCTCCTTACAATATCAATACAATATCAAGCAGACACATGATGAAAAAAAAAATCTTAATTAGGATTACTTGATCCATTACCAAATTCCCCAAACTAGCTTCAGAAGAACTGTATGGCAGACAGTAAGGAGAATTACTAATGAGATCTTGGGAGTTAAAGGACTACTGGTAAAGTTGAAAGTGTTGCTTGCTGAAAGGTCAAATCCCTCCAATATATGTACATAGCAGTTTACCCTTTAACTCCTAAGATGTGATTGTTAATTCTCCCCTCTTGCTGCTACACATTCCCTTTTAAATTACAGTTGTAGTTACCAGGAGTTGGTGTTAGATCAAGAACACAACTGTAACTGATAAGTCTGAGTATTCTTATTACCTGTTTGCAGAATTATGTATGGATACCATAGGGAGAAGTTACATGTTAATCACTTCTAATAATTATGTATGGATGCCATAGGGAGAAGTTACATGTTAATCACTTCTAATAATTATGTATGGATGCCATAGGGAGAAGTTACATGTTAATCACTTCTAATAATTATGTATGGATACCATAGGGAGAAGTTACATGTTAATCACTTCTAATAATTATGTATGGATACCATAGGGAGAAGTTACATGTTAATCACTTCTAATAATTATGTATGGATACCATAGAGAGAAGTTACATGTTAATCACTTCTAATAATTATGTATGGATACCATAGGGAGAAGTTACATGTTAATCACTTCTAATAATTATGTATGGATACCATAGGGAGAAGTTACATGTTAATCACTTCTAATAATTATGTATGGATACCATTGGGAGAAGTTACATGTTAATCACTTCTAATAATTATGTATGAATACCATAGGGAGAAGTTACATGTTAATCACTTCTAATAATTATGTATGAATACCATAGGGAGAAGTTACATGTTAATCACTTCTAATAATTATGTATGGATACCATTGGGAGAAGTTACATGTTAATCACTTCTAATAATTATGTATGAATACCATAGGGAGAAGTTACATGTTAATCACTTCTAATAATTATGTATGGATACCATAGAGAGAAGTTACATGTTAATCACTTCTAATAATTATGTATGAATACCATAGGGAGAAGTTACATGTTAATCACTTCTAATAATTATGTATGAATACCATAGGGAGAAGTTACATGTTAATCACTTCTTATAATTATGTATGGATACCATAGGGAGAAGTTACATGTTAATCACTTCTAATAATTATGTATGAATACCATAGGGAGAAGTTACATGTTAATCACTTCTAATAATTATGTATGGATACCATAGGGAGAAGTTACATGTTAATCACTTCTAATAATTATGTATGAATACCATTGGGAGAAGTTACATGTTAATCACTTCTAATAATTATGTATGGATACCATAGGGAGAAGTTACATGTTAATCACTTCTAATAATTATGTATGAATACCATAGGGAGAAGTTACATGTTAATCACTTCTAATAATTATGTATGGATACCATAGAGAGAAGTTACATGTTAATCACTTCTAATAATTATGTATGGATACCATAGGGAGAAGTTACATGTTAATCACTTCTAATAATTATGTATGAATACCATAGGGAGAAGTTACATGTTAATCACTTCTAATAATTATGTATGAATACCATAGGGAGAAGTTACATGTTAATCACTTCTAATAATTATGTATGAATACCATAGGGAGAAGTTACATGTTAATCACTTCTAATAATTATGTATGGATACCATAGGGAGAAGTTACATGTTAATCACTTCTAATAATTATGTATGAATACCATAGGGAGAAGTTACATGTTAATCACTTCTAATAATTATGTATGGATACCATAGAGAGAAGTTACATGTTAATCACTTCTAATAATTATGTATGGATACCATAGGGAGAAGTTACATGTTAATCACTTCTAATAATTATGTATGAATACCATAGGGAGAAGTTACATGTTAATCACTTCTAATAATTATGTATGAATACCATAGGGAGAAGTTACATGTTAATCACTTCTAATAATTATGTATGAATACCATAGGGAGAAGTTACATGTTAATCACTTCTAATAATTATGTATGGATACCATAGGGAGAAGTTACATGTTAATCACTTCTAATAATTATGTATGAATACCATAGGGAGAAGTTACATGTTAATCACTTCTAATAATTATGTATGGATACCATTGGGAGAAGTTACATGTTAATCACTTCTAATAATTATGTATGAATACCATAGGGAGAAGTTACATGTTAATCACTTCTAATAATTATGTATGGATACCATAGGGAGAAGTTACATGTTAATCACTTCTAATAATTATGTATGGATACCATAGGGAGAAGTTACATGTTAATCACTTCTAATAATTAAAAGGTTCATCTCAGGAAAGTCACTTACTGAATTAAGGGCAGAAAGATGAGATGTTTGTTGAGTTATCCTTCAGGCATCTTAGATCAGATCATTTTTTTTAGCCAAATTATTTGTAGAATTATCTGACAAAATTTAAGTGGCCTAGGCTACCTTTATTCAGATGAGGGCATGCTGGTTATACAATTGTACAATGTACAAAGACATAATAAGGAAATGATAAAGGAAAAACCTAGATGGAAAATTTTCATTATTAAAACTAGGCAGTCATAGATGAAAGATTCAAGTTTGAAAAACAATGATCTGATTAGGATTCTGTACAGAACTGATAACAGTAGCACTCCACTACTACATATTATGCCCTCCAAAAGTTTTTTTGGGCTCAACTACATTCTTTTACATTAATGGTCCACAACCGTTATTTCAATGAGATTTTACATCTACAGTGATGCAGTTTTGGAATATCCAGGCTCTCCCTTATCAGCCGCAGATTATTTGGTTTCTACCAGTAATTGCCATGCCTACACCGGAAGAGAAATAATTCCAAAATCTTTTTGTTTTCTTTTCTTTAAGTTAAAAATTCAGTATCAACAACATTCAAAAGGGATTGATATATTTTAGTATTTTCCCACAAGTTCAAACTCTTTGTTGTGTGATGCCCATTCTTTTCCCACGACCTTTTCATTTTTTTAAACAATGCAAGTTATACTTTAACTTGTAATTACTTCTGAAAGAATACAATGAATTACCTATAGGTCATGCATTTTCATTGCACACCACTCAGCGCTATTGCAATGAAAAACAAGAAACTTTGAATTCTCTCCAATAAATAACAAATAGCAACTGGAGGGGGAGACAGGACTATGTCCCAATTTTTGTCCAGCCCCCACTAATGCCATTTTTTAGCACAAAGAATGAAATAAATGATGTGCACAACATCATTGTAACATGACCACACCCTGTAACTATTTTATGTTCATTTGATTCCTAGTTTTAAATATTCAAGATTACAGGAACACTCATTTATGTGAAAGATGATGTATTCATCATTGCATTCATACTCAGACTGAAAGCACTCTGAATTCTCAGAGTTGAAATTACAACCTTTGGATTCACACTTCTGATGTTCTCTCATACATACTGAAGTATATGTACTGTATGTGTTTACTGCTATCCCCAGATTGTTCTCTTTTTTCCCTTTTATTACTTTTGCTTCCTTTTTATTACTTTTGCTGCCCTTCTTTGACCCTTTAATCCCTGAGAGTGACCAGCATCTAATTTCTCCTTTCAATATCAGCCTTGAATCAAACATTTAGGTCATGAGAATAAAGGAAATGATAATCAATTAAAGAATCTCTTGATTGTTAAACAAATTCTCCTTGCCAGCACCTTAGAAAATGTATAGAGAACAGTAAGGAGAATATGCATACTGATGTTAGGGTGTAAAGGGTTAAGACTTTTTATCCATATGTAGTCAATTTGTTCATTTGTATACAATGTTTGGCAAGATCATTTAAAACACAGGTTATCTTGGCACATGTTGTGCACGTTCATACATGTTTCAATGCTAAGTTTTTTGTCATAGCTGTGCCAGGTTGAAATTTTGAATTGCTTATCACTGCAGGAGTTGTCTACATCAGTATGTATGTTTGTTTTTTTCCAAACTTAAACAGCTTGTTGCTCTGAAGAAGCTGTGATACTTCCAAAATGATTTTTGGATTATTGATCTGAGAAGGAATTATTTATCTTCATTCCTTTACATTTTGAATTTTTTTAAGTTCAGAGGTTATCAATGAAGGTAGTAGTTGTTTTCATATGAAAATTTCAAGTTTGTTCTTTTGTTTTTGTCTTGTTGAAATTGTTGTTGTTTTTTTTTTAATGGATGATACAGAGGAAAAACAGGTAAGTGTTGTTTTTTGTCAAGAGTTTTACCCTAATTAAGATGCTCTATAAAATAGTTGAGTAATATCTATCAAAATACTAGCACAGAGAAGCAGATAATCCCAAAGTTGATCATGTCTTTTGGGTGGTTTGTTTAATGACTGATGAAAACATATGTTTTAGATTTTTAACAGGTTTTGGCTTCCATGCAGTGAAATTTAACCAAGATTGAGTGCGTGGTTTTATGAAATTGTTCCTTAAAAAAAAGAACAATTTTCAACTCGAAGAGATAAGGCTCTCTAATCAATTTAAATGACTGGAATTTTTGCATTGTAAGGAATGTCAAATGAAAAGTATTGTGTAACATACACCACTCCAAAACTGCACTCTTCAAATCAGTAAACAATTCCATAAATAATACAATATTTAGCCATTTTTTTCCTGATATTGAGCAACCAAACACACAATTGTGCAACCAGCAAATACCGTGGTAATGTGAATGGTCAGATATGTTTGAGACATGACCCTTGACACTTGAATCTTAACAACTGAAGTTAACATATTTACCCTCAAATTACACAAGAGTTGTCTACAGGCTATTGGCCACCAAAAATACATATAACCTTTAGAGTAAAAAAGTTTAAGCCACAAAATCACAGGACACTCATAAACATATTGAAACCATTATGTGAATATTGCTCTAGAAAAGCTCCAATCTGTAGTTTTACACTTTACCTGTAGGTACATGTCAGTTTAGTTTACAAATTTAAAGTAACATCTAGTTCAGAACTTTGCAAATTGTAAAGTACCAGAAAAAAAGTAACAGACTGTGATACAAAATAAATTGAATTTCTCATTGCCTCCTTCACCCTTCAACTCCCACAAGTAACAAACATGTAATTATAATATCCAAACATTATCCATTACACAGGTAATGAGAATACTCAAAGTTGTTATCTTGATCTGATTCTACCAGATTCTTGTAACTAATTTAAAGAAAATGAACAGCAGCTACAGGGGAGAATTGACACTCAGATCTTGGGAGTTAAAGGGTTAACTGAACAGAAGACTTACATGGTATAAAAGGTTCTTGATGAAATAAAATGTAATTCACATTCATGTGCATATACACAAATAAAATGGAATTCATATCGCAAATTTTTTTTCAAAAAAGATTCTTACCCTGTTCTGAAATGCCACTTCTACTTTATGCCAATTGCCGTCAATGACACTGCCATTTACATTTGATGTAACAATAACTTCGTGGGAAAAAAGTGAAAACCTGAACCAAACTTGTCCTTGCCACACCTCCACGGCAATAAAGTTGTGTTTTCCATCACACCGTCCGTTGAGGAGCAAGAGCCCACTGTGCACAGTGGTGGCAAACTCCATCTGTATGTGTAAATGCCATCTTTGTTTCAGTGCTAGGAAAAATTAACGTCATCATTATCATCACATCAAAACAAACTACAAACAGTGCCATTGAGTAACAATCCATTCACCCCTAAGAGTGACCAGCATCTAATTTCTCATTGCAATATCACACCTAAATCACTCATTAAAGTCCCTAGAATAAAGGAAATGATCACCAGCTAAAGAAGCTCTTGATTGTTGTACAGTCTCTTTGTCATTTAAACCCTTTAACTCCCAGAAGTGATTAACATAAAACTTCTCCCCACAATATCCATACATTCTTCAGCAAACAAGTAATGAGAAAATTCAAACTTATCAGGTAGAAGCTGCTATCCTGATCTACTGTAGCACCAAGTTCTCGTAACTAATTTACAAGGAAATGTATAGCAACTACAGGGGAGAATTAACAATCAGATCTTGGGAGTTATAGGGTTAACTTAGGAAATGTACAGAGAACAGTATGGAGAATATGGGTACTGATGTTTGGGTGAAAAGGGTTAACATAAAATTACCTTTTAGAAGGAGCTACATGAAGGATAGTAAACCAATACATTTAAACTCACAAAAAGCCTCACAACAATTGAAATTCTATCCCCAACACAAGGTAGAAGAAGCACCTGGATTGGAACACAATGCTCTAACATAGTATATGTGACTAACTTGTTTGATTTCAAGTCACCTCCCATATTAATAATCTATTCATTACACAACACCAGCACTTAACTTTAAAAACCTCAACATTCAAAAATTCATTGTATCTTAATTCTGTCAGTTTTTCATCCATTTTCAATCCTGTGTGAAATTCAGTCAAATTCAGTAAAAAAGAGTAAAGTCCACTTAAGTATCAAGTGGCCCATGCAGTCATGCAGAAGTGGCAAGTTTTAGAAGGGCGCTTACTAAAAGTAGAAGAGCTTATTCTAGGAATTATAGAACATGTAACTACAAATAAATCCTTACCAGGAAAGGCAACAAATGATCCTTTTTCAAAACTGCACCTTTTCAGTTGGCACAGTGACCCATCAACTTCATTCAAATCTTTGCACTGACAGGTGAACCTGCTTCCAAGAACATTTTTACAACCACCATCACTATGGCATGGATTTGCATTTAGATGATTTTCTGTCACTTTTGAGTCTGTAGGACACTTGCTCTTTGACATGTCAATCTCACAGTTTACACCAGCTCTTCCTGGATTGCATATACAAGAGTAGCCTTCCTCTACACACACACACTTCCCATTGTTTCCACAAGGATTGGAGTAGCACAAGTTTAAACCTGTGTTGCAACTTTCTCCTTGATAGTCAGTAGCACAGGGGCATCTATAATTAGTTTGCACTCGTTCCATTGGAACGCATTCTCACATCTTCATCAAGAAACACTACATACGAACCCTTTTCAAATTTTGGTTTACTGTCACGAACATCTTCCAGTGTTATCTTGACTTTCACAGTTGACTTCATTGATGGTCTGCCTTTGTTGGCAGCAACCACAGTCAGTTCATATTTGGGAATTGTTTCATGATCAAGTTCTGATGACTCCCTGATTGCTATCAATTTGAAAAGCACCACCTCCATCACCTAGATGAGTATTGAAAAATACAACAACAACCACCAAAAATATTAATAAGAACACGATCATAAATGGCTTAATCAATACCTGTACTTGAAACCTATCAACCCTTTAACCCCTAAGAGTGACTAACATCTAATTTCTCCTTAAAATATCCCCCAGAATCACACATTAAGGTCACAAGAATAAAGGAAATGATCATAAACAAGAGAAGCTCTTGATGGTTTATCAAATTCTCCTTATCAGCACCTTAGGAAATGTATAAACAAAAGTATGGAGAATATGCATACTGATGTTAGGCTGTAGAGGGCCAACAACATTGTGCTTTTATTATTATGTAAAAACAAACACATTCAATGTTGCCATGGGTCTGTTCAGATCACAGCAGATGTCCAAATGTAAATAAAACAAAAAAAAAATTAACACAAGAAGCAGCCAAGAGTGTCACTGATTAGATTTTTCTTCACCCACTCTTGCTAAAACACGTCAACAAATTTTAGACATGCACCAGTGTTAGACAGTGTAGCTTAACATGAATTTTAAGTAAAAAAGATTTGGAATGTTGTAAAAAAAAAGCTACAGATTTTACATCTTTAACCCTTTAATCCCTAAGAATGATAAACATCTAATTACTCCCAACAGTTTTACCTCTGGATCAAACATTGAGGTCATGAGAATAAAGGAAATGATCACAAACCCAAGAAACTCTTCATTGTTCTACAAATTCTCCTTGTTGGTTGAAAATGTATAGAGAACAGTATGGAGAACTTGTATACTGATGTTAAGCAGCAAAGGGTTTGTACCATTGAAAATGTATAGAGAACAGTATGGAGAACTTGTATACTGATGTTAAGCAGCAAAGGGTTTGTACCATTGAAAATGTATAGAGAACAGTATGGAGAACTTGTATACTGATGTTAAGCAGCAAAGGGTTTGTACCATTGAAAATGTATAGAGAACAGTATGGAGAACTTGTATACTGATGTTATGCAGCAAAGGGTTTGTACCATTGAAAATGTATAGAGAACAGTATGGAGAACTTGTATACTGATGTTAAGCAGCAAAGGGTTTGCACCATTGGAAATGTATAGAGAACAGTATGGAGAACTTGTATACTGATGTTACGCAACAAAGGGTTAGGGATTACTTAGCTATAAATGTCTACAAAACAAAAGGGAAATACAAATGAACACCTGAAATTGAAATATGTTATTGGGCTGATTCAGTTGATATGCACTACATGCAAGTATTTGGGGATTAAGAGGGGTAAGTTTCTAAAGAAACTATGGTGTTGCGTCAGTGGAAGATTGTAACAGGGTAATTCATTATTATCAACTGAGTTGATAACGTACAGATTGGCCACCTTAAAGAATTACGGTTAATGTTTCAAGCCTTGGCCCTTTCTCAGAGCCATGACAATGGGCTAACACTGAAACATCAGCTTTATAACTCTTTATGGTGGCCAATTTATGTTACCAACTCAATTGATAGTACTAAATTACCCTATTTGAGGGTTACTTACACATGTAGCTCATGATGAAATATCAAACAATAAATTAGATATATTTACCATTTTTAGCAAATGAGTAGATAATGGCTTTATTTGAACCCTCATCATCATCAACTGCAGAGACTTCCAAAACTGTTGCAGGCTGTACATTTTCCAGAATGGGCTTTTCATAGTTGGCTTGTAAAAATCTTGGTTTGTTGTCATTTACATCTGCTACTGTTATATGTACATTAGCAGTTCCTTCAAATAGAGGATTACCATGATCGGTTGCACTCACTTCTGTAAATGATCTGTTTGTTTGTACCATCATCTGCTTCAAATGCAGTAACAAATATAAAGGTGTGTCCTACACTCCAACATTCTGAGACCATTTCTTGAAAATCGGAATTCACAAACTGAGGTGCATTGTCATTGACATCAATAAGATATATCTCCACTGAGGTTTCATTGTAATTTGGCGATTTGCCTTTGTCTTGAGCCATCAGAAAAAGTGTATGCACTGGAATGTACTCATAATAAAGTTTCTTGTTTACTTTGATCTGACCATTAAGATGATTGATAGAAAAAAGTTCCTGGTCTTTACCACTGCTAAAACTGTTGGTGACTTCACCATTGGTGCCAAGGTCCTCATCTGATGCACTTACAATCAAAACTAGCTCCCCTGTTTTGATGTTTTCAGGAATCTTTTTGGAGTATTCTCTTTAAAAACTGAAGATCACAGTCATAGACATCAGCAACAGTAATTCGCACAGTGGCCTGGTCTGTCTTAGGAGGGGATGAACTATCACTTTCCCGGACAGTAAGGGAGTATTGCTGTACAGTTTCTCAATCCAGATGTTTGTCTATAGTTATTGAACCACTACTTTGACCAATTGCAAATGCACTGCAAACACCACTTTTATTAATGATGTTGTAACGACTATCTGCTTTGGAACCTGTAACTAAATCGCGCGCTCGCACATCAAGGACCGTCTCTCCGATATAGGTAAATATTCTCTGGTATGACTTTGCTGTCAGAGGATGATTCGAAGTTCGGCGCGTTGTCGTTTACATCATTGACATACATGGTCAGATCTGCTTCAGCATACAACGATCTATCTTGTTCGTATTCGGCTTTGATACGAAAATAGTACGTCGGCATCTTTTCACGATCTCTTTTTTTTTTCACGTTTTTATTAATCCCGTGTTAGGACCGATCCCAAATAACAACAGACTGAGTAAATTCTGGGACACTTCCATCGAGTATTTAATTTTCCCAGCGTACCCATTGTTCGTATCTTGTGCTTGAATCGTAATAACGCTTGTTCCTACGAAACGATTTTCTCTAACCTTAGCAATTAACTGAGAGCTGGAGAAACGGGGAACTGTTTTCTATGGTCGACGATGAAATCGGCGTACCTTCTTGGCAAAATTGTTTGCGTTTTTATCGATAAACAACTCAAGTCGCGCTACAATAACTTGTTTATTTCCACTCGCATTCTTAGAACCAACCGGAAATACCAACTCCACTATCAGAGTGTTTTCTTGAAGTCTAAGTAACGATTTTCGAAGCACCAAATAATCGGATTTGGCGTCGAATCTAAAATACTTTCTCCATGGTGTCTCTCTAAGCCTTAGCGACGCATGATCTTCTTCGTGAATGAAGTCTTTCAATCGAAACACACGTGTTCCGACTGAAGTGGTCCAAGACACTTTTCTCTGAAGCTTTCTACAGCAGTTTTTTCCAAAAATTGTCACAGTCAGAGGTCTTTGAGTCCTCTCTGCTGAATTAAAAAATGGAAGTCGATGATTGAGTAGAGATGTGCAGTCTGGCTTGCGAATCATTCGCAATAATCCGTTTGTTGAACAATAGACAGAATTTGAAGAAGAGTAGTGTGTTCGTCGGTGTTCGATGCTTCAAGCGTGTAATTCGTCCATCCCGGTCTACTTAAATTAGCTAAAATACTATACGGCTCTAAAGATGAATAAATATTAATAACGGTGCCGTCCACTCGATGAAAAGGCCACAGGCACAAGTGTAAAAGAAAACCCAACGATACGCGGTCGAAACAAGCCATTTGGCGGCGAGGCAAATTTCCCTTTCGTAAACGGTCGTTGCCATTTGAAACGGTCGATGCCATTTCTCAGAACAGTCGTTGCCATTTGAAACGGTCGATGCCATTTCTAAAACTAGCCGAGCAGACGACAGCCCTCGTGAATAGCTCGTACGCTGTTGGCACGCTCGGACGTCACTTCCGGGCAGTGTTGTTTATAAGATGGCGGAGCAATCCACGTGCGCGAGAGTTGAGCCAGCTGAAACAGAACGAACCCATTCTCCTTGTGCAGAAACAAAAAAAAAATCAATTAAGAAGCCAACGGGGTGGAACTCCTTTATGCAGTCAGTTGCGGTGAGTTTGTTTTGTATTTCCCGAAATATTCAATCATTTTCAGCCTGGATAAAGTGCTTGTTCAAATAGCCTAAAACATGTTGTTTCCCTTACATCCTTTACATCCGATTACAAGTGATTAAGATTAAGTGATCAGAAATATCAGTGAAAAATAAACCGCATCTAAAATTTTCGTTTATGTCATTAACAAATATCTTATCTGTAAGTGTTGCACTTGTATTCATTATTCTTGTAGGCCTTGAAATTACATTCGATATAAGCTGATATAGTTTCCTCGTACTTTGTATCATTCCAAAGCCAGATGTCAAGGAACAACTTGGAAAGGGGGCGGGAATCGGGCAGGTTTCCAAAGTGGTTGGCAATATGTGGAAGAAATTGCCGACAGACAGACGAAAGGTTAGTTATAAACTTCTAACATTGCGAATGTTTGTGTATTAACCCTGCCCCATTTCAGTGGACTGCTGTGTGGTTTACGTGGCTAAATTTGTAAGGACCGAGAGTGTAAATGTTCTCGTCAAACTTTCCAATTAAAAGTATTTTAGGTTATGAATGTTGATCTTGAATCAAGCTGGGACCTCAAGCTGAATGTCAATTTTGTAATATAATGTTCAGACTTGTTATTTTTCCAGACAGAACTCTTAAATATACCTAGGGGATAGCAAGGCCCATTATAATGTACCAATTAATTTAACCTAAATTTTAATTAGAAATAACCTACATGTGGCGGATCCAGGTTTTGAGGAAAGGGGGGGGGAGGGCAAGGGGGTATTATCCTCAAAAAATTATGATAGAGGGTGAAAAAAACTGTCTTTGCAATCTAGTTTATATAAAAAATAGGGGGATCAAAAATACACGATTGTTCCGTAATATATTTCCCCCCTTTTAAAATATCATGCTATGATCTTCATAGGACTGGAAAGATAAAGCACAGAGCTTGAGGGAAGACCTTGATATGGGAATAGCAGAGATAAAAAATGTCCAACCTGCAGCACCCAGTTCACAAGGGAGAAGGACTTCAAATACCACCAGAAAGGTTGTCATGAGTGCATTTGCAAGGAATGCAATGAATCGTTTGACCATGAGCAAAAGCTAAAGAGGCATAAAGACAAGAAACATAAAGACAGCAACAAGTCTGATCATTGTCAAAAGACTTTTGCAGAGAAACGAAATCTTATAAGACACCAAAAGTCACATGTTTAATTAACCTATCCTGCATTTAGTGATTTTAACTGGAGATGATTTGAAAGGACTATTGGATCAATCTATAATACATAATTGTTTTTGTTTTTAAATTATTATTATTATCGATTTTTGAAATTAATTGTGGTCATTGCAGCACATGTACATCATGTTACTGTTCAAACCAAATTTTAAATCATTACAAATGTTGTGTTAGACTTTAACAGGAAAGAATGAATTAAAACTTATTTACAATGTCAAAACCTCAATCTTTTTAATAACCTTGTTGTTCAGGGGCAGATCCAAGGAGAGAGGTTTTTAATCTAGGCAATTTGCCTTAAGTGAATTTCCCTCTATGTTAAACATTATGCGAACATTCCATTGTTTATTACTGGGATACCTGTGGTAGCCCAGTCATAAAATGCCTTTGTTTTTTTGTGGTTTTTTTTTTTTTTTTTCCTCCGCCACAAAATGGAAAAATTGCGCAATAGTACCCAGAGGTCATTGGGCCCTCAACACCATGACAACTAACTGTGATCCAATGAGGTGTTCACATACTGATCACGCGTGTTATCCCACAACACCATGACAACTAACTGTAATCCAATGAGGTGTTCACATGCTGATCACGCGTGTTATCTTGATGATGATTGACGTTGTCATGCACAGACAGGGCCGGGTCACATTACGAACACGAGATTTTGCGATACTTTGGTCAGTTGTTTTATATTTCAACGTATTTGGATTGCGATCTCCTGGAGCGTTATAGCGCAAACGCGCAAAATACTTACAGACGCATATACAAGTCGTATTAATCGCGGCTAATCCACACTGAAAGATGTTATTGAGCGGTAATTTTGGAACGGATTGAGCCGCGAACGCATGAAAGCCATGAAAGCCTTGAATGCCTTGTATGCTAAGTATGCCAATGTCTTAGTTGAAAAAACGTTCACTTGTTGTAAAAAGCAAAATCTGAAATCTGAAACCAAACTGCGTATACTCTATGCAATCTATTGAACAACGCTACCACCGTGAGACTGAAGAACATAACTATATGGGATACAAACTGCTTGTGAAGAAAGACAACATGTTGGATTCACTTGATGGCAAGGAACGTAGCTACGATAACAGTACGAATGGTATTAATTTCACGATCAGAAAGGTGAATCTTATGTTTGTTTTCATTGTAGTTGTATGGATATTCTTTTTTAATAAATACGTGATCCAAAACCCTGTGTTTTTTTGTGTATAATGTTGTTATGTTAAATATTGTTTACGCAATTGTCTTGTCACAAGCGGCCCAAGCTCACGTCTCGAGAAAAAGCCAACGATTAATTCATGAACGCGTCACGCGTCACTCGGTGTTAAGTTACGAGAGGAACTGCACGTTATAAGGAATAGTACAGGGAACGAAGTATGGTCGATTTACAACGATACATATTTCGAAATATGAACATTTTTCTCGTAAAATCAATAAAACTTACTCATACCCTGTGTATCCGTTGTATTTTCTGGCGATTTCTGCCGTTTTAAGCTTGCTTTACCATCACTGTTGTTCACATCATCTACTTTTATTACGTTGATAAAATCTGTTCAGACATCACACCAACCAACTCGCGCGCAAAGTAAGAAGACTATATTGAAGGCTTGAAATAATATTGCGATCGATTTTCATCAAGAAATGGGCCAGGAATATTCCACAATAGTGCAAATAATCATGAAGGCGGATTGCAGAAAAGAGATTGCGTGACGCTCGGTAAGCTGTAAGATAACATGTTCCTATATACCAGACGTAAAAACTCTTCAGATTCTTAGTCTGCATTTTGTACCCACTCTGCAGTCTGCAGTCTATATTTTGTATCCAGTCTGCAGTCTGCTGTCTGCATTTTGTACTAACAGGTATCTGTGGCACCAATACAGTTTATTTTTGGTTACATTTATTCGCAAAACACACATAATCTACCACAAAATACCTGTGAGTGAGGTAATTCGACATTTTCATTCTTTCCCACATTAATATTCTTCTCTCCTTTTGTAAGAATGTAGACATCACTCACAATGTTTCAAGTAAGCCACCCACCCTACAAAAAAGGAACTCTTGCACGCATAGCATGCCTATGTTTTGAAATAGGTGTATGCCCTTGGCCAGACTTGAGCGCACTATTTCAGTAGACTAGTCCGACACCCGAAGTATCACTACACTTGATTCCAAGGATCCAGTACCATCCAGGTATCCCAGTTACCCTGCTCACAGGGTCTAGTTCACTAAGATTTCTCTGTTTTCCTATTTTTTCCTTTGCATGTGCTTTGTCTTGGATTTCATAGAATGGGACCCAGACTTCTTACTACTTTTAGTGTTTGTTTGTACTGCTTTAGCCAAGTCATGGGCGCGCTTCCTCTTGGAGGTTGGTTCTTGTAGTTGTACTGGTCGCCCTTTTGATACAACCTGACGGCTTCCACTACCACACTTTCGTTTTCTGTTGGGCTGGACTCGGATCTTTTTTCCATTTCCGGTTTTTTTCACCTCACTGGACCCAAAAGAAAAAAGGGCGCTTGCCAAATTAGAATGCATAGATCTAGCAGCGGTTAAGGATGTTACCCTTTTGCAAACCTGATTACACCTTTGGCCAAATTAAGGTCTCTTGAGCTTTGGAGCTTTTGAATTATTTGTTCACAAGAGTTTCTCAACAATTGTTCAGCATTTGCAATGGAATCATCCTCATCATCATCATTGCTCTGTATTGGTTCAGTGGAATATTCATCCTCATCATCATTGCTCTGAATTAGTTCAGCAGTTGAGCAGTTTGGCCCTTGTTGTGCTATTTCCATACTAGTGGATGCCTCTGTTACAAAACCATTAGAACCATCAGTTTGTGATGTTTGTCCAGCATCACTAGAGCGTAATGGCTTATAACAAGCAACAGGAAGTGTCTTTCCTATTGCTAGCCAGGCCAATTTCTGCCTCTCATGTGGGTTACTGACTGGAATGAAGTTTATGCAGTCTGCTAGATTTGCCACCCACAGGACATACTGGTGTTTGCATGGGCTCCCGTTTTTTACCAACTGTGCAGGTACATATCCCAAGAGTCATGTCCACTGTATAACTGACAAAGAACCAATGAGACAATTCATAAATATCTCAATACAACTGGAATTTTTGTTTTTTCAATCTGTAATAGATACATCCTAGACCTTCAACTGGTTGATCCACTAAGATATTAATGGAAATATTCCTAACAGCAGAGTAAGGACTTGTTCTTACTCTGCTATAAAAACTCAACACCCTGCCAAGAAAGGAAATTACTAAAGGTACCCCACCCCTGGACAATATATTACTCGTGTTTTGGTCTTCCTTATGCTAAATCAACATCCTTGGAATGCAGCATATGGATGAACTGCAGGAATTACATGTATCTCATATGTTATGCATGTTATGTCCTCATGTTTTATGTATTTTTGCTCCAAAGGGAGGAGCCTAGAAACACTGCCCCCTCCCCCTGCACTGCTTCCCCCATCAAGATAATTTGAATCAGATAATGGGAAAAGATAGGAAAATAATGCCCACCCACACATGCCCTCTTGTACCATCAGAGCATTATGCTATTGTGGACGGCTAAGAAAAAAACACTACTGACCTGTGACTGCTATCTGAAGAGCTTCCAACTTTGAATACATTATTGCCAAAGTTCTCTACAGTTGAGAGGTAGGCATCAAGATCTTTTTTATCGGGGACTTTAAACCCTGTGCTTCCGTCTTTCCCTTTGCCAAAGAAGCGATGTCTGTACACGCCATCAAAACTCCCATCAGCAATACTAAGGAGCTTATTCTTGTAGTGATCTTCTAGATCAATAGTCAGCTTGTCTAGAAGCCCAACAACATTGTACTCTTTGGTGCGCTGCAGAATTACATCCTTAAGAACCAAAAACTGAGCCTCAGCAAAATTGTTGGTGTGGTTACCTCTAACAGGCAGTTCAGTTCTAAAGCATAGAGCAAAAGATTCTTTGTCATTGTATAGATTTTGCAAATAGCTGACTAGATTTGGGTATTTCTTGCAACGGCCATCATTCAAAAGTTCACTGAAGCAGTTTTCAAAATCTTGTTTGGTCTCGCATATAAGGACCTCTTGAAAAGGGTGAGAAAATAAGGTCTATCTGCTTGGCTGATACTGTTCTTGCTCTCGTGAAGCCATCTCCAAAGTTCTTGGAGCATGTGGAAGATGCAAAGAAGTAAAACAGATGTTGGCCAAACAGACTTCAGAGTATTTCTTTCCTCTTTACAGTTGTCTGTAAGGATGACTTGGGGGCCTTGTTCCCGACCACGATCATTGAATGCATACTCTGGTAAACAGGACCGAAGCATTTCAAAGCCCTGTTTAAGTGTATGCTCCTGCTCATCACTGGTGATCAAGATGCCAAGTGGAAGTGCTCCAGATACATTGTTTGTGCACATTAAAAACACTTTAAGATTGTGCTCTTCTGTATTAGAAGTAGCATCAACAAAAACCATCTCACCAGACTGCTGCACTTCCTTGTGTACGCGGTTCATGAGAGGCGTTACAATAGCAATTATAAGAGGCGTATTATCACCTTCACATATCTGGTAACAAGTAGTAGCTTCAGGGTTGTCTTTCTTGTATTGTTCAAGCCTTTCGGCAAGTCTTTCAAACATCATAACGCCCTGTCCACCATATCTATCCTTACCAAATTGCGTGTAGAGGTAACTAAAGTCCTTTTTTCTTGGCATAACTGCCCTATTGGCCTTTTTCCTGTGAAATTCAATTCACCCTGACATGGTTCTTTGAGTTCTTTCAAGTACTGTTGCCTTGCGGTTGCTGGTATATGCCCACTTTCAAACAGCTTCAAAACCCTTTCTGTGCACTCAGGAGAAAGGTCGCGGAAATTAGAGGTCTCCAGAGTTTCAAGTGAATGGTTGTGGTCCCACTCTATGTCCACAGAACAACATCCCTCGCTGTCTATTTTGACTATCATCTGAAAGGGGCAATTGGTGTTCTTTACTCTGGCAGATGGATTCAAGTACAATTTCTGCTATGGATCTTTACTTGGACTCCAGTTGCGAGTGTTGTGTTGGCATCTATAGTAGTTTTGCAACACATAGCCGCTTGTTGGTGCCTTCTTTGTCTTTAACTTCACTGAGATGCTGTTTATCACTTCATACTCGGATATCCATTGCTCCAGGTTTTCTTTCGTTATATCTTCGGTCAAAAAGTGCACTTTGAACTTTTCTCCATTTCCTGAAATTACCTTCAGGTAGTAAAATGAATCATCTGGAAGCGAAGCCAGAAAACTCTCCTTTGTAATTTGGGTCGATTCAAAGGATTTTCTTTTCGATTCGACTTCTTTTATAGCTGAAGATATTAGATCTTTGAGAAAATTGTCGGGTTTGTCCGCCATTTTGATTTGATAAAAATCGCGATGGTTTGTGGGAAAGCTAGTCACGCATTGCTCTAATTGTCACGCATGTCGTCGGAGAGAGTCGGAAATATCGGTTCCTTCTTGGCATCGACCTTTACGATGGCATCGACTGTCATGAGAAATGGCATCAACCGTTTTCAATGGCAACGACCATTCCAAGAAATGGCATCGACCGTTTCAAATGTCGCCAAACTAATCATCTGCACGGGCTTCCTCCACAAATGGTGCGATTTCTTTTTCTTTTTTTTTAATCTAAGTATAATATGATTACAACAATACTGGATGATCCTTGACCTTTGGAACAATACATTAGAAAGGTAACTTAGGACTACAGTTCGACACTAACAATCACTGTGATAATGTATCACCAAGATTGAAACACTCGCGTAACGCTATAATTTCTCAGAAGTAACTAATTGCAGAGTTTTTACAAACTAGGAAATACTAGTTAGAATATACTTGCAAACCAAAGATTTTTTCGTATGATGCGACAGTTCATGTCTCAGACTGCTTCCTTTTGATGCCTTCATTTTCCGAAATGCAGCCTTGCGTGACACCTACAAAACGTTTTGTCCTGCCTAAGAATGTTTTGAAAGGAGTTATTTTTAGAACTACAGGTTGTATTTATTGCAATATTTCATACTACACCTTGGGCAAACGTGTCAATGAAACATGAAAAATGTACATAAAAATTGTCCAAAATAAAATGCAGGCGGGAAGACCAGTTGTACGATCATATCAGACTTCATGACTCTTCAGTTACGCTTTCGCTCTAATAGTTGTTTTACTTTGTCTCCACAATAGCTGATGCAAGAGGGGACGAGTTCGAAATGTGTATTTACTGTCGGCAAACGCCATGTGTAACGACCGACAGTCGCGAATACCTTGGCTATCGCGAAGCACATATTCAAAATCAAGTGCGACGAAGAAAAGATTACAAGACGTACTGGAGAGCATTGAACAAATGTGGGCTCTGGAAAGACCCTATTTATCAGGCTAGAAAAGTCGAACTGGGGGAACCACGTTAATGCTGTGCGGGAAAGGATGCCCAATTGTGTTATAAAAGATGTGAGGTCAAGGTTTCCTAACCCTCCTGGTATTCCCTATATGGGGCATAAAAGGGAATAATAAAATTCTCACTCAAATGCCCACGTCAAAGAGAGCCCAAGTACCAAATTGTTTATGGTCCATTTTACAATGTCCACACAGCAAATTATAGTGACTTTCCTATAAGTTAGGAAAAGATATACAGTGCAGAGAAAAGTAACAAGAGGAAACAGATAATGAGTCTGCTTGGAAAATACCTAGTGTCAAACCTCATACTCATGTTTTCATCACTTAGTACCAGCAGTTGGTAGAATTGGTCCTCCCTAATGACCTCACATATTTTACAGGACATTTGGGCTCCTAGTTGTAATTATCACAGAAACTGTGATGCAATGGAAAACAGATGAGACATCATTTGTTTATATTAAAAAAGGTAGACCAGATAGTTTCTCAGAGATGAAATGTCTTTGAAGTAAGCACCCTGGTCTCTGCCAAGCGATTTGGATGCCTGGCATGTTGGTACATCTGTAGAGACGATGCTTCTCGATTCACATTTTCATTCTGTAAGACAAATGAGTCAATAAGCATGAGAAAGCAGTGAATCCAAAAAGTGCCAAAGTTATTTTGACGAATTAACAACATAAGTTTCTTACCCAATCAAGAATGGCTACCTCCATGCATGCATGTTGTATGAGTCATCCCAATAATGAATCCGCTTTGCAGCATAAATGAGCATCACTGAATGGAGAGACTCAATCCAATATGTTTCCCTGCACTAAAGAAGGCAACAAATTATGGGTGATTTTTCTTTGACTGGAAAATGAATTTGTTCAACTCATTTATGGCCCTTACCTCAACATCATTAATTTGGAAGAAGAGATAAACTTCTTCATGCAAAGAAACATAAACATACAGCATGTGTCAATTATTTACCCGCATGTTGTCCGTTGCATGCCTATAAATTTAAGTGCTTATAATGGCTTTCCTGTATGCAGCTACCCTTGCAAACTGAATTCCCAGTTTTCTGGGAATTCCTAGAATTCCTAGGAATTCTCAAAAATTCCCAATTATGCAAATGACCCTTGCAAACTGAATTCCCAGTTTTTTGGGAATTTCTGGGAATTCTAGGAATTCCTAGGAATTCTCAAAAATTCCCAACTATGCAAATTAACTCTGATTTAAAAGCTTGGAATTACTGGGAATTTCTGGGAAAGGAAGACTCCAGTTTTGTGAGGACTTGGAATCCTTAGGAATTCCTAGGAATTCTCAGCTTTACAAACTACCTATAATTTAAGAAGTGTGGAACTCTTGGGAATTTCTGGGAATTGAATTTGAGGCAATTTTAATACCCTGAGGTCCACATAAATTCTAAGAAATTCTCAATACCTTGAATGTGAAGGTTTTAAAAAAGAGTAATTTCATAGGCTTAAAACTTTGGCTCAATAAAAGGTATGCTATACAAAACTTACCAAGAGATATACATACATGTACATGTTTATAACTTAAAGATCATGAAATTTATTACTCAAACTAAGTTTTAGTAAATCTTTACATTAATATGGATTTTCTCATGAACCAGCTGTCAGTTATGTTAAATGGAAATTGCCAACTTCCACAATAATTAACAATAATTACATTGTTATCTTACTTCCCTAACCTACGTTACTGGTTGCCTTTGTTAGAAAACCTTGGAACAGTCAAGCTCAGTTGCCTCAAACGCTGTCAGAGACTTTTTGTTGACAATACTTTTTAGTAGAAATTTCATGCCTTAGACAAACAAACTCAACACCTAATTAATCTTTCTTTTTTTCATGATTGTTGTTGCTGCATTTTTTTTTCAGTTTTTTGCTCTATTTTCATGACTAATTGCTGTAATTTGTTTTGCTGTTTTTATTCTTACAAAACATTTTTGTAAGAGTTCCAATACTTGTGGATCATCCACACACTTTGCAAACATTTGGCATGCAGACAAGACAGAGGTAGTCAATGTTCCCTTTGAGGAAAAACACCTTTTATATGACGTCTTCAAATTACTTTATTTGAAACTCTGATCTGAAAATATTTGTCCTCAAGACTTGTTAGTAGTGAGAAGTACCAACCAAGTTTCCTTTCATAACTTAATTTCTTAAATGTCCCAATCACTGGATCTCCCAAAAAAATATTACATCTTTTTATTTTTGGTGCAAATTACAAGTCCTTCTTTATATAAAAATGAAAAGTGCTAGTCACACTTCAATAATATCAGCTCTTAAGTTTACTTGTTGTTCTTCTCTGTCTGTCAGCTATCAACAAAATTTTTTTATACTTCGGGCAGTGCATAACTATTTGTGGACCAAAAGTTCCAACGCACCTCTGTAATCGCATATAGCTGCTCCTGTCTCTTGTACAAATGTTTCTCCTTTGTAAGACGCACTCTACTCTGTTGTCAATACTGCCTTAAGTTCAGTGGAAACGACTGACTGAGGAATCGAGATGGCGGTGTTGGAACGTGTTGCTGATCGCTTGCTACGGTCAAGCTTTGTAGATTTAGGTACTGGTACACTGGGATCATCTATGTATCTCTTATACTTCCGAATGTGGTATCCTTCTTTTATAAATATGAGGGTAAAAGACGATTTGTAGTCGCATTCAAAACTGTGATTGGCTTGTGTTATTTCTCACCTTTGCCATTAACACAACTCAAGTGAGTTTCGAGTCTTTGTTTCCTCGACAACTTTCGGCCACAAATCGTGCATTTGTAATACGATCGATTCTTGTCGATTATTTCTACATAGAGTGAGCTCACATCTTTATTTATATTACCAAGCTATCCATCTTCTAGAAGCAGAGAACCGGTCGGAGAAGTCAGAATAAAGTTGGGCGCTTGTCTTAACACTGCAATCGGCAAGCCAGCGGATTCACTTTGCTAGCCAATGACAAGTCCTAAAAGATCCACGTGATCATGCCCGTGATCGGAGACAAAGAAGACTCCATTTGGCGCTCATCTTTGAATGTACTTTTCATCGGTTGATCGCTTTTCTCAACTGTTTTGCTTAATATAACATTTCTAAAGATAGCTATTATTGTGGTTCAATGGGAAAACGAGAATAGCGTGAGTGTTGTAAAAGAGAAGAAAGTCGTTGGCGCTGTGGAGTTAAAAGAAGGGACAACAGTTGACATATGGACTGGTACAAACAAGGGTCGAGTGGCCATCTGTAAAGCTACGATTTTGAAAGTTTGTGGTGAGTAAAAATTGCGATATTCGTTACGTGATCAAAATCTTATAAAAGAATAGATATAGCGGGTTGAATTAAGCTTACATAACGCTCGGCGCAACTGAAACTAGAATAATTCTGAGAATCGAATCGGTCACTTGCATGCTGCAGTTTCTTAAGCTTATGCTTTACAATGAAATAAACCTATCAGTAAGGTTTCAAGATTCCTCTAGTCACGTTTGGGAACATTCAAGATTCATAACAAACCTTAGTACATAAAGAAGCCCTCCTTGGTAAAAACAAAATAATGTATTCAGCCCTTTTTTAGTAAAAATCCATGAGAGAGATGTACTAACTCCAATATAAAAGTCACTCAATATAACAGAGATTTCTCAATTTGAGAATCCAATGAATGCCCTTCTCCTCATAGCCATCTTAAAAGCCTGGTCTGAGCTTTAAACATACATATTTTAATATATTATTTTTTTTCAAATTCAGATGTCAAGGAATCCAGATACAAAATGGTCAAGGTTCTTGTTGACAACCTCATTCAAGGCCAACTCATTGTGAGCCCAGGAAAAAAAATACAAACAGTACAAACAGCAGCTAAGTTTGCAGTTTAGGATAACTTCATTCTAATTTATTGTTACAGTTACAACAAGATTTTAATCAAAAAATCAATTTTATTTGTCTGTAATTAGCCCCTTCACTCCCAAGAATATAACTATATAAATATAACTTAAGATATTGTATTTTATGGAAGAGAATCAACAGATTTTATTCACAATTTGTGTCAAACCAAATTTAATGATTGATTAGAACTATTTTATATGAATAGCTGTAATTGAGGATTAATCCGTATGAAGTTTTCAAGAAAAGAAAAATAAATCAAATTCCATCCTAATATTACCACACATTGATGTTAGTAATTAATCAAAAATATTTTACATGTAAGCCTTAATTAAGCTTCTAAATAAATTTCATTGAATACTTGAACTTTAGCTGGGTTTTTTTAATTTAAAGTATTTATTTTATATCATTAGCCTCAAATTTTTGCTTAAAATTCCCAGTAATTCTTAAACATTCCTAAAAATTCCCAAACATTCCCAAAAATTCCCAGAAATTCCCAGAAATTCCTAGGAATTTTTTAGATTTACAGCTTTTCAGGGAAAGTCATTGGTTCTCTGAGTTGGAATTCCTAGGAATTCCTAGGAATTCCAAATCCTGTTGGCTATAAACTTGGAATTTCTGGGAATTTCTGGGAATTTCTGGGAATTTCTGGGAATTTCTGGGAATTTCTAGGAATTTCTAGGTTTTTAGAACCAGAGTTGTTATGGTTGGGAATTCCTAGGAATTCCCAGTCCGAATTTACCGTGAAAATTCACACCTTTATTCCTAGGAATTCCAAAAGCCATTTCGCAAGGGTACTGCTTCAGGTTTAGTTAACAGTCTTTTGCTCATCACATAGCCATTCTTCTTGCACCGTGACTCCGC
This sequence comes from Pocillopora meandrina, assembly GCA_942486045.1. Taxonomy (NCBI): domain Eukaryota; kingdom Metazoa; phylum Cnidaria; class Anthozoa; order Scleractinia; family Pocilloporidae; genus Pocillopora; species Pocillopora meandrina. The sequence continues at coordinate 69,026 of CALNXJ010000088.1, forward strand.
ATCAGTAGTAATAATTATAGTAAGTATAATGTACCTTGTTCACCATTATAACACACTGCAGGAAGAAATGGTAGAAATCAAAACATAAAAATGGTCACATTTCTCTACTTACAGATATTTTTAAGGTTTACAATCTGATATAAGATTTTATATCTTTGTACGTGCCAGTCTACATAATATACTCTGAGTATGGCAGGTGTATAAGTATGTGGCCAAAGACAAAATGAAATTAAAATGACTACTTGTACCTCTCCATTCACAGCATATGCAGGGTTACTCTTCACTTGTTCTTGAGCAGCCAACATCGACTCATTGGAGACCCTCTTCACAACTGTCAAGTAACCAAGCTTTTTCAAGACTGTTGAAGTGATTAAAAATAGAAGTATTTTAGAATGCATCTGGTAGGGCAGAAACCAAAGAAGGAACAGTTCAGTCAGTTTGAGCTATCTTGGTAGAACATTCATGATTTAACAACCTGCAAACTGCTGTTGACTGCCTTCTCCTTGCAAGGAGAAAGACTACATGATTTTCAGAGCATCTGAGAATGTGCATTGCTAACCTGCGTCGAAGGTCTTTTTCTCCCTCTGACCCGATGTTGGCTGCTTGACAGAAACTTGTGTAATGTGTCTCTGTCAAGCCACAGGACAATACTCCATGAATCAATCTATGAAAAAGAGAGACAGATAAGTGACCAGTTACAAAAATAAAAAACTCTAAAATACCGAGATAATAAATTTCAGTAAATTTCGAGCAAAAAATAAAAGAGTGCTCACCTCAAATTTACATAGTACTTTGGAGGAGATCCTCCCATGATGGGGGAGGAGAGCCACTTGAAAGAATCTCCACCAACGCATGAAATTGTCACTGACACGACATGACTCTGTCGATTGAAGACAAGTGATACGCAATCGAGGGGTTTTCCACAATAACAACATAATGTCGATAGCGTATTACAGAAAAAAGAAAACAGTGTTCGCAGAGATTCTTCGCTGCAGAGATATATGGAGTCGTTCTCTGCTGAAGATGCAGTGATTTGCATTCTTTGTGGCGTACGTTCTGCTTGTGGAAGAGAAATTGGAGAAAAAGGATCACTGAAAGGCAAAGAAATACGCGAAGATGGAGTAGAAGAAGCTGAAGGAATTGAAAACCGTGCAGTTGTGGATGGTGTAGAGAGAAGAGAGGGGTTCGGACTTCCCGTTGATGATAAGCTCAGATCGCTCGATGTCAGTCGTTTCCTCTCAATTTTCTCCTCAAAAGCTAACAGAATAGCTTCCATTAAATCTGCATTCTGTGTGCTTGTGGTCGCTTTTGTAAGATTCAACGAGCCTCTGGCTATCTTTATGCGGTCTTTGATGCCGAGAAGTCTGCTCTCCTGAGTTCGAGGAACTTCTATTTTGAACGAGAACTGAGGACCTCGATCCGTTGGACGCTTTTTCTTGGGTACAGATGGGTTATTTCCCTCAGCCATAACGAATAAATTTCCCAATAAAAATATCTTTCGAGCAGCGACAGCCAAGACTATTCCCCAAACTGAACTAGAGTTGTGAAATTCTGTCTCAAAATCGCACTTACTTGCGAAATCATCCATACTTTAGAGGTTTTGTCACAGAATATTGTCACAAATAAAAATAGTCTGAGCATTGCGCATAGAATGTTTCATGAATCCGCTAGTTTCAATGGGAATAATCCGAAGGCTCGGAGAACCAATGTGTATTAGGGGCTTGGGACATAAGCCGAAGTTACACGGCGCGAATTTTGAAAAGACAACTGTACGAGTGTCTCGTCGACCGCAGATCGCGCTTTGAGCGGCCGAACGATAACTTAATGCCAATTAATATCAAAATGAGCTCAATTACTATGGACACTCGAATTAGATTTGATCTAAGTCTTGAGGATGTTTGGCTCAGTGTTAATCAAAGGTGTGGTTGTTTTGGACCAGGACTTCTTCTAAAGCCATGTAATAATGGCACGACTCTGCGTGAACGGGTTGTGGTGAAAATGATCAAATTTGTCATTTTTTCTGCAATTATTTGGTAAAATTCTTTTACAGCAACAAGAGTCGACAAATTAAGTCAGTCCATCTGTCCCTCAGTTCATCATTCCGTTCCTTAGTCCACCAGTCCATCGGTTAGTCAGCTGTCAGTAAGTGAGCTTACCAATCTATCAGCCAGTCAGTCAGTCAGTCAGCCCGTCCGTTAGAAAGTCTGTCGGTCAATTTAGCATTATCATCTGAGTTTATATCGTAAATTGGCCGTCATAAAGAGTAAAGCTGACATTTCGAGCTTTAGCTCTTCGTCAGAGCGACTGATGTGTAGGGCTAATGCTTGAAACGTCAGCTTTTAAACTCTTTACGGTGGCTAGTTTACGTTATCAACTCAGTTGGTAATACTGAATTACCCCGTTATATTCTCCCACCGACGCAGCACCACTGCACTTCTCTAGAAACTTGCCCCCTTTATTAGTCTGTCAGTCATTCAGTCAGTCAATCAGCCCATCAGTCAGTTAGTTTGTTTGTCAGTCTGACAGTTACTCCGTTGGCTTCTACCTCCCGATCTTTCTCGCCCTGCACGCCCACCATCACCTATTACGTTGGACATGATCGGGACGCGGTATCTTCGCGAATAGTGTGCGCAGTGTAACAATCCTGTGTCCGCTGGTCCTCCATTCTCCTTAACACGGTACGTCATGTATGCTAGAGCCAAAAAATCTCAAAAAGTATTTCAGCTAGTTTAGAGGATTGCCTTAAGTTTCAATGAGAGTCTTATCTGCATTCCACTCTCGCTTACATATGGCCTCATAATGCCTTCTGTTAAGATTTTAAAGGTGGAAAGTTTCTAAAGAACTGTGGTGTTTCGTTGGTTGGAGAGATTAACAAGGTAATTTGGTATTATAAACTGATTTGATAACGTAAATTAGCCACCGTTTATGGTTCTGAAATTGACGTTTCGAGCGTTAGCCCTTTGTCAGAGCGATTACGAAGGGCTAGCGTTGACTAAAGTGGTGATCAACTTGGCTAATGATACCAAATTACCTCGTTAAAATTTTATATGTGAATTTTGTACGACCCCTTATACTGCGTGAAATAATCCGAATACGGATCAATGTACGTCAGGCTATGCCAAGAAAATAGCAGGATCTTATATACTTGTAGCAGAATTTCTTATACGTCAGTACTCGTTTCAGTATACATGTTTTATAGTGAAGGAGTTATGAGGTATACTGATGTGTGGAAGGCACGTATACGGGATTCTTACAGTCGTTGCAGGATTTCTAAGTCCGTAAATATGATATATACTGCATGAATTAGGAAGGGTACTGATATGTTCCGTAGAAGGTACGAGTACAGATTCTTACACTCGTGAAAGGATTACCCTTATATGACATTACAGAGGTCTGTATACTTCACGTATACTGTAGGAAGTATAAGATATAGATACTACTGTTGTTTCAAGGTAGGTATACGGATTTTTATTAGATTCATGATGAGATTTCAGGCCAAATACCAGTGTACACATGAATACTGTATGAAGACAGTTGTGTGGGTATTATGGGGGCCTTAACGAGCCTTTTTTGAGCAATCTTAATGGGAAAATTCATCATCCTCGAGTATTACGGGGTACGTTCAGCGTTAAAGAGTTTTGCATTGCTTAGGTGTGATCTAGGTGGAATTATAAAATCGTGAATCATCTCATGCTTTAATTACAAATAGCTGTTAATTTATTTCAGTGTTCCTCAGTCACGTGTTGTTTTTTTTTCGCAGTACATATACATTAAAAAAAAAACAATCTAACATTTGTGTTTCTCAAAAATAGTATTGTTAATAATAATGCGAAGAATGGAAGTTGAAAATTTAATTCACGAAAAAGTATAATCCAATGATTAAAAGTTTTGATTTATGTACAATCACACTATTCCTTAAACACACACACCCAGACAGAAAAACAAACTATTCGTTGTCAAAATCACAATCGCTTCCTGAGGAGCTGTTATTATTACTTTCTTCTCTTTCTCTTTCTTCCGCTCTGGTTTCGTCAGTGGTCTCTTCATCCTCAAGTTCTCTGTTGAACCAAAAAAAATGTTAGGTAAACAATGAAACAACATTGCATAAAGGAAACGAGCATATTACGAAATTTTTCATAGCATGCAATATATAGAGACAGAGAATTTTACACCGGTTTACATAGTTTGTACATTGTTCTGTGCTTCACTTTCATAGTTTGTAAACTAAAAGTAAAAGCGACAGCATCCAATAGGGAGTGTAAAGGCTAAGCAGTGTTCTTACATTTCCGTTTGTTCCTGCACTCTCCTTTGCATGATTTCCCTCTATTCATCGGACAGCGCCCATTCAGGAGAACCTGTGGGTGGTTCTCTTTCTACAAGCTCCCCCTTACGAGCCTTTGTTCGTTTCCACCTTTTTTTGTTGCGTTTTCTGTCTTTTCGCTGCGCTTGTTAAGCCTAAGACAATAACAATATTATAATTTGAAGGTGCCGTTGACTTGATTGAGTAAATCCAACCCTTAAAAACCGGGCAAAAAAGTGCTAATAGGTGACTAACAAATAAACTGACTTTAAAGCCTACCTGACATTTACAATCCATAATTGCCAATAACAAGGAACAGTCTGGCAATACTGGACAGCAACATTGGCAATTTGTAAGGATAAAAACATTTCCATCTTTCTTGCTATTAGACATATCAGTAAAGGACTAAGCCTTTTAGTGTACTTCTTACTTGTTTAGGAAAGCTTCAAGAGTTTTGCCCCTGTATTTTGGGGGCCTAGACACCCATCCTCCTTCGCCTTCATCAGTATCTGTGTCATCATCGTCACTAGACATGTGCTCTTTACTTAACTTTGCGAAGGTACGGGACTCAGTCTCATCCTTGGCATGAGCTTTTCTTCTCTCATAATTCTATAAGATAAAGAAAATTTTGCTTTTAGTACTTTTCAAGTAACTTTCATTGCATCATTCAAAATGTACCACTTTAGTTTTTTTAAATGTATATTAACTGTATACTTACCCATTCTTTTCGAAGATTTTTCTTATTTTTCAATTTTATTTCATCGGTTATTTTTCCAAGGGCAGTCCTCCGTAAGTACTCATGATACTATTTGGCAGTTCCCGAACAACTAATTTATTCCTGTTTTCTCGTCACCATATTCCCACCAATGGCGTAGCTCCACTTTCTGCATATAAAACCCACACACAACCCACAATTCCTCTAATCGCTCTGACGAAGGGCTAACGCTCAAACGTCAGCTTTTTTACCCTTTACGGTGGCTAATTTACGTTTTCAACTCAGTTGTTAACACTAAATTACTTGCTATACTTAAAATAGGTCCGTTTATCGAATCAAACGCCACAATTGCAGGTGTGGGAGAAAACTCAAAACTGTGAACAATCAACTTATTCCGTTTTGTCCATCGTCAGACCCCGCAAATGCCCTGAACCAAAGTACAGATATTACGCACCATCGAACATGACGACGAAGTTAAAGCGAAGAGAAGTATGTATATTGCTATTGTTCTTAGCTTCAAACAAAACTAATTTGCCACCTTGGCGGACAAAGGAAACACTTATCTCATCATCATAATAGGTCGTTCTGATGCTCGTGTCAGCTCTTATTCCAGAGTGATCTCCCTCAACATTTATTTGTACTCAATTTTGAAAAATGTTCTCCCACCTGAAGGTGATTCCGCGTCATGGCGGATTTAACGGCGCCAGACTTAACAGAAGGTTCGTGTACGGAAGGCAGGAGATGCCTTATTTGTACTTCCTATCGCTTTATTAGAAATTCTTAATGTTCTCTTAACAGAACCATTGTAACCTGATTCTCAGACCCCTGTCCACACGTAAACGATATTTCTACACCTATTCCTTTTTTTTTGGTTCTTTTTTAGGGTTTAAACCGCTCAGTGCGTGATTTTCATGTTCATTTGTATTTCACGTAGTTATTTTTAAAAAATTATAATTTGCGGGAAGAGGCGACTTATCTCTGTAGCGCAGACAGAGCAATTTCCATGTGCAAATGTTCAAAAATAAGAGTACAACATGGAAGCTTCCTTAACCATATAGTTAAAAATACCTTTCTTTCCACTTCGAACAGAGTCAAATGTTTCATTAATGCTTTTCAACCCTTTTTTTTTTTGGCGCACCCACCCCTCCCTCCCCCAACCCAACAACAGTCGAATGGTGACAAGTTAGGTTCAATGTTGGATTTCGGTCCACATCCACACAAACAAGGACCTCCGCTATTGCTTTTAAATAACGTAACGTTCGGTCGAATTCAGTCTTCTTGTTAACTGTTTAGTTTCCATATCTTTCGCTGACACCAATCAACCCTTTTTATTCATCAGTTTTGCAGCGCGTTTCGCAACGATATGAATCTTTCTAAGGCTCATGTGACCATTTCAGGTTGTGTTCACGAATTCGTTTATCACTGAAATTGTCTTTCTGTACGTCATTCTTCAATTTTTAGCACCGCAAACTTTTATTGACGTCATCTTCATCTGCTTTGCCTCCCTGTGCTCTTTGGTCGTTTGGAGACGTTTTCGAAATAAAGTAAGTCTTTGAACTTGAAAACCTGTTTGATTCGTACCACTAATGCATTGGATAGGCACGTCCTTGTTTGTGCCTCTGCTTGGTTTATTTGTATCTCACCTTTAACAAACTACAATGATTGTCGCAGAAACATGAAACATGAAACAAACTCAAACTTCACTATATTTTACCATTAATTTTTATTGACTTGAGGATCGCTGAAGGACAAGAAGAAGTTTTATATTGTTCTTTCAGAGCTACAACTTTTACAGAAGACACTTAGACAAACTAATTTCATAAATTACAGGAGACGAGCAATGATTCCAACTTAATTCACCTGCAGCAATCAGCGCTCAAGATCAAAACAAGCAAAATGGGAAATGATTTAGGTGTATTACATGGCTCGTATCCTATAATCGGATTGGTGTTAATAACACGGTGAAAGTAGGCGAACTGTAATATTTCGTCGTTACATTTAGCTCTCTATTTGATAAAAAATGCTATTTACTTAATAATTTTATTTGTTTCTCTTTGGCCTAGACATCAATTTAGCGAAGACACCTGGATAAAGTTTAGTAATTTATCAGAAGACAGAATTATTGGCACACACGACGCTACTGCGCATGTGAGTTCAAGACATATGATGCATTTTCACTTCTAAATACATCACGAGCAGCCTCGGTCTGACAACTTGTCGCTGTTCATTTAGATCATTCACAAAAGGAAAAATAGATCAACGAAATTGCTACTGCGTGAACACTGGACAGCAAGGACGATAGAATCGCTAATTTCGCCCAAGTTTGTGCGCGATCATTTTTTGTCTCGAATACATGGACTTTCAAGAGGCATTTTTAGCCCAGACTTCATGGCCAAGATCACTTTTCTGTGCCTTAGTTTACTTGTTCTGAGGCCTCTTGGCTGTGTTTGATAATCTTTTTATTTGTTATTTTGATATGCTTCAGAAACAACCTTGGTTTTTCTTTCACGTCACTCAGTTGAAATGCGTTTTTGGAAGCATTAGTCAAACTTTAAGGCGCCGAACTCGAGATTTCTATCGGTAGATCGTTGATAAAATGGAGGCAAAGCCTTGTGATTACCTTAGTAAAGGTTGACCAATATTTTCTTGTATTTGATTCAGTTGTTTTTTTTTTGCTTGTTTTTTTGTTTTTTTTGGTCGTTTATTGCTTGTGGTACTTCTCTGCCAAAACCCCCTTTTTATTTCTTGATAACTACGAACATTAGAATGCAGTGAGAGTGAGATGATATTATTTACTAGATAATATTCAACCATCAGATTTACGACACTGCGACAGGTCAGCGGATACTAACTTTGCACGATTTCAACAACACCAACAACTACTCAAAGAACCTCGCCTCCTTCAATCCCACGGACAACCTGGTACTGGACGATGGTGTTTTATGGGATGTCAAAGACAAACGGGTTATACACAACTTTGACAAGTTTAACAACTTTGTCAGCGGCGTGTTTCAATTCTCCAGGCTGCAGATTATCATCAATTCAGATATTGTATCCTTTTCTTGTTTTTAAAGAACACGCCAATGCTATACTGTAAAGCAGTGAGTCCAAATCACGTTTCACGAAAGTAACGGAACACAACGTCGGCCTTTCACGGATCTCGAAACATCACTTTACCTCCTTCTTCTTACTTTAACAGCGAATTAGGAGAGAAATAGATATCAAGAGGTATTATTTCATAGGAAAATTTTATTGTTTCCTCATCTTGAGCGTTTTCGGGAAGCAATACACAGTCTCCTGACTGATCTACTGAGTACAACCTTATGTCTGAATATCCTAGGTGACTTACATCATCAACTTAGTCGATAAAACCAAACTCTCGTTATTTCCCTGCCCTTCCCACCGACGGAGCACTGCTGTTTCTTGTGAAACTAACCCTTTAGAATGTCTGTACCAACTTATTTCAAATCAACAGTTTGCCTTTTGCTTTGCCAATAATCCTTGACGCTAAAAACAATTTGCTATTTCCATTTACTGGACACGTGTCCTTCACGAGATCAATGTCACGTGATCTTCAATAACAGTGGTGACGTCATGTATAGGGGTAATTTCATGTTTACTAATGTTTACTAAAAACAATTCGCTATTTCCATTTACTGGACACGTGTCCTTCACGAGATCAATGTCACGTGATCTTCAATAACAGTGGTGACGTCATGTATAGGGGTAATTTTTCATGTTTACTTATGTTTACTAAAAACAATTCGCTATTTCCATTTACTGGACACGTGTCCTTCACGAGATCAATGTCACGTGATCTTCAATAACAGTGGTGACGTCATGTATAGGGGTAATTTCATGTTTACTTGTTTACACGATTCTCAAATTCGTCGATACTTTATTAATTTTTCACGAAGGAAATCAGACCCGACATTGAGGTTTTAGTGCGACCAAGTCGTGAGCTTTTAGTTGTGATCTGCTTGTCATCTAGATATTCAAAATCAAATTGAGAGCACAGAATATTCACCCGAGATTGTGGTTCCATAGGTTTTCAGCCGTTTATAGACATCCAAAATTACGTAAAGAAATTTTTCAACTTTTCATCAAATTTTTAGCAACTTTTGTGGTGTTTGGAAAAGTTAAAGAGCTCTAGCTCTTGTATTCGACTCATAACCTTGAAACTTCTGGTTCTAGTCATTCGAAGGTTGGATAGCACTATCCACTTGATAAAACTATATCAGTTGGATAGCGTTATCCACCCTTTACATAACTGGGCCCTTAGGGAAACGTCCCTCAGAGCCTCTCAAATCTCCCTAAAAATAAATTCTGGACTGAAAGGAGTGGTATTTGTTCTTCCGTATTTTAGTGAAACATCTTTCGGATCCTTTGGAAATACCGCTCGCTTCCAGGCTCCTTGGACCGTACGAGATCTCGTTCAGGACCTTTGACGCAACAGATTATCAACCAATAGGTAATTCATCTTGATCGTAAGACCTGAGCCTACAATTCACCTTCATTAACGGGTGGTGACTACATATCTCAGTCGGCCGGGGCATTGTACCCATCTCGCAAGGTTACAAGCTAAAATCCTGTTCAAAGTAGCAATATTGTTTTTTTCCTTCCTCTAAACCTCTTTTTTAAATTATTTGAGGAGCTGAAGCCCAATCATCAAAGCGTAGGAATCAGGGTCGAAGAGTCTGGTTTGGGGATGGGGAGGAGAGCCTTCCGACTAACTAGCGTTTCATCTGGGGGAACCAGTAGCCCGGCGTGAATAGTAGGTAAGCTGCCATGTTTGATTTTTACATCAGCAGAAGGTTGGTGAGAGGAAGAAATGTGTACCACGGGGTTGAGCGACGGTCAAAAAGAGGGGGGGGAGGGGGGAAGGGGCGGGGCAATGAATATTACGCTTGCCTAAGGTCATTCTTGGTTTGGGAAACTGTGTTCGCCCACAAACGGAGTTGCTGATTGGTGCGGTTTAGCTCTACTTGTCAACCATTAGCCAAACTGCTTAATGATTATCTTGCGGGAAAAACAAAAGAAAGTGAACTCGTTCAAAGGCGTAGTTGTCAATTCCGATTTCGTTCACGAGGAAGCAGCCTAGAAAAGCCGAATTTCTTTTAGAGCAGGAAGCGGCTTTAGACAGATTGGAGGAATTTCTTAAGTGTTCATCAGAACATAGAGTGTCTCGCGCATTACGGGGGCAGCAAAAAGTCTTAATTTCCACACTGGTCACTGGAAGAGATCTGCTGGCAGTATTACCCACTGGTTTTTTTTTTCCGCACCTTCGAGTGCGGAAGTGTGTCCGCTTCAAAGTACCGTTTACGATCAAATGGAAGAAACATCGTGAAAGGGATTAACACAAGAAACATAGGATGCAGCGAATTTAAGCTTATATCTGTGCCCTCGGAGGAGGTTACGTTGAAGCCATTTTTCTCCTCGATGAAAAAAACTGTCTCACAGTTTCACTCATCCGCTCCACATTTTTTTTTCTTTTTTCTTTTTCTTGTGGTTACGGTTACTTGCTCAATTCCGAAAATGCGGTGACGCACAATTAGTCGGGGGTGTTTCGCTTTTTAACAGCCTCTTCGAGCAAGCATCTTTTCGCCTTTCACCGCCCCCTCCCCCCACCGTCCACTCAAAACTCCAGGTCAAACATGGCCGGTGAAATAATCGATCGCGAACTTCTTAACGTTAACTCGCACTAATATAACACCTGCACTGCAAGCTCAGGAGCTAACAGTAATCCCAGCTACCTCAACCAAACTTTGGCAATGTGAGCCATCTGACTGGGTTTACTTGTCATTTCACGGTTGCATAAGTTGCAAAATATCACCGCAAGGAACTTGTCATCATGTCATAACAGGTCACATGAGTTATTTCATATCATAAATCCAGTAACGCTCTCTTTTAGAATCAGGCCAGCACTGAAGAAAGCGTTTGCCGGGTATACGAAGTCGGGCGGCTGCGTAGGGCTGATGACGAGGACGAGCAGGTGTGAGAATCTTGAGGGACTTTCACATCAATATTCGTAGGAACGGACCAATCAAAGAGAAGTGAAACAGCCATTTTGGATGCGAATTCGGTTATGTGATTGGTCCGTGCCTTATTTGCATAAAAAATCCCGCACTTTGTTCGGTTGTGGACTTTAGTGCCCCCAGGCACCAAAGCAAAGATGAACTTTAAATCACTTTCGGAACATACTTCAAGAACACGTCACTTATCGCAACACGTGTTTGATGTAGGTCAACAAAATAACGACTCAATGCCTTTTTTCTTCTAAGAATCCGACGAAGGTAGCGAGGAAGATGACGATGTCGATGACGATGATGATGAGAATGATGATGAGAATGATAATGACGATAAAGATGATGATGATGACAACGAAATTGAAATCACGATATCTGGCGATGATGATTCGGATGATGACAGTGATACTGCAATTTTTTGAAGCGCGGCTTTTAAGTTTCTATCTTTCGGTTGTTAACTCAACTAAATTATGAGCACGTCATTCTGCTATGTTTTTATCTTTGAAAAATGTACGTGTATCACACAATTTGGAAATGATAGTTTAGTTTTATCTCTCTACGTCCAGTTGACTTCTACCTTTGTTAGGTTGTTCAAGTTGATTTTTGGTCCTGGAGTTGAGCTTGTTGACGGTGGAGTTTTATGTAAAATGCTATGTAGCAGAACGTAGAAGTCATCATCGATAAAATTACACCCATGTTACTGATTATCAAATAAATTGGAAGGATGGAATTGTTTCTTATTCCTCTTGTAATGCAAACACGCCAGCAAAGGACTAGAGTTACTCTTAATCGCCACAGAGTTACCACTTGTCGATATCTTAACCCAAGTGAAACAGTTAAAAGTCTGTCTGTACTTATTGCAGTCAGTGTGAGGACAGACACGCCACAGAAAATGACTCCCAAGGTTGGGTTGATAAGCGAGCCATGATAACAAATTGGAGAGTGTTCTTGGGAAATTATGTAAGGAAGATGAAACGGCTGGAAAATGAGTCCAACTCTGATATCAGTGCATGCAAGATTACTGAACAAACATTTTGATGATGGATGAAGGGAAGAAATCTTGTAGAGGGGGTAAAGAATGAGACCATTTCCCACAGTGGCTGTAATGGAAATTTTAAGATCAATGACGAAACAAACATAATAAGACTTCGATCATATACGCCCGTGAAGCAACGAAATATCAATTCTTGGTTGGTTTGTATTTTTCGCCAGGTTCTCCATGTTATTTTATCGCAGTTACCACTCTTTCATTGCTAAAGGCGTTGAGAACTCTCCTCTTGAGTACCACACTGAACATCCAAAGAACGAATCTAGTTTCCGAAATGGCCAGGTGGTGATGTTTCAGTCTCTCCAGCCATGTAAGATTTTCAGCTGCAAAAGGGGTGTTTTCTATTCAAGAAAAACACAGTTGAAACGTTTTCGGTCAATATCATTTTGTTTTCTTTTCCTATGGTGATTTTCCGATGTTTCCTGAGGCTTTTTTTTTTCATTTTTACTTCAAAAGAAGCACGGAGGTAATTGTTTCTTTTCAGCTGGCTATTTGCGGTGGTAACACTGTTTTTCCTTACACCACAGCCTACTCGTTTCGAAGCAGATTTAATTAATTTCAAAGTTGTGTTTTCTCTTCAGTTCCAAATCGATTTCATTTAGAGGAAAAATTGATATCGTGCTAAGATTTTCAGCCTTGCGCTTATGTTTTTCGCTAAGTTAAAGAGAACCACTACTCAATTTTGACGTGCCGGCAAATTGGCTTTGGCCAATGAGTTCTGAATTTAGGGAACACACTCGCGGCAGAGTAATTAATTTCTCTGTCATGAATAAAAGGAAACTAGCATACGGTAGCTAGTTTACGTTATCAACTTAATTGATAACATTAAATTAAATAAAAGAGAAGTGAGAATTGCAGTAAAGACGACAATCAGAGCGTTTTGTTGTTGTTTGTGGCTCAGGGATGCCTTTATTTTATGAGAGTTGACCTCGATGTTATTAAACATCAGTATCTTATGCAAATTTTTTTCATCTAAAAAAGCATTTGCTTATCATAAAGGAACCACAAATATGTTACCTTAAAAACAAAACGAGCATAGCTAAGAGGGGCAAAGACACACATGGGTCAGGAACTGAAAAGAAAAGCTGACTTGTTGAGGAAGCTCGAGCTCTACAAAGTATCAGCGAAAAATTATTCACATTTTCTACGTCATTAAGTATATTAAATATATGTGGCACCCGCTTACTAAACATGATGAAAATTCGAAGAATTTGAAAAAAACACGACAGAGTTAAAAGCAAGTCCAATTATAGCTGCAACATTTGTCATAAGAAAATCAGACGACAGGAGGAATTTTTTATCCAATAAAAACTGTTAAAATTCTCAACAAAACAATTATACTCTTACATCGAATACGGATCGCCCAATAAATGTTCATTTCTTGCCAAAAGAGGGAGAGACAGAGCTACAAGTCTGAACATGAGCTTCAATGGCGATCTTCACAAGCCAGTTATCTTCACAATTACCAATTGGAGTAGTAGCATTTCTCCTCTCTTTCAACATTGTCCTCTCCTTCACTGCATCTCTTGGTAATGTTCTGCTTCTATTAACATTTTATAAAGTGTCCTCTTTGCATCCCGCTGCAAAGGTCTCGTTTGAATGTCTAGCCGCTACCGATCTTTGTGTGGGTCTTTTTTCACAACCTCTGTTCGTGACGTGGTTTATTTCTTTACACTGATCCTGGCAACACCGACATAGATATTTTGTATTAAGTCGATGAGGTTGTTTATATATCCAACTTTTTTGTTTTTTTTGGAGTGACTGTGTTGATATCAACAGCCATCAGTATTGACAGACTTCTTGTTCTGTTCTTGAGGTTGAGATACAGACAAGTTGTGACAATAAAAGGAACTCAAGCTGTTATACTTTTACGCTGGATAATTGCTGTTTCATGCGGATTGGTTCGTGTCTGGAGTCAAACGGTTTCGGAGATTGCTGTTTTTGTGGCCGCTGTGGCATTTCTGGTTACTCCCGTGTTTCGCTACGTAAAGATTCACCTGAGATTACAGCGGCACCAGGCTCATGAAGTGGAAGACAACCCTGGCGAAGGACGGTCAAACGCAGGAGAAGATATAGGAGCAGGAAAAGACGAAGCAGACGCAACAAAGGGGACAAGAAGAGCCAGAAAAGAAGGAGCAGGAGTAAATGGTACAGGAAGAGGAATGTCGATATTGAGACATACAGTACTTAGTGGATCAGCAATTCATGCTCTGTGGCTCTTTATGAAAAATTTAGGTTATCTGAACTCATGTCTGAATCCCTTTCTTTACTATTGAAAAATCACAGAGATGAGAAAGGTAGTAAAGGACACATCCAGGACGTTTTGTTGTTGTTAGTGATTCAAGGTTGCCTGTATTTATGTGGAAAAACTTCCGTGTCCTTAAAGAAAGAATTTCTTGCGAATTATTCATATTCAAAAAACGTTTCAATATCATAAAGGAATCATTCAATGCTGACATGCAATTGCACTTACCGAGTCGAAAATTCTATTGAAATATGAGGAGGAATACAAATTTCTTTTTCTTTTTCATGTTCTCTTTACAGGAAGGAGAATAATAAGAAGAGGAAGACATAACATCAATTACTTTTGATTCTTTGCCATTAAATATAATGAGATATTGTGTGAGATTTGATTATTTCTATCTATTTTGAACGGGTTTCTAATATTTGTCTAAAGATCGCCCATAAATAAACAAAATTAATAAGTAAACGTTAAGTATGGACCTGTCTTTACTCGATATGCCCTGTTCTCTCCTACGTTTATCTAATAACTCGCATATTAACTGAACAAACCGTTTTCAGCGAAGTGCGAAGCAACATTGTCGAATAAAACCTTAAAAGAGTCTACCCCGTAAATTTGTGCGGTCCCCTTAGTCCTCCAGCTGGCGGTGCTTTTAAACAACGAAGGTTATAATTTTGTTTCCTTTTTCACCGCCTCAGTTATTGCTGACTTCTCTATACATACAGTCACAGTGAACCACTGCTTTCTTTTGCATTTTTGGCCTCTTTCAACTGACGTTTCCCCACAGTCAGGAGGAAAAACCTCAAGATGAATATGTCTAACCTTTATTTTAAAATGCGTCATGCTTGAATATCAAATAAGACCACATTAAATATCTAACAAATTGGCTGATTGGTAATTAAATGGCTTATATTTTGGTGTTAGTAAATTGGAGAATAATCAAAGTGCTCTGTGAGCAAACTCGTGAATTGACAGATGACTTACATGATTTTTTGGATTATGTCTAATGTTATCTGGTTCAGGGAATTTTGTGGTTGATTGTCATATTTAGAGTACGAGCAGTAGCTCAGTGTTCGCTAATGTACCGAAGAAACAAGTAACGTTGGGATAAGAAAGCATTACAATTGAAATGATCATGCTATTACATTTAACATGGGTGGATGATTTCATGTGTTTTTTAAACATATATCATTTTTGTTTCTGGTTCAAAAGAAAAGGGTGAACGTAAATGTGGGTGAAAAGTGAAATTTACTGTCTATCATTGTAAATAATGGAAAATCAAGGCAATGCTGTCTTAATGAAAACATTAATGATTCCCTCTTTATCAAATTAGATAAACAGGAACGAGTTTTGAGTGGTATAACTAAGTCCAGACTGCCACCGTCATTTTGGATTTCCGCAGGGGTAGATTTTGGTCACGTGCTAGGCAACATATAATCAAGAACAGGATAGAATTTAATTTCAGGCCTATTTATCAATTTTGTGGTGTATAACTTTTGCATTTTAGTACGTAATATGAATTTTTAATCTTCAAATTGTCTTGAAATTTAAAAGAAAATTGTTCTTTAAAAATTCACTAAAAATCGGTAGCCAAAATTATTTGTCAAGGCGTTATTTGATTTTCGTGTTAACCTGTAATTTCGTCAGTCGCCGGCACCGTTTGTTGCTTCACACAGAAAAATCACACGATACGAAATGTAATGATCGATTTTGTTACCAATCTCACGCCATAACAGAGAAAGCTTTTGAACACCTGTAAACTCCAAACTCTTCGGAGTAAGTGATATTTTTAATGAATCTTCGGATTGTTTTCAAGTTCAAGGATTGTAAATTACAATGTTATGAAAAACGAAGGTTGTTCTCTTATTTCAGTGTGAATCGTAGCACGCCTGCCAGTCGTTGGCGCCGCTTGTGGAAACAAAAACGAAAAAAAATAAACTCTTTTAAGATTATCATGGGCTTCTTTTTCACCCCACCACTATTCTTAGCAACAAAGGTCGCCATTTCGTTTGTTTGTTACTCGCACTTTTTCGGTTAAGTTGACGCCCCCGAGATTAGTTCTTTTTATACAGAAAATTACAGTTAGCGTTTCTGTTCAAGATAAGACCCCGTGTGATCAAGATCGTTTTTGAATAGAAGACAAGTTAGACTGTAATTCTCGATAAAGTAATCAAGACCCGCGAGCGTTGGTAAGCAATAATTTGTTTTGTGATTATGTCATCTAGCTTGTAGTCGTTACTCAAAGCGAAACTTATCGCTCGTTTTTTACCTTTCTTTTGGTTCTTTTAATTGCCACGTGCTCGTTTCCAAAATCGAGATTATTCTTATGATCACAATACTTAGGTGATTTCTTTACGTAATAATATCAGTTGACTGCTTCGATATAATAACGCCCCAAGGAATAGGAAAAGGAATAAAGAAAGAAAAGATCCTATTTGGTTTGGTGTTTATCGCATGCGCGTGTATCAACCCAAGAATCGAATTTCCAACTCTAGCTTGAAAAGAAACATTTACAATTATTGACACACTTTAGTTATTGTTGTGTATGTGCTGGTGTTT
Organism: Pocillopora meandrina; assembly: GCA_942486045.1. Classification (NCBI taxonomy): domain Eukaryota; kingdom Metazoa; phylum Cnidaria; class Anthozoa; order Scleractinia; family Pocilloporidae; genus Pocillopora; species Pocillopora meandrina. Next base: position 85,916 of record CALNXJ010000088.1, read on the forward strand.
GGTAGCCAGCCAAGACCTTTCAAGTTTATTTATATTTCCTTCATTGACATTAATTTTACAAGATGTGGATAGGAAAATGATCCATTTTCCAATGATGCCTTTTCTGAAATGTTTGCATTATCACGATAAGTTGCGGTGTTAATCGCCCTATTGGAAGTTTATCAATTTATTATTTCTTAACTATTCATCGAGGTGGATTTAACTAATGGTGGATATTTACCAAGCTGCGAAGCGGAAATGTAAATATTCACCTCTGGCCACCGGCACTAGATGAACATTTGTTTTTGGATATAATTTAATACTATGAGATAAAATAATACAAAAAGATGATTTTGAATAATTTATTCCTACAATCACAACATTTTCGGGCGCAAATTCCGTGGAGGTGAATGGAGAAGGATGTGCGGAGTTACGTTTTAATGATTACTTTTGGGTTCTTTATATTCATTTTGATTGGATGGAAATATGTCAGATTTTCGGGAGATTCAAATAATGAAAATATTTAAATTTAATTTCGAGTGAAGAAATTTCAAAACCCTATCTAAACGATAAATACTTCCTAAAAAGCATATTGAACAGTCAAAAAGTAAATACCGAAAAAAAGGAAAAAACCAAATACGACGATCGTGGTTTTATTTCACTTTCATTTAAAGGACACTCCCTGTCTCAGAAAAAACCTGTTGTCTTAGCCCAGCCTTGAAGTGGGAAAGAAATCTGAAGTTTAGAATCATCCAATAATATTCAGTAAAACAAGATTGAGGGGCATATGAAAAGTCATTTACACAAATTCTGAGTAAAACAAGTCATGGAATAACCGCTTGTGGCACTCTGGATTCAAAGACCAGAAGGTCAGGGACTCAGAATTTATGAGCACTACTTGTTTTCTATCAGATGGATTAATGATGAAGTAGGCCACGCGGGAATGCCCTCGTTTATTTTGTCAAAGGCTTTGCTTGTGTCAAGAAACACAACGACGGACAGTAAAAAAAAATAACTGCCGTTGTCTATTTCTCTAAATTTTCAATTTTATTTCGCAGTACCTCTCACGATGAAGGTTGAAACAATAGGTTAGGCAATGTTAGCGTTATATGTAAGTGCTCGTGACAAAAACCAAAATTGAAAAATGACTGAATAAGAATCCATTATTATATTGGCTCAACTGCGTTTCTCGAAAACGCCATCTATTGCTTGATTAAACTCGACATATTTGCTGCCGTAGTGCACCAGAAAGGCACGGTTAGTATCAACAATATTCAAACACAATATCCCGAGTCGCCGAAATGTTTGAAAGTGTGGAGATAAAAAGTAAAAAACAATGCTTCCTTGGTACTTTGAATATCTCCCTTAGGCCAACTTCTGCTCTAAGAATCATCACAATGGGGTCATTTATGTTTCAAACTTCTAAAACACTTTTCTCAGACAATGATTAGAAGCAGTAACGTGAAATAACAATCAGCTTAATACCGTCCATCTAATCAACAAATTGGAGTAGAGAACTCGATTGAAAAGGTCGGTGAGTCAGTCGCTGTCTACAAAAAAGATAAAATGTATTGGTTCTGTAATGCTTTGAAAATATGCTACTTCTGGTTGCTAAGCGAGCGTAAGCTGGGGATAGAAAATACTTACACTAATCAGAACTAACGCAGTGCTACTGGATTTTCGTCAATCTTACTCTTTGAAGGAGCCTAAATGTCATTTTAGTTAATGGTGTCCTTCAAATTAGATCCAGACCAGCAATTTTTTCTGCAATGAATGGAGTAAACGAAACGAGTTTAGCTTATGTAAGTTTATTAAAGCATTTAAGGAGTGCTTTACAACAAATTAATTATTCTTAATTAGATTAAGAAATATTATTTATACTAGGAACAACACTCACAAATTTACGCAGCATTTCTTACTTGATCAGTTTTAAAAATTATCTCAACAGCAATTTCTTTTATTTTTTTGGTTTTTTTTTTCTGTCTCTATCAGAGTACAGTCAATAATAACAACAAAGCACTGACAAGTGCACTAAGTGAATAAACGGTAAACTAAGAAATGCAAAAGTCAAGTAAACTAACAAGTTTTTCTTTCAAGGAAATTCCACATAACCTCCATTCATAAACTAGGAAAATGGTTATCATCACTACCAAAGCATTACTAAAGTAAAAGTACGATAAAAACTACATCTTAAAATCAAATCTATGAAATATTGAGGCTGAAGTTCTCGAAATCTAAACTACAAATTACCACAGAGTGTTATAAGACTACAACCATGGAGGTTCAGCAATTTTGCTTTAAGCCTCAGTCCTACACAAGAAGAGTTGCTTCAGATGACTCCTTGTCTTCGTCATTTCCATTCTCTTCTGTATCCGCAGCAGTAAGGTCATTACCATCATACTCTTGTGCGCCAACCTCTCCGTCAAGAAGGTTTACAGCATCACTTTGGTCGTCCAAATAGTTTCCAAGATCGTCTTGTTCATCCTTCGTGTACTCTAATTGGCAATTCCTGGGTTCTTCTTCTACTACCTCCTTTTCAGATTTAACTGCTACAGCACCCTCATAACCAACGTTATTTTCATGTTCACTTATTACACCTTCTTCGTCATCGGTTTGAATTTCTGGAGGGAAGATAGAATCACTGAGGTCCTCTTTTTCGATCAGAGGATTGTATTCTAAAGAATCAATATCCTCTTCCTCGATTTCACAAGGGAATCGTGAGGCATCAGGCTTGTTCACCTCAGTTGCGGAGCGTGCTAAAGAGTTAGGACCTTCTTTTTCAGTAACAGAAAGGCATCCTGTGGCCTCCAAATCTTCTTCCCCAGTTACAGAGAAGCATGCTGAGTTATTGGAATCTTCTTCTTCAACCACAAGGGGGCATGCTAAAGAATCAGAATTTTCTTTGTCAATCAAAGGGGGACATGCTGAGGCATCTAGACCGTTTTCGTCCATCACCAGGGAGGATGGTAAATGATCGATGTCTTCTTCCTTAATGGCAAGAGGGCACTCGGAGTCAACAATTTCTTCTTCCTCGTTCTCGCTAAGGGATGGTAAAGTATCACTCTCCAAAGGGTACGCTAAGGCATCCATATCTTTCTTATCACTCTCAAAAGGGTATGCTAGGCAACCTTCTTCTCCTGCTTTGATTCCGAGAGGGATAGCTGTAGCACCATCATCAATTCCAACCACAAAGGGATGTGCTGTAGCACCGTGCTTACCCACTTCATGGGCGAGATTTGTTGCAGCTGCCCCTTTGTCTTCTAAGTTAGTAGTTAAGGGGGAAGCTGTAGTACCATCGTCAATTGCAACCACAGCGTTCAGCTGATCCATCTCAACTTCGTCTTCCCCTTCACTGAATAATTGCAGATGAAAACAAGACTTTAACTATCTGTGTTACTGGTCTATCTTTTCCTTCTTTGAACCTGGTTTAACGTAACGTGGTAAAGATATCCTCTATATATTCAGTTCAATTTTCATTTCCGAGTGCTTCAGAAAATTATCACTTGTGAAATTTGGATACCAATTTACAGAACCTGTTTTTTCGACGCATCGACCTAGAGAGGAGATTTTAATGAAAAAAAAAGATTGAATAAACCTGGCATGAAGACAACCTAGCGCTTACTGTGTTTCTCGGCATTTTACGTCATATAAAATATAGTGCCTCCTACGCGAGAAATGTAATACTAACCAAAACCATCGGAAGTATTGTTTGCAATCGATATATCGAGTGGTATTTTAAATTGGTCTACAAGACTCCGAGTGTATTTTAACTGTAGTTTCTGTAACAAAGAGTGACGAAGGGTCAAAGCTTTTCTTCTTTTTACAAATATGCCACCCACAATTCAGCATACTGGTAACAAAAAAAAAGGTACTAAACAAGGTGTCAAAACAAGTGAAGGACGGACGAATCCAAAACAGAAAGAATGTTAGTAAACATAGACTGCAATTTGATAGGAACGGCTTAGAAAACTGCCGTTGCTTCGAAAGGAAAAACCTTTTATTTTGGCCCATGTGCTGGTAAATTTAATCGGTCCAAACTGAAACAAAGACGTATTTGCTTAGCAATGGCGCTTATCACGACTCTACTTATTCAAGAGTTAGAAACTTCGGAACTAACCACACGTTCAAACAGTGAGCATTAAAAAAGAGAAAATTCACTTACTTCAGCCAAGGTGGCACCTCAGGTGGGGCTATTATCAAAGGATATGTGGAAAGAGATGAAAGAAATCGCTTCGTTGTGAGTAAGAATGACATCACTAATTAAGTTAAAGCTTGCGACTCAGAAACCACGTGTAACTTATATTTGACTCTGTTGTCATACAACGGGAGAAGGAATTAGTTGGGTTATCATGGTGATGAGTTTCATATAATTTTAACGTTTTTGTAATTTGATTAGTAATGGACTTTGCCTTGACTGTAAAGGGACCTTCAAAATCAGTGCTGGAAATGCAGAATATGACCTGCTTAAAATATTTCCTTCGTGCTCCAAAACACTGACATATTAAAAGCCACAATCTGCCATATAAAGACATTTCATTTTCGTATGATAACATTTTACCTGTCGCACGGCGTTTTTTAATGTATGAAATGAACGCCAGTAGAAAAACGACAGCAGCCAAAGGTCCCCCGGTGTAGTACCAATCCAGTGAGCTGCTGGAGGGAAGTGAGCTGCTGGAGGGAGGTGAGCTGCTGGAGGGAGGTGAGCTGCTGGAGGGAGGTGAGCTGCTGGAGGGAGGTGAGCTGCTGGAGGGAGGTGAGCTGCTGGAGGGAGGTGAGCTGCTGGAAGGAGGTGAGCTGCTGGAGGGAGGTGAGCTGCTGGAGGGAGGTGAGCGGCTGGAGGGAGGTGAGCGGCTGGAGGGAGGTGAGCGGCTGGAAGGAGGTGAGCTGCCGAAGGGAGGTGAACTACTGGAAGGAGGTGAGCTGCTGGAGGGAGGTGAGCTGCTGGAGGGAGTCTCTGAATTTATTGAAATATAATAATAGAAGAAGCTTAGTAGGAAAGTAATTTGCTGGTCGGCATCAAAAATAGAAATTAATATCACCAACTATCCAGATAGAGAGCTAATTTTTTGTTTTGTTCCAGCAAAGGGGCAATTCGTTAGAATGCTATTGTCAAAACTTAAACTGTATTAGAAAAGCTCCAAAAAAAAAACAAAACAAAAAAATATGGAAACGAAACGAATCAAATGCGATCTTTAATAGGAATGCTTCGAACAGGTTGCATTAAATTAAAAAAAAAAGAAAGAAAAGAAAGAAAAGTGTCTCCTTGTGAGTTTCGTGAAGTTTGGAAAGAGTTTCAGAATAAGCTTGAAGCCCTTATGTTTTAAATTTCGTGGTTACTGTTTCAACCGCCCCAGATCCTCCGCTGAACTTCTAAACTAAGGTCTTTATAAAGTTCCGTCTTCTTTTGTTCTTTTTTCTGCACCCTTGTGTCAAAAGGACACAATAAGTGAGTCATGCAACACGAAGTTTCTTTCTTTTTCCGCACTGCAGTAGCGGGTGTGATTTCAAGTAGATGATCGTCCATCTAAATTGTAAAGTACTACAACAACTTCATTAGGTGGTTTCCCATCACTTCCAGAGGAGAGTGGACTTACTACATTTTCTCGAGTGAACTCACAACATTTTCTTAAGCTGACACGGTTAAATTTCTATGGATAAATTGTGGATATCATAGACGGAACTAGAATCAAGAGCTCTTTTGACAATTCAATCGGTAGAGAATACTTCATCGAAAGTCTGTCCGTAAGGTATTTTACAAAAAACAAAAGGTACTTTATTGCCAAGCCTATTTTTAATCCAAGTTTATTTTGAAATTAGTTTTCTTCACTTTTGATAGAGGAAGGTATAAGTTCGTCCAATGTGACATCAAAACATTCTTTTACTTCGTTAAAAGGTTTCCTATCTTAGCCACAGCCCAGGGTTATTTTCACAGGCGGGGTTATTTTCATGCATTTCTTTGCAGTTTTGGTCGCTGATTTTTCAATTTCAATTCGATGAAAAGTTTACATGGATGTTTCTACAAAATTGCTTTCCAACTTCAAGACTAAATACTTAGATAACAATGCACTGATAGCCGCTTGGACATTTTTGCATTTCTAAAAATTTACATGAAATCATGACTTGTCAGTCATTGGTATTTTAGAAGCAGAAAAAAAGGTAATCAAAAAATTTAAACGGACTTATATGCCGTGACAAAATATGATGATATTTATAAAGTCAAAATTGCTCGACGCTCCAAAAAGCAATCAGTTTAAACTGCACAAAAATTAATTACATGTGTCTGATCACGAAATTCATTTACATTTGATATACAAGTTGGCATGCTCTCGCTCTTTAAATGTTATCATCAATTGGGTACTTTTATATTATTTTTAATCAGTTTTGAACTTTGTGGTTTCAAGTCCTTAAATCTGATTTGGTACCAGAGAATCGATTTTTTTTCTCATCTAACTAAAGATTTAAATTGATCCGCGACTTCAGCTCTTTCTATTTATAAATGAAGACCGTACCTTCTGCCACTTCGATCCAGAAAGTTAAGTCTTTGCTCCCCTCGCTATTTTCGGCGCTGCATGTGTATTTGCCAGAGTCTTCCAATCGCGCTTGACGAATCGTGAGAGTGTTGTTGTTAGTGAGATTCACCCCATCCTTAGCCCAGAGTATCTCAGGTGTAGGGAAACCGCTTAAAGAGCAATTGAACTGAAGCGATGAATTATATGTAACCGACTGATTCTTGAGCTCAGGATTAATTCCAGGAGGACCTGGGCATAGAATTAACAAGAAGAATTCAAAAAAGGCAAAAGTGCGAAGAAAAAGACATCAGAAAATGAGAAGAGCAACATAAGGAAACAAAAGTAAGTCAACATTTACCTGTGACTGTCATATGAAAAGCTGATTCATTTTTCCCTTCACTTTTTTTAGCACTGCATGTTATTGACCAGGATTTCCATAACTCACTTGATTAATCGTGAGAATGTTGTTGTTACCAAGATTCAACCCATCCTTAGTCCAGAGTATCTCAGGTGTAGGGAAACCGCTTAAAGAGCATTTAAACTAAGGCGATGATTTAGAGGTAACCGAGTGACTTTGAGCTAAGGGTTAATTTAATTTAAATTCGCTACCGTAAAGATTTTCTCAGCTGACGTTTCGACCGTTAGCCCTTCGTCAGAGCTAACACTCGAGACATCACCTTGGGAACTACTTGCGGTGGCCAATCTATATTACTAACTCGGTTGGTAAAAAAAAAGTGTATTTAAAAAGAGTTTGGAAGTTACTAAAAGGAAAGTTGGGGGATATCTGTGCGGTAATCTCTTTTTCGACCAAAAGATGGGTCCTTTACTCTCTCCTCATTCATAAAACCACTTACATTTACAAGGCCGTGATTCCCAAGTTCTTGAGCAGTTAAATTCTAGAAGTAAGGTTATCCAGATAATCTTTTAAAAGTAATAAACGGTTGGAGATTAAGTCATCTTATTTCTATTAAAGAAAACATCCCTTGAAAATAACTGCTGAAGATTCCTTCCTAACTATCATTTAAATCTATACATAAGAGTTTATCCATTTGAATAAAAGTTTGTAAATGCTGTATACTTTTTTGAAGTTGTAAAACAATAGCGAAAACCCGCCATTGCACTTTTTAATCACAAATTCACCAAAACTCCCTCTTGTTACTTACCGACTCTTTGCCGGTACTGACCGCACTCTTTGCAGTCGCCATTCCAAGACGACCACGCCATACAACCTTTAAAAAAAAACAAGTTGTGCGAAAAGTGTCATATGTCATATTATCATTCTACCTATGCTCTTTACTTCCTTTGCTGCATTAATCTGCATCTTGTCATAAAGGATACCAAAATACGTAACATCGTCTATATCCCCAATTTATAATTTCCGAGGAGACTTCAAGCTAACATCTCTAAGTCACAAAGATTGATGGCTTTGAAGCTTATAAATCACCCGACTTACAGTTCCCTATTTATAGGCATCATTGGTGTTCTCTTAACATCTGTCAGGGATTTATCATGTTATAAGCCGGAGAGAGTGACACTGTTTCTTATTGCTCAAATGGTTGACTGTGCAAAAATGTTAAAAGAAACAAACTAGGATTTTAACGTTTTCAATTTTCAACTTTACTGTACAAGTTCCACCAGTATATGGCAGAAGCCTGAAACGTTGAAATTCAATTATTGTAACAATTAAAAGTTGTATTTCTGTGTAACATCTTTATCCACACATCCACTGATCCACAGAGAAGTGTATCCTATCTGTATCACTCTATTGAGATCCATTCGTTTGTTCAACCATCTTTATCGACCCTTTATCCTGCCTACTGATACATGACAGTTCAAGCATGGCTACTTACAATCTGTTATATTCGTTAGGACGAGGATGTTAGGTGAATATGAAAAGAAAGATTCACATTTGGTGAGTAAATAAGTGGCTTAATATAGCCTTGGAATACTTGACTACACATATCATAAGCTTAGCAAACAAACTGAACTCGTCGTACTCACCCGCTTATGAATCCGGAAAGAACGCCGTGAAAGAGAAAAACAATTTTGAAAAGATTTTAATCCATTTATCTATTCATTTGTTTATTTGAACCAACCAGTTTGTTCGGTATGTCAATATTGTACATATGTCACAGAATTTTTTTAAATCAAACAAACAATCGGCCAAATATGACTAATGTCTGATGATAATTTTACAAATGTCGTTTATTGCAGAACTCGGGTATTGATTCTATACTAATGCTGTCCACATCAGTAAAATCGTTTGGATAGTACTATTATAACATTAACAGCTATCATTAATTATAAAATGATTCAAATAGTAGGCGCGCTCTGATTGGCCATAAAACCATTTTACATGAGCGTATGTAAACACGGTTTTCGTTCCTCTTTCAATAGTTATTTTATAAAAGAAATATAAATGGTTTCCGTGTTTACATAGCCTGATGTAAACACGCGGGAGGTTGGGAGAACACTCGATAAGCTGGAAAACAATCCGCTTCGCTTCGTGGTTTTCTACGCTTATCTCGTGTTCTCCCAACCTCCCGCGTGTTTACATCAGGCTATGTAAACACGGAAACCATTTTACATTTCTTCACTGTCATTGATACACACGCAGATATTTCTTTACTATTCACGATTTCAATTTGCTGATCAGCAATCAGCCGGCACAGAGTGTCAATAATGTGTATTAAGCCAAAGGAGAGTTATTTATTTTTAGGAACGGATGATATTGATAGTTACCTTCCCTTTTGGCTAGACAGAAAAGATGAGATAAGAAAGGAGGAGCAGTTAATGATCTAAATAGCATAGCTTATAATTAAGTTATGAAATAACAATTCATCATAAAATTCTAACCCGCTTTTATGAAAGGAATGAGGTTCCAGTACTTTCTCAATACATGGAAAGCTAGCATTTCCCATAAAAGGATGTGATGTTGGAAAAAGATTCTCCAGAAACTTAAGAGAAAATCGTCAAGGATGGTTGCATATCTCGTTCACGCCGGTTTCGTGTTGAGAGTTTGACTGATTTTATGCGTGCAGCCCTTGAATTACTTATGGTTAACTTTGTCTTACTTCTGTTCTGCGTTTATCAGGCCTTATGATGATCCTAAGGTAGACACCGTAAACGTTTTTGTTTTTGGAAGTAGAGAGTTAGCATTGCTGAATCGAATGTTCCTCGTCAGCTGTCACCAGCAGATCAGAGGATGAGGGGCCAGTTATGGAAATCTTCACCGATAAAAATATATCGAAAGCACCCTTTGAGCCCAAAATTCGAAATAAAGCGTAATAATGAACTTAACATACACTGACGGATGTCAGTGTAAATTTCTGTGATTGAAACTGTCAATGAGGGTGTCAGAAGTAATTCAGGGTAACATCAGAGTTTTGCTACGCCAGTCGTGCACAACAGCTTCTCAGGCAATTTGATTTCACATAATCACGTGCATTTTCCAGCACTGGGTGCCGGCCTCATTGAGTTTTCGTTATTCTTAATTCCCCGTGATGATAACCTGGCTTTGCTTTTACAACACTGAATCGACATGCACTCCAGAAAGAATAAACAATTCATTCGTGGTCCGGTTGTAAGTGGGATCTCAAGGACTACAGAAAAATTTAATGTCTTTCTCATGATTATTAAGAAATAAGAATTGCGCCAGATAAACTAAATCCAACTTACCAGCTGAGTGATTGCAGAAGGACATGTAAAATATAAAATATAAAAATATAATTAGGCGTGCATCTGTAGTTTAAAGACATCCAGTTGTTTATTGAGAAATGCTGTATACTTTTCCCATCATTAAGCAGTTAAATATGTGAACGTAAACGCACTGTAAAGGAGTCATGCAAATACTAATACTTTAAACGAAAATGAAACATGTACTTACGTTCTAATCGTTTTTCACATTTGCCAAGGCCAAGTAATGAGAAAAAAATACATCAGGAACAGTTTCAAGTGAATGACACCTCAATTTCACGGTCTACCACAGATACCCTTAAATCTTTACCTAATCTGAGCCACTGGATGAAAACCAGATCCTTAGCTACTAATGGCTCACATTTAATAAATATTTTTATAAGAGCCCAATTCAAAACAACTCCAACCAGTTTCCAAGGAAACAAGGAAACAAGGCGAATATCAGAATGCCATGTTTATTGGTGTTCATAATTTCTCATCTACATATTTGTTTCCAATAACATAATTAAAAAGAAAATTATTACTTTAATTTTTACCAAAGTAAGCGACGGTGACACAAATATGTTATATGATTGTTACTGCAATAGTGAATCCTCCAGTTACCATAAAAAGAAAACATACTTACGATCTGTTTGCCAGTCAAAGTAGGAAATAAGAAAAAGAGATATGTTAGTTAATGATGCATATTTGTTATTGCCTACATAGTTCTTAAGTTTGGTATCGTTAAGTAAAAGTGTCTTGTTAATGGAACCCTCAGTAGTATGACTACGCGTCTTATTACCCTTGCCACAACTGTTGGGTATTTCAAAAGGTGACCACGTCGGTAGTGAATAGGGAAGTCTGACCGGATAACAGTCTTGAACACTCAGTCAGCCACCACTCTTAAAAAAGGACATGTTGCCGAAGTATAACTCTTGGCCGCAATCATAAATGATGACTGGGGCGAAAACTGTGCTGGTTCATTGTAAGTTAAGCTTTTCCTGTTACAAATGTACTCTTTCGCAAAAATGATGATAAGTCTGAAGAAAGTTTCACACTTGATGATTGACGATTAGTACCTTGTTTGTTAGAAAAGTGAAAACGAATGAGAAAAAGTAAAGAAAAATCTACTTACGTCCTGTTAATTCTAATGAGACGTTGATGAATCCAATGAAAAAGAAAAGAAAATTAATCAACTGAAATATACTATCAATTTCAAGCCGTTGTAAGATTCCTTGTACTATTTGACTGAGTGCCAGGGGGCACGGATGGAAAAGTATTTGGCTCGTGGTCATGACGTACGGACAGAGCGCAGCGCAGAGGTACGAGTGCCATGACCGAGAGCCAAACATTTCCCATCCAGCTCGACCTAACTCAGTCAATAAGCATTTTATCATATGATTGATAAGAGTTGAAAATTTAGAGAATTTGTTTTTACTCAAAAAGGACGCGATAAACTGGCGCGTGCGGGATAACCACAAAAACGATTCTACAATCAAAACTTTTCCTTTATTTTTTCGAGTTAGAACAGGAAACTCACATTTCATCGAAAAACGTGACATCTTTTTTTCCATTTCTGCTCAAGACTGTCACTAATTTTTTTGGAACAACAGTGAACAGTGTTTTTATTTTTAATTTTATATTTTTTTTGCGATAAAACCGCACAAGTGCACTAGGGCCAGACGGCTTTTTCCGGACCGGGAGTCCGTTTCTCGAGGGCTCCGGAAACTTTCCTTCAAGATGAAGTATTCAAAAGGTTAGCATCGCGTAGAATGCCTGGACATCATTAATTATTCATCAGTACTGAAGCGGGAGATTTGACTGCACTCGCGCCTTAGAGAAGAAAGGGCCGAAACTAGCTCAGCAGCGTTCATAAAATTCGATTTTTCAATTGCCAGAGGCAAATATTGAGAAACCCAAGAGCGGGTTTTTGAAGAGGAAGGGTTAATCCTTAATTTAAGCTTAAAAAGGGGAAGTTTAAGAAAGTATAAGGACTCTTCCCGAGCCTTTGAAAATAACGAAAAACGGACATTTTTAGTATGAAGGCCGATTTCAAAAGCGATTTTTCAAAAACCCAAACCGGCATCCAAAAACCCAAGAGCGGGAAATAGAAGATGAATCTTTCCTGAAACAGAATCCGTTTTACCTTGGAAAATTGGTGAACGACAACCACTATTTCTCGCAGTTTTAAAATTTGTAGTCGAAGTTCCTTTCAAAAAATGGCGCGTTTCGAGTTCGACACTATTGTTTTCAGCCCACGCTTGAACAACAATGGCTTACAAAACTAAACAATGGCCTATTCAAGAAAACCATTCATTTGCAAAATAGACGATTTACCGCGAGTTTTAAAAATGATCTTAGCGCTTCAGCTGCTTTATGCAACTAACCCGCGCGATGATGAATGATCAAAGACAAAATAATTGTGATCGGGAGCTCTTTTCAGAGCTCATAGAACCCCCGAACCCCCCTCATCTTATACAAGTAGTTCCATTTTTTCTTGAGGAAAGCAATCCAGTTTACATGATTCAAACGGGCGGTGAAGCAGCCTGAAAATGCAGAGAGTTTTACTGGCTGCCTCGTAGAGTATTTGATTCACTTCAGGCGAGCATCCTGCCTCTCAGCTACAAGCTCAATGAATCCTCCTGCGATCGGGTTGGTCGCGCAGTCGGCGAAAATATAAGGAGATTTAAACGCAAGATGGACTCAATTACAAGCGGTAAACAGAGGAAAAAAGTACGAGCCGAGACGTGGGTTAAAATTACAATAAACCCCGAGGAGATCGCGCTAACACCAAGTGATGTGTTGGCAAAGGTGACGAAAAAGAACAACGACCTTTCGACCACAGTTGAAGAAAAGACCGCCGATTTATACAATTCAGAGGATCAGAGACTTGCCCACAATGGTAAACCTTTTAAAGAAAATGCCCTTTTGGGTAAAAAGCTTTTGGAAGCTTTGACTCCAAAGGGCCATGTCGACTGATATTCAGTAGACATTAAAGGGAGGCCGCTAGGCCTCCCCCATGACCAAACAATGAAAACTTTACCTTTGACTGGTGAAGATAGAAGAATGCAAATAAAGCGCGTGAACAGAAGTAAGACAATATCTTTTGCTACCCCGTGTGGCAGTCTTTTTCTCCCCAAAGGAAAAAAGCGAACTAAAAGCTTGAGAGACGCAAACAAAGAGAACCCGCTCGGGAACCAAACAGCCGGCAGCTGAAACACGAGGAGTAGACAGAGGGCACGTGAGTTGCTCTCTTTTACTGGCTGCCTCGTGTGTGACTTTTATTTTGTTTCAAAGAAACAAGTGTCAGAGTGACCTACAGACCTCATAACGTCCTCTCTATTTTAGAAAAATTGTGCAGGTAAATTTTTCCAATGAAAATCAAATCCTAAACGGGTAGTGATAGACCCAAAGTGTTTGTTGAGTAAGATGAAGAAATAGATGGATATGTAACGAAGGTTTCAAAATCGAACGCTCTTCCAGGTTGTAACACACGCAGGTAATGTGTGATGTTCATCTAACAATAGCATAAACAAGAACTTTCTAAGCTATTGTTTCGTAGCTCCGCCATGACAAGTTAATGAGCTTAAGCATTATTCCCTGAGGAGGAATGAGCGCGTAATCTTTGACCCATCAAAGCTCTCCAGAATATCTTTCGCCGCTAATATTACGGATCTATAATTTTTTCGCTACTGCAAGTAAATGTCCCGAGAACAATTGGCATTCTACGCGATGGAAAATTCTACGATAAAACTATTAGATAAAGGAACAAAATGGGCTAGTTAGATTGCCAAGCTGCTTCTCTATTCCTAAAATGCTGTTTTTGAAATATTCCCTCGGGCCCTTTCAATTACCCGGCATTTCGAGAAACGGGCGCCGGCTCACATCAACCCTTCCGGCCCTACACATGTGAACTTTCATTAAGGTATTCTATGGAATTGTGGATGGTGTCATAAGATAAAAACGACTCAGCATATTTTCGGACATCAAGAGATTATGAGCTGGACACAAGATATAATAATCATCCCGAAGCGCTCCATGCAAAGATATGCTAAACAAAATATATATTTTAGATAAGGTGAGTTGTAGCTGGAGTTTCACATACTAAGTGATCAAAAGACTATGACGGTTTGAATTGCGCTTTCAATTACTGGTCACGAGAGGACACTATGCTTCTTAAGCACCCGAAATGTTAACTCACTTTGCAGAAGATCTGAAGTAGTCAGATAATTTTTTCGTGATTACTAAAGAGACAGTATACAAACTAGAACCCGAACTACAATTAGTCAATGAACTCAATTATCAATTACGAACAGGCCGCACTTCATTTCACTTTTAATCAGTGTCAATCTAGATATTCAACTTGCCTCCGGCAAGCAATTCCAATCCTATAGAAACCATTATCTTAACTAATAACTATTTAAAAGCAACGAAAATGTTACTTACTCCCTGATTTCCCAAATTTGGGTCAATGCACAAGATCAGAAGGAAAACGAAGAAATAAAAAAAGAAAGAAAAGGTAGTAATTACACCAGAGTACGTACGCAACTTGTTAAATACCCATCAATATTAAGTACAACCCCAAAAAAGTAAATTTTAATCTTCACATGTTTTTTGAAGTAAACTGTGTGAAAAAAAAAGGATACTTTTTAGTATTATGTTTCTGCCTGTCTGTCTCTGTGGCTCTATGCTTCTTTGAGAGCAACAAGGTAAACACATCTTGAAATGTTTTTAATGTAATGTATGGTGAAAACCCTGCACTATTTACCCTTTCTAGATGTAATTTTAGACTTTCCCATATCGTCCATAATAATAGGTGTATAAAGGGACTCAACTTAGTTGTAGCAATTTTATTTAGTCAGTAATCAAATAACTAATTAATATCAAATGTACAAATAACAAAAAACTATTAAGCAACGAAAGCATTTCTTACAATCTGATTTGTCAAATGGTATATAGTGCACCAAATTAAAAGGAAAATGAAGAAAAAAAAAACATTAAAGAAAATAAAAGCACCAAAGTATCAGAATATCAACGACAAACTAGAAGTAGTAAATGAAACTCAATTTTCAATTACGAACAGGCAGGTAAAGCTCGTGCCTCGTTTCATGGACGATATGCGAAAGATGGAAAGTAAAAAAAAGTGGAACAACGACTAAATTTAAATAATAAAACCCAGAAAAGTTCCATCGATGCTATTTTGAGATCTACAAAGTAGATGCATTTCAGCTCTAAAAGGATTCAAAATGCCATAGAAATGTTATTTACAGGCTAAGTTTTCAAAGTTACCCAAATGAATCACATGAAAGGGACAAGAAACAGAAAAAAGTAGGGGAATTAGAACGTGATATAAAAACAAACAAACAGAAAGCAACTGTAATAGTTATCATAAATTGGTAACAGAACTTCGTGTCTCTTAATTCTGTATGAAATCATACTCATAATTAACAAACCGGACTCCTGTTGCGCGATTGTCCTATTTTGGCTCACTAAACTTTGCCATTTTCCTTTCATATTTCAATCTTCAGATGTTTTGTGAAGTAAATTGCATGATAGCAATCAAAATGTATACTTTTTAGTATTATATTTCACTCTGTCTGTGTCTGTGCTACTCTGAGAGCAGGATAGTAAACTCAACTTGAATTGTCTCTTAATGTAATGAATGGTAAAAAACTCGAAATATTTACTCGTTTCTATACGTAATTACTCGATTCGACTTAAAAGTAGCATTTAAAATGATCACTTGCTTCAAGCAATTCAAATGTAATAGAAACCATGTACGCCAATTTACTTAGTCATTAACCATTACCTTTCCTAATGACAAGAGATAATTATTAGACAACGAAACGTTACTTACACCCTGATTTGACAAGTGGGGGCCAATGCACCAGATTAAAAGGAAGATGAACAAAAAAAAATTAAAGAAAGTAAATGCAGTAAAGTATGTATCAACCATAAACTACAAGTTGTAAAGGAAACTCAATTATCAATCACGAACAGGCAGGCAAATCTCGTGCCTCATTTCACTTGTTGAGCAGTGTCAATCTAGATATTCCACTTGTTTCGAGCAATTTAAACGTCATAGAAATATGTACGCCAATTTCCCTAGACATTAACTATTATCTTTCCCAATGACAAGGGAAAATTATTAGACGACGAATACGATCAACGGAAAACGCGGGAAATTTTCTATCATATCCTTAGGGAGTAGAGGGCTAGCACAGGCCGTGGTTGATGAAAATGAAACTTCTTTGGATTTCACTCCAAAAGTTCGCTTAAAAGAATATAAAATAGGTAGAGTTAGAATTAAAATTAGAATCCACCTAGTCCCATTACCGTTATTAATTGCCCAGTGCTCACTGAACTCTACCAATTTCCTTTCAAAATACAGATCTTACAAGTGACCATCCTGCAGTGATCCTGCGGTGACTGCTGCCGCAATTATCAAATGGCACCAAACTGAGCACAATTATGCGTTTCGGGATCTATGGAACTGTTGACAAACTTTTCAATCAAGGCAGCTGTATAAACAGCTTTACAGAAACTGGAGAACGACCCTAGCACACCCAAATTCATGGTACTAGCACCAGGTCAGATCGCGGACCTCTTGAGCATGGAGATCTAAATACTTTCGCTATAGTCGATCAATTCACCAACAGATAGTCGCAGTGCCTCATTTCACTTGTTGAATGGTGTCAGTCTAGATATTCCACTTGTTTCGAGCAAGTTAAATGTAATAGAAACCTAAACATCGATTTCCTTAGACACTAACCATTATCTTTACTAATGACAAGAGAAAAGTATTACACAACGAAAACGGTACTTACAACCTGATTTGACGAGTGAAGGCCAATGCACCAGATTAAAAAGAAAATGAAAAAAGCCAATTAAGAAAGTAAACACTCTAAAGCAAAAACTACAATTAGTTTATAATGTAGACTTATCAAATGCAACACGAAGAAGATATATCTCATTATTTATGTGTTTTGTATCACAACGTGCACGATAATAATTGGGAAGCGGTAGCCTCGATCAAATAAAAAGGAAAAAGAAACGAAAGATGGAAAGTAAAAAAGCGAAGCAACGACAAAATTTAATTAATAAAACCCAGATATCAATGAAAAACAGGGAATTGAATTTCGGTCCTTTGAGGCGAGGTGTATTAGTACCACATGGGAAGTATTCTTTCTTCTTTCCTTGTACTTAGTCCCATCACTATTATTTATTGCCCAGAGCTCAATGAACTCTGCCATTTTTCTTTCAAAAATACAGATCTTGCAAGAGACCATCCTGCACTTATCCCGCGGTGACTGTTCCCGCAATTAAAAAAGGCACCAAATTAAGCGCAGTTATGCGTTTTGGGATCTTTGGAACTGTTGACAAACTTTTCCTTCGAGGCAGCTGTATAAACAGCTTTATAGAAATTGGAGAGCGACCCTAACCCACTTAACTTCATGGCACTAGTAACAGGTCAGATCGGGGACCTCTTGAGCATAGAGATCTAGATACCTTTATTAAAGTAGATCAATTCACTAACAGATAGTCGCAGTGGCGGCATCGAGAGGAAAAAAAAATGGTTGTTTATCTAAATGGTGCTTTCAATCAAGTTCTCGCTTTCTCATTACATAATAAAAAAGTGACAACATCGAGAAGTAAAAAAAAAACAATAGTTGTTCATCTAAATGGTGCTTTTCCGACTAATTTATTCAAAAATCAGAGAGAATGAAATCTTTAATGGATACATAGGACTGTACCACCCACTTCGAGAAATAAAAGAGAAACATGACGAACAGTAGAGTTATGGTATCTTTGTTCACACGAAACAGCAAAGAGATATAAAAATCTTTAAAAAACAGTTAGATATACTACGCATCTAAAGACTGGACCTAAACTCGACTTTGAATTTTTAGTAACACTATGTCAAAAGCAAAGACAAGAAAGTTGGAACTTACCTTCTGGTGTGTCTATCATATTCATGGTTGTACAGGAATGAGAAAAAAAAGAATAGATAAATAGAAAATCAGCAAACTAATTAAAGCCGAATTTCTACTAATTTATTCAATATCCGCAAAAAAGCGAGAATGAAATCTTCTTGGACGCATAAGACTGTACCACCCGCCTCGAGAATTAAAAGAGAAACATGACGAACCGTCGAGTTCAAATAACCTAGTTTGTACAAGGCATCTAAAAACTGGACATCAGCTTCACTTCCAAATTATATTAACATTGCTAGAGATTGGCACTTACTCTTTCCTAATCATTCCATCATGCACATGAAAGTACAAGAGAGAAAAAAGAATGAATAAATATACAAAACAACAAAAACAACAAAAACTAATGCAGAAATAATTCCTTCTAATATGTATTCAAATTACGAGGAAAAGGGAGAATAAAATCACCTTGGATACTTAAACTGTGCCACCCACTTCGAGAAAAAAAATTGGAAAACGACGAATATCAAGTTTTGCCAACTTCGCATACACACAAATGAAAAACAACGCCTCGGCATTTAATCCAACTCATTGGAATTATCACGAAGGGCTCAGCGTAATTTTATTTCTGAAAGGCTAAAATGCATTGGAGTCAGTAAACTGATATTGGACATTGAATTCACCTAGAAGAAGGAATTATTTATCATTAAAAATATCAACTGAATCAATTCTATATCCCAAACCCATCCTACTCGCACACCAAGCGTGGAGTCAATTGTGCTGCTTACAGGAGAACGGTTGTGATCTAGTAGTGAGCTGGACTTCTCAGACGGAGAGACTCAAAAGTACTGGAAAAAGAGAAATGCTTTATCTACTTACGTTTTGTAGTCCAATGCAGATCTCAAAGGAGAAAAAAGATGAAGAGAAATATTTTGACAAAGTTACTTTCTGCTTTAAAATATTATTTTATTGCTTGCTCAATGTTTTCGCCTGATTCGGAACCATATCAATAAGAAAGACACTAACAAATATATGCAATGAGGTGCGCAAGCAGATCGTAAATTGTTTCTGTCGCTAGAGAAAACGAATCCATAACTCAACCGTTACCAAAAGGCCAAAATAAAAAAAAATTGTGATCATAGGATTAATTTTTTCCCGCCAAAAAATTTTCAGCTGCCAAGGGCCACTTTTTGGTTTGATCATTGTGCAAATTGAAAGAATTTCAATATTTTATGACATGCTGAGTACACTTACAACCATCAAGAGAAAGTTATCATTATCGAGTAGTCCTTAAAGATAATCTAAAACGTGCTTATCAACATGAAAAGCATTCAGATGAGCTGCTGGAAGAAATATTTTCCAAGGTGGCTAATTAATGCGAGAGAGGTACAATAATTACTTAATGAGGTAATTTAATGAGATGAAATAGGTGAAGGACTCCACTAGGCAAATAATTTTGATGAAATTGACCTTAAAATGCCTATGACACTATTTATTATTATTATTTTCTGGTTGATAGCTGCTTAATCTAATTAGCGCCTAGGAAGTTCTCCTTGAACATTTTTTAGCGCATTGGAGGTACCATTTGGCCACCAAAAAGTGTCTCCATTAGGCGCGCGGCCAAAACGTTTATGTTTCATATCATAGCAATGACGTAGAAAACTGTGAAGACACGTCGGCAACTATAGTGGAGAGAGAAGAAATCTAGATGAAAGGGCGAACGTACTGCGCGGCCGGAGCACCAAACGATGTTAGCTACAACAACAATACACATACAGAGTAGCTGTATGGCCAAAAGGGACGCGTTTCGATCTTCGATCGCCGATCGGCCTTATCCTCCGCACCGGCTTCGAAGACGGCTGTTACGACACATAGCACTAGTCAAATCACAGGAAGATAACCAATGAATCCAGCTAAAGAGAATGCTGATTAAGGGGCCTGTTCCCACAACGTACACGATTGTTCAACATTCTTTTCAGCTGACATTTCGCGAGCGGAGAACGGTGAGCTTAATGTTGTTTATTTCACGCGCTTAAGATGTACTCATATTCCTTGTCTTTCCACATGACTACATTTGCGCTTTCCTTATCATATGAAAACCCTACCAATTGTAGTTTCCATTGTATCTTAATGACAGAAATATATCATTTGTAATAAAGGTCAAGCCCTTTCCTGAGCTAACCTGTTGCCTGAACGGCGCGAAAGCTCTGGCGGATACTGGCACAAACACAAGCTCGAAGGGGCCGTGTATTCTCCTAACCTAGGCTTCAAAAAAGCTCCCAGTTGGCTTGTTAGCTCAGTAGGTAGAGCGCTGCACCGGAATCGCAGAGGTCATGGGTTCAAATCCCATACAGGCCTGATTTTTTTTTTTCAGGCCTTATTTTCACTACTGCCTAAGTAGTGCACATTACTGCGAGGATCCCTTTCATTCACGTTGAAGTTATGTTTTCAAAATGTCGAGACTATTACGCGACGTCAAATTCATAATAAACCTTGCGCATGGAGACAAGTTAATCGGTAGATTTTACTACATATTACATGGTTTTTCGAACAAAAACTTGCGCCTCCCTAGTATCAGCATTAGTCAAATCCATTTCTGATAAAAGAGCGGCAAAAAAGCGAAAATTTCTCGCTAACATCGTATTTTTGGACGTCAGAACAACCGTTCACCATACATTTCCTTCTAGTGAGTTACGATGTTTGCCCCGTGGCTATCCCAAAAATCTGTGCGTAAACACAAGGATCCGATTACTGGCAACTCATTCATTAAACGGGGTCTTGGCAATTTGAGCTCACAAGCACGCTGGTAAGCGCATGGTTAGCGTAAATAATTGTTGTTTACAGGTTTTTAATTCGAGAGCCGTTTTTGAGAGTCCGTTTCTGTAACCTTCCTGGATATTTTCTATTGAATTCATCGAGGTACAATCTCGGAATTTCATAAGTGATTATGAACGACAAATTCGTATCCACATCATAATTTAGGGAGGTTTTGTTAACAAATTATTAGTTTACAATTCGTGAACCATTCCGTAACCTACTTGGATATTTTCTTTTGAATTAACTGAGTAACACTCTCGGAATTTCATCAGTAATTAAGAACGATAAATACGTATTTGTGGCACAAGTGAAGCACATTTTAAACTTTCCATACGATTTCATGAACCTATATTTAATTGACTCTCGATAAATTGACCTGCCATAACGCGTTGATTATTTTCTTTTGTAGCCCTATAAGCCCGGCTTATGACTCTAGAGGTACTGAACTTGATATATTTGATACACAAGACACCCTTGAAGGAGGAAGGTTAGAATAAAATAATTGCTTTTACGACCGTATATTGCACTCGGGTTGCATAATTATGTAGATAATTGCTTAAAAAGTACCTATTATAGCCTTCTTCAGAAGCAGAGACACGTAGGTAATATACTTCTGCTTATTTCTCTCTACCTCAAGCCCTCAAAAGTTGAAGCAGGTTTTCTGACTTTCTTTTTTTGGAATTGTGTGATTATATAATTTTGCTGTGTAAGTTGCCACATTTTAACATGTAATATTTTTTATTTGAATTACATTAAATACTCTTGCTCAAGCTTTCATTAATGCATGGTGTTTCTTACCAATACTCATACCCAAACTTAACATTGGAAACATTGGAAACAGTGGAAAGATGATAACCTCAGTATTTTTTTAAATGAACAAAGGAAAGCCTGCCCTCTAACCACAGGTAGTTCTTTTGTGCATCATTGGTACATACCTAGTCTTATTTGTACCTGAAGTTGATTGTTCTAGGTAGGCTAACCTATAAAATTAGTTGTGAAAAATATCTTTGTTTGACTCAATTTGACTAGACAAGCCTAAACTACATAAATATAAACTTGAAATTTATTTCTTCTCCTTTTGAGGTGTGAGTCAAAATTTTGAAGTCATTGTAGGCTTGAACTACAGGTTTATAAGAAATCTGCATGTGTGTGTTTTCGACATAAAAACCGGTAAAAAGGTTTCTTAGCTTTTTTCATTAATACACATTTTTTTTCTTAGAGTCTTGTTTATTTGGCCTATGCTGAGTTCTAATTTTTCAAAAAAAAAAAATTACATTCTTTTGAATATTCTTAGATCTTCTAGTATTAGCTAATATTCATGTAATTGAAATAATTACATCAAATCTTGCAGATGTTTGGTACATTTTTCCACTGATCCTACTGACATTTCCTCATGCCTAGGGATTGGTATTGGCTATAAAAGTATAGTTGAATTAAATATTTGTGCACAGCCTATGCATCAAATATTTGTAATAAAATATTGTATCCTTCTTAAAACTAGTTCATCAGAATAAGAATGAGTTACCAGGCACAAGTATGGTTTTCACGATGATAGTTGCCAAGTTTGAAAAAAGTCACTCCGTCATCGAGTTTTAATCACGACATTTTAGCTATAGCTTGTCTTCTTTTAAAGCAAACTTTTGCAGCTCAAGAAACATGTTAGACAAATTTCTTACTTCATTAGCTGGAGTTGCTAAGATCATGGGTAGTTGTCTTAAAGAAACCTACAGTGTAAGTAGTTACATCAGAGATTACCGAATCAATTAACAGACAGAATCTCTAAAAGACGCCGTGTATTTCCAGTCAGAGGACAATTATGAAACAAGCAGTCATACTTGGAAACTTCAAGAGAAGATATAGGAGAAACCCATACGATTCTAGCGTCTTGATTTACTAATTCACTGTTATCACGTGTATACTCTTCAATCGACTGGTAACGTCGAGACTCGAAGTGGTTTAGCTTCGTTTCTTTCAGTTTTGGCTCATTTTCCCAAACCAAAATTATTAGTCACGCTCAGAAGAATATAATTTCAACTGATGCTGACATCGCACACTTCCTCTGGAGAAGAAAAGCTTCTCTATCTTCGAAAATTTCCTCATCACATCAGGAACAACAACGAAGGTCTACAGCTGCTTGAAGATACCGCTGACTAGCATACAATTATCGCAAATGGTGTGAGAACGTTAATAATTGGGAAGGGAAGAACTGGCGAGGTCTGGAACCTCCCAACCCCCCCGTACTGGTCTCCTAATCCCCTTGAAGAACTCTTCTACAGCCAGTGCTGAAGAGTTTTGTTACAATTTATATTATAATGAGGGGCTAGAAAAAAAACTAACAAGAGCTCCGCTTTTAGGCTTGGCTAAATCTATATATTACCATGTCCACCCCGTATTTTTTCAATTCAAGTGACACGGTTCTTATCAGTCTTATTATCTCGATCCCCAAAAGAGGGGGTTATTCCGCTAGACGCATTTGTGCGTGTACTCAGGCA
This sequence comes from Pocillopora meandrina, assembly GCA_942486045.1. Lineage (NCBI taxonomy): Eukaryota > Metazoa > Cnidaria > Anthozoa > Scleractinia > Pocilloporidae > Pocillopora > Pocillopora meandrina. The sequence goes on from CALNXJ010000088.1 coordinate 109,319, forward strand.
CTCGTAACGGGGAGTTCTGATCACTATCTTCACACGATTTCACACAAATCAAAACTATAACAAAATTCTCGAACGTGATTGGTTATCAACAGCCCGATTTGAACAATAATAGGACAGTGTACGCGTCATGCCTGTAATTGGACAGTGCAACAAGACAGTAGATACGTTATACTTGTGTAAGTAGACGGTAAGCGATGTTGTCGCGCATTTCGCTGAGTTAATTGTTGTTTTTTTAATGAAAACGTACAACTGATGTCTATTTTCTTTCTCAAGTTTTGTCATTATTTTGTCATCATTTGTCTGATTAATTGATAACAGGACTTCAAGTCGCCCAATTCTATCTGTAATTATACTCCTAATTAACAAATGCAACTCCTGCTACGCGGTCGTCCGATTTTTATGGTTACAGACCGAATTAGACTCTACTCAGTCCTATCACCATTATTTATTGCACATGTATAAATTGCATAAGTCAAGTGAAAAACGTGTGGAAGGTATGTGGAAGAGTTATCCCTTCTACACAGCACAGTAATTTCACACGTTTTTCATGTAGTTCTTGAACCCTTGATGTAAAATTCTTGCACTTACGCTTGTTCCTTACATTCTTGACAGCGATTTGTAAATGAACCGACCCCATCACAGAACGCCTTAGTAAGAAGTGTTATCGATAAAAGCTGTTTTTGATGATGAACGTTAAACCACTTACCATCTTGATATATCCGGTAAGGTTGAGGAAGAAAAAGGAAATAAAAGAAGCAGAATTAGTGTTTTAAGGTTACAGCTTACTTCAAAACATTTTTGGCATGTACGTAAGTTAGAATGTCTGTGATACGCGTAAATAATTAAAATGGTGGGTACTTACAGCCTGGAGATAAATTTCATTTTGGAAAATAGAGAGAAATAATGATAATAGAAAATATTGTTAGTATTGAATGCAAAAGCTTATGAGCTAATACATTTTTCTAACTACCGCTTTATCTAAATTTTAACGCATGAAAGTTCCTTATGCACCATTAAGAAAAATATGGTCTATTTTTAGAGTTACCTAACTTCCCACATTTCAGAAGCTCGCTATGTTGGCTTAATAAAGCTGCTTATACTTTCGTTGATTGGGAAAACTTTATAATAATTCATTTATGATACAAATTTAAGTGATAAGAACCATTTGTAGGTATTACTACTCTATTATTAATCATGAAATAGATCAATGACTTATCAGTGAAACATTGCATGGTGATGTACTGAAACCTTTATTTGAAGACTTCATTGCGAATAATTTCTTGATATGTTCAGCAACTTTCTTTTACTTAACTAAATATCACATCACAAGTGAAAAACCGTACAGAAAATCAATGAAATTCAATTTTATATCTATACATTCAAATTTCTGAAAACACAACTCGGAGGAAAATAAATTTGGTTGGATTGAGCTCAACTTACAACAAGACCAAGTATGAAATAAAATTGAGTAGAACAATAAATGGGTTCTTTCGCACTGATAAGTTTGTGTAGCATAAGGTTCTTCAATTAAAGTAATTAAAATGTATATATCCAAGTTGAACTCTACGCAAATACTAACCAAATGCCTATTTAAGATAAAATTAAATTGCAGCTGAACAGCAAGATCAACGAGTGGATAAACGTACGTAACACAATAAACAGATACTTACAATCTGTTGCGCATCAGGTGAAATGAAAGAAAGGATACAAAAGTAAATTAATGCCCTCTTGCTTTATGATTTTAGCGTGGTTTGCTACGATCTGCTCTAATTGAATTACTATCAGGTGATTTTTTTTCCCTATTTTTTACTATAACCTTACTCAACAATACGAGCGAGGAAATCATTGATCATGATTGTCACTGAGGATGTCCTGAGCTAACCTGGTTTAATTAGATCGTTTTCATGGCATTTGTTTATTTATTCATTTATTTCGTTTTCGTTTTTACGGTCTAGTTGGATTACACTCAGGCTGGATTTTTTTTTGTTTTGTTTTTGATTTTACAGTGTTTACTCTCAATTAATTATTTCCTTCATTTGGTACTAAGGTGTAATACACCTGCTCCTTAAAAGATCAAAATTAGGATAATTAATAAAATAAATTGTTACTTAATAAAATAAATAGTTACTTACACACTGACGAGTTCATTCGTTACCATCCGGTGTGATATGATAAAGAAAACAACACTTATTAGTGCACCCTCACTAAAGGATATTTAGTAGCCCAGAAATCATTAATCACGTTACTCTCGGTTAAGAGGCTAAGAAAGTTACTTTACGGTTTGCAGGTTTCTATCTGGTTTAATAGATAATATCCAGATTAATAAGAGAACTCTCTTTTTTTTTGTAAATAAAGCATAGATCAACGGCATGTGTGGAACTTAACTTTATTATAGCGTGGAAAATTTCTTAACTGGATTACTATAAGGTGATTTTTTTCCTCTCTTTTACTACAATCTTTCTCACGAGCGAGGAAATCATAGATCATCATCCTCGGTGAGGATGTCCGGAGCAAACCTGGTTTAACGGGATCGTTTTCACGCCATTTGTTTATTTATTGATTCAAGAGCAAATAGAGCAAATATTAAATAGAAGTAGCGTTGAAACGAAAGAGGGAGAGAGGAGGATATGACAAATATTGCTGCAAGTGAAGTAGCAACATACATGGAAAAATAACACGCGTTTGATTGACAAACAACGAGTGCATTTTAGTGCATTTTTCATGTAACACGAGTACAAATCACAAATAGCGCGCGCTGTGCCAAAATTTCTTCCGTATTGACTTTCTACGACGCGTTTTTCATGTAAATTATTAACAAGTAACAACATGATTACGAGTGCAATTTGGTGTAAGTAAGCATTTTTAAATTATTCAGAGACTTCAAATTGCACTCGCCCTTCGGGCTTGTGCTTGTCTTTAAAAAAATTTACTCGTTCTTATCAACAAGATCAGGGAATAGATAAACATACGTAGAACAATAAGTAGATACTTACTCGCTGTTGAGCCTCAGTTGACATGAAATAAAGAAAACAACAATTGTTCATTAAAGTGTTGTTAATAATTTTTGCTTAGTAATCATTAACTTACACCCCCAGGGAAAAGGCTAGGAAAGCTGTGTTCGTTCCAATTCGGATTATTATCGAGCAGTATTTTCCACAGCTTTTACTCTCGACTAACTCCGTCAAAAACCTCCTTATCTGAATGTTAAAGTCGTTATAATAAAAGTTTGTTTTTACCATCCGTTTTGATATGAGGAAAGAAAACAAAGAGGAAACCATGAACCTTTAGTTTCATTGAGGAGGCCGGAATCTGCAGAACAGGCAGTTTTTCAGCGATTTTGGGTCAACCAGAGGCAAGCGCGAAGCGACCGCGACGAGCGAGTCACGTGCGAGAGGAGTAGTGCAGAAAAAACAAAAAAACCACGAAAAACACCTGTATCCCTACGCACACCGAGATAGAGAAACCACGAAAGACATTTTGAGGATATTGAATAGCTAGGATGTTATGATTAGAATTTTAACACTTAAAAGATTGTCAGAATCATTGAAAAAAAAAAATAAGGAATTTGGTTTCAGGTCTCTTTTCTTTTTTTTTAGTAACAAAATGGAACACCCACAAGTAAAATGTAGCTTATTGTTTCTTATTGTTCTTGTAACTTCCAACCTAGCTCGAACAAAATTACTCAGCTGGCCTAGATTAGCACTAAGATAGAGAAAACACGAAAGAAATTTTGAGAATAATTCATTGCTAAGGGTATTATGATTAGAATTTAAACAATTAAGAAAATGTCAGAATCATTGGAAAAAAAAAGGTATCCGGTTTCAGGAACCATTTCCTTTTTTAATAGCAAAATGGAACACCCTCATGTAAAATGTACCTTATTGTTTCTTATTGTTCTTGTAACTTCCAAGCTAGCTCGAACAAAATTACTCAGCTGCCCGTAAGTTAGGTGACAAGTGGCAAACACAACGTAAGATTAAACTAATTTTATTTACATATCAGTTTTAAATAAAATGATAAGTATTCAAATTTTATTTTATGCAAATACTAACCAAAGGTCTATTTTAAATGAAAAAGGATTGATCCTAAACAACAAGATCAGGTAATGGATGAACATACGTAGCACAATAAGTAAATACTTACTTGCTGCTGAGCATCAGTTGACATGAAAGAAAGAAAACAACAATTGTTCAGTGAAGTGTTGTTCATAATTTTAGCTTAGTAATCATTAACTTTTATCCCCAGGGAAAAGGCCAGGAAAGCTGTGTTCGTTCCAATTTGGATTATTATCAGGCAATATTTTCAACAGCTTTTACTCTCGACTAACTCCGTCAAAAACCTCCTTATCTGAATGTTGATGTCTTTATAGAAAAAAAGTTTGTTTTTACCACCCATTTGATACGAAGAAAGACAAGAAAGAGGAAAGCACGAGCCCTAAGTTTCATTGAGGAGGCCTGGATCTGCAGCACAGGCAATTTTCAACGTTTTTGGGTCAAATGGAGGCAAGCGCGAAGCGACCGCGAAGTGTGAGTCACGCGTGAGAGGAGGAGTGCAAAAAAAAAAAAAAACCACGAAAATACACCAGTACCCCTATGCACACCCAGACAGAGAAACCACGAAAAACATTTTGAGAATATTGACTAGCTAAAGGTGTTATGATCAGAATTTAAAAAAATTAAAATGTCAGAATCATTGAAAAAATAAAAGGAATCCGGTTTCAGGGCCCTTTTCCTTTTCTTGATAACAAAGTGAAACACCCTTATACAAAATGTAGCTTATTATTTCATATTGTTCTTGTAACTTCCAAGCTAGCTCGAACAAAATTACCCAGGTGCCCGAAAGTTATGTGACAAGTGACAAACACAACGTTAGATTAATCTAATTTTAATTACATATCAGTTATAAAAAAATGATAAGTATTCAAATTGGATTTTATGCAAATACTAGTCAAAGGCCTATTTTAAATGAAATGGGATTGATCAGGGAATGGATAAACATACGTAGAACCATAAGTAGATACTTACTTGCTGTTGAGCATCAGTTGACATGAAAGAAAGAAAACAACAATTGTTCAGTGAAGTGTTGTTAATAATTTTAGCTCAATAATCATTAACTTACACCCCCGGGGAAAAGGCCAGGAAGCTGTGTTCGTTCCAATTTGGATTATTATCAGGCAATATTTTCCATGGCTTTTACTCTCGACTGACTCCGTGAGAAAACCTCCATATCTGAATGTCGATGTCGTCGTAAAAAAGCTCCATATCTTAATGTCGAAGTTGTTACCAAAAGGGTATTAAAGTATGGTGCACAATTCACAACCTGGTCGAATAAAGGTTCATTTGACTATTTAAGAGGCCGTGACCGTAAATATCGAGAATCGCTGGCCAGGCTAAAAAATATCGAAAATTCTGATAATTTTCTCTAGAAAACCCTTTTAGGGAGATATATTTAAAAAAATTATTCCAAAGTTTGAAAAATCAAATGTGTCCGAGGAAATGGGAAAAAAACCAAAATTCGGGTTTTTACCTAATTAATTATGCAAAAAATACAGTAAAATTGTCCAATTTTAGCGTGCTAGTACTGAAGGAGAATGTTTTCGTAAGAAATTGGGTGTGTTTTTACTTCAACGTATACTTCATTTGATTTTTATTTGGGGCATTTTAAGGAGCTTTGGTTTAATTTTAAATTCACATGATTTTTTTAACAAAGTGCTGTCAAACACTTGTTGCAAAAAGCGAAAATCGAGCAACTTCAAGCCCTCAAAACGCGTCTTGGTATGTGTGACATCATGTCAAACTACATGCTGACACAAAGTTTGGTCCTTATACGAAAATAATATGAAATAAAAAATCTGGGTAATTCAGAAACGTGCCGGCAAAACATAAAGGTTTGCGACGCACTGTGGCCAGAGGTCACGAATTTGCATGATGCAAATCAGTTGTAGAAATCGTACCGTCTAACGGTTCTGGTATAGGAAAGGCTCTTTTGACGCCTACAACATAAAATTTACAAGAATAATGGCCAGTATTTAATAGCGTTTAATTCATTTTTTAAACTAATGAGTTTTTTGTTTCATTTCTCGTGACTGTCTCGACGAAAAGCAAAATGTTTCAATTGCGTGACAATTGTCACGTTGGATCAAAGGTGAAGTTGCCTAGTAAAGGGGACACGATCCTTTTTTCCTCAAAACTCCATTATAAAGTATCCAGTCCTATATATCTCGTTTTATATTACTTGTATAAATTCTTTTATGAGTCTATATCGAACAACATTCGGCCGGCCTGATCCTGTCTGACTGCCAAATGCGGTTCCAAGGGGACTTTTTCATTTCCGTTTTGCGCCTTTAATATGGGGACAGCGGAGCTATGGGGTTGAGTGGGCTGTAGCCCCACCAAGAACGATTTATTATTATCATTATTATTTATTTTAATCTTTGTATTAAAAAATTTGACAAATTTTTCTTAGGATTGAAACGCGTTTCCGGTGATTTCAGAAGCTCTAGATTTCAAAATTTGCCAGGGGAGCATCCCCCAGGACACCCAGTCAGCAGTCTTTCTGTACTAAGAAAGTCGTACTAAAAAACAGACAAAAGGAGGCCCTCCTCGGAGGGGAGGCCCCAGGACCCTCATAGATAAGTTAGAGCCAATGAGCTCACACTACCTGGGAACTGCAATAGCTCCTCCGATCCAAAATATGCTCCATGGCCCCCATTTTATATCAACGTTCATATAAAACTCAATTTTTTGAAGCAGCCTTTTGCCATTTGCCTTTTAAACTGCACTGCAAGAGCAGCATCTAACAAGGTCTTCGAGCAGAACGATGTAAGATGTCTTTTTTTCTCTGATCAACCCCAGGTGGTAATGCAAGATTGAAACTCTCGGACTTTTAAGATTGCAAGTTTGAGATTTTTGAGTGTGTTATTCTCGGCCATGGAGCAATTGAACTGTTTGTAATGAATGGGATGAGTTACATTTAACTGCTCAAAAATAGATTCCTTAGTATTTGAAAAATTCAATTATTCCTCCATCGCAACCAGATCTTGCTCAGTTACAGCTTGTGCGCAGGGGGCTGTCTGCTGTTTCACTTTTGCTGCCATTCTGGAAAAAAATGAAGCTACTTGTTGAGTTATCAAAAACTCAGAGACACTGAACAAGCGCTCCCCGTTCAATCCCTTTGCTCTTCTCATTTCTGTTGCAACAATTTCCGCGTCGACCTTCTTGCCGCTTTCTTGTCCGATGGTAAGTCTAGCAGTCAGGTACTCTCGTTTTTCGTTAAATCGGTAAACTTTCTTTACTTGTTTTAAAGCGAAGCCTTCAGGCGGTGTTACATATCCAGTGCTACGAGGACAGGTTTCAGGAGGTAGAGGAATAGTTGGCACGGAACTTGAACCTTCCTCGAGCTTTGCATATTTAACCTTCGCTTATCATGAAGTGTCTCCCTTTCAACCGTCTTTGGGCATGTTCCGAACGCGAGATACTTTTCTAGAGAAGAGTGCCGTTGGAAACTATGCGTGCAGCCCTCTTTTGGACATGGAAACACTTGATCCTTAGTACAGTCTTTCAATTCGACAAAGTGAGCCATGTTTGGATTTTCAGAACTTGCATCACAAGCCCCCTCCAAGAAGAGAAGCAAAGCTACAGAATGACATCGTTTTCTGTTTATGCTCTATGAAAAATCTCGCACGTGTTTACCTTTACGAAAAAGACTGTAATTGCACGATAGAGAATTATTGCACGGACTGCAACACGGTATGATTGCTACCGTGACATAAGTCCTTTTTATCAAGTTTTATGACAGAAATGTGGCCATTTTTCCGAAAAATATAAGAATAAATAGCATAAAAATAGTTGGGCTGTTATCTTTAGGTGAAAAACTACACAGCAGAAGCTTGCGGTGTTGTGTGATTTTGTTTACTCACATAACTTTTTCCAAGATATCCAAGATATTTCAAAAGAAATATTATCGCAGTTGCAGAAAACGTAACTATTCAACTAAGAATGATGTCGATAATAAACACCTAGTCAACAAAAATGGTGAACTATACAACGGCCCTTATCTATTGTTAGGTGTAGGTAGTGCTGTTGAATAGCGAGTCAACAATAACAGAGTGTTCTGCAAGTCAAATTAACAGAAAATTTCGTATCTACACATCAATTTACAGCCCTCTTCAGCAATGTCTGCGGATTTTTTATTTTATGATTTCATATCATTTCCATATCAAAGAGTTTTTTAACCATCTTTAACTATCTTGTTTACTTCGTAGCTCTCAAGTTCGATTTCTACAACTTATTTGCGTAATGCAAATTCTTGACCTTGGCCACAGTGCGTCGCAAACTCTTTTATTATGCCGGCACTTTTCTGAATTGCCTAAATTTTTTATTTCATACTATTTTTGTATAAGGACCAAACTTTGTCCCAGCATGCAGTTTGACATGATTTCTCACATACCAAGACGCGTTTTGAAGGCGTGAAGTTGCTCGATTTTTGCTTTTTGTAACAAGTGGTTAAGAGTACTTTGTTAAAAAATCATGTAAGTTTTAAAATTAAACCAAAGCTCCTAAAAAACCCCAAATAAAAATCAAATAAGTTATGTTTTGAGGTAAAAACATCCTCGATTTCCTACGAAAAATCCTCCTTCAGTACTAGCACACCAAAGTTGGTCAATTTTACTGTTTTTTTGCATAATTAATTAGGTAAAAACCCAAATTTTCGTTTTTCTCCATTTTCTCGGAAACTTCGAGATATTTTTTTTAAATATCCGTCCCTAAAAGAGTTTTCCATAGTTTTTCCAGGTTTTATCAGAAATTTCGATTTTTTTAGCCTGGCCAGCGATTCTCGATATTTACAGTCATGGGCTCTTACAGACGCTTGTTACTTCCATTCAAGTCATGATTAAATGAAGTAGAAAACGATAGAAATTATGCTGCGGTTTTTTGTTTTGTTTTTTGTAAGAACTGGACGTTTGACAGCAAGGATGATAGGAGGCCTTGCATTTTGTTGTTCTTTAATTTTTAAACATAGATCAAAGGCATATTACGCACTTAACATCATTAAACCGAAGAACAGACCTTTAAACAAGTCCTCCCTTGCAAGTAAATAGAATATTTTGTAATACGTGCAGCCTAACCTGAGGTAATGTTTCAGTGAGGAACAGAACGGAACAATTTTGTTAGACCACAAGCGGCCCAAGCTCCAACTGTGAGATGATCTTCTTGCGAAAAAAGAGTCATGGTGAAATTATAAGAGTTTGTATGAGAATATTTACGATTGCTCTTATACCTCTTAGGAATAATAAAAAAAATACAATCAAATTCTCAATATAAATACCTCACCTTACTTCCACTGTGCATCGCTTGTTATCTGACCGTTTACTACGTTAATAAACCTAGAAATGGATAACTCGCTAAATTAGGTTCTTTTTAACGTAGTAAGCGGTCAGATAACACGCGATGCATGGTGGAAGGTAAGGTATATTTATTAAGAATTTGACTGTATTTTTTTATTCCTGAAAGTGGTCGTAAATATTCCAATACAAACTCTTATAATTTCGCCATGACTCCTATTTCGCAAGATGATCATCTCACAGCTGGAGCTTGGACTGCCTGTGGTTAGACCAGATATATCCAAATTAAAATTTATGAAAACACGATCTAGGGGCCTTAATCAATTCAGTTGGTTAAAGCTTAAACAGCAAGATCAAAATGTACACGGTACAATAAATAGGTACTTACGACCTGATGAGTTTGTTTGTTACCATCCGTTGTGATGTGAAGAAAGACAAGAAAGACGAAATCATTAATCCTTAGTTTCATTGAGGAGGCCAGGTTCCGCAGAACAAGTGAAATTTTTCTGCGTTTTTCAGACAAACGGAGGAAAGCACGAAGCGAGCACGAAGTGTGAATCATGCACGGAAAGAGGAGTACAAAAAAAGAACGGCAAAACCAGCAGTAACCTGTAACCACACCAATTGTTCAGACACCGGCGGAGACTATAACAAACATGGTTTTACGTTGAGCCAACATTTTCTCCAAAGAAATGACGGTTACAAGTACATATGCTTCTATGGGAGCGAAACCTATAAGAAGGTGATATATTTTACAGTGGAAGTGTGGGAAGTAGTTATTTTTCTTGCGCTCCGCGCTCCTCCCTCGCGCGTGACTTGCGCCTCAGGCTCACCAAACGCTTGTCTCCGTTCGCCAATGAGACGCAAAAAATTACGCCGGTTCTGCAAGCAAGACAAGGCGTGGCGTGACATAGTCGGCAACAAGTTATCGATTAGAAAGATATTTTTAAATATTAAACTACCAAGCTAAAAATCATTAGAAAAGATTATGAAGCACGAGAATATAATCTCTTGTTATGAAGTTAATGTATTTAGGAACCTGAAGACTACCATTCGCAAAATACTTCGAGATTTAGAACTGTTGGTGGCAAGCGGCTGAGGTGGAAAGATCTAAAAGACCTTTGAACGTTTGAAGGTTGAAACTGAATTGGTTTTTTTTTGACGGTTGACAATTAAACTTTGGGCTGTTTGATGGCAGACAGTTAAACCCATTTAGACCCTTCAAAGCGATCGCGTTACCTGAATTAGACCCGAAACTCATCGTAAGGCATATAGTGTAATTTTAATCATCATATGACCCGTACGGACCTGCGCGCCCTTCTTTTATATGCAAGTACATCCTATCTAGGTTGAGACAAAAATTTCGTAATCTTCAACACTTGGTGATAAAATGTTTATTGACTGAGTTTTGTCGGACCGGATAATAAGCACCAGCATGACCTCGACACAAAACTTTATCTGTCCGGCCCTCCTATCTAGTCAAGAAGTACATTTTACGTAATTTTTTCCTCTTTTGAAGTTATGGTGTTTGCCCATATACCAATAAAACTCACAACCAAAAACGGGATGCGCACTCTCCAAAAAATTAATCCACACTTTAGTTACATTAGGTTTACCTTTCAACAGAAAATCGCCTACATTTTATTCTGTTTAAATAGTGACGATGAACGAAGATGTATGCATTCGATTCAATCAAATCAAATTCATAAAAAAAAGTGATAAAAACTTTAGTTAATTTATGTAAGCTGTCAAACCAAAACTGCCAAAGAAAGTTAATAAAAAATAATGGTTACTTACGGCCTTATTGTCACAAGGTCAGGTAAGATAATAAAAGAGAGTAGAAAAGACAGTAAAATCATAAATCAGCAAATTGTGTCTAAGTTAACAATCGTTTTAGTTCAACAGTTCACAATTTGAATAGACGATTAAAATCGTACTCACATACTGTATTGAGCAGTATTCAGGGGCAGAAAAGTAACAAAAAATGTCAGTTTAAGTGAGGAAAGAGTAAGTTAAGAAAAAGAATGCAGTAATGTTAAAAACTAATCAATGAACCTGAGTTAAACACAAAGGATAAGAACTCGTATCAAACTTTTGACGGTTTATTGGGTTGGGGGCTTAGAGGATGAATGCCCAACAATAAAGGTAACATTGTGATAATATTTTTAGGTAACTGGTTGCCTAAAAGTATTATCTATCGTGTCTTATCGTGTCTTTCCGCTTGTTCATCGCGAGACAAAGTCGTTGGCAGAAATCGGTTTTCGACCTTATAAGCGACTTGTCAACAATAGTATTTTTGCTGAATGGGAAGGAAGCTTGCAGTAATTGCCAGATTTTTATCTAATTTGCTCTTTTTCTGCTTAGAAGTTTCCTTGATTTCAGCATGAGCGGTGGAAAATGCCAATTTAAAAAAAATATTCTGGTGTACTGTCGATGTTGTATTTTGATGATCCCTTTCTACATCGATATCTCAATTTTCTCAGTTTTCTGTCGCTGTTTACTCAGACCCAGTTCCCTGAAAGTTGTTTTTAATGTATTATCTTCTGCTGACATTATGCTCTCTCTCTCTCTCTCTCTCTCTCTCATGAAAATCTTCCGCACTCGTTGTTCTTAGTTGTCCACCAAACGTAAGAAAGGCAGTGGCACAGATGTGCCCGCAATGAAGCTGGTCATTCATGCTTTAATCCTACGAATATTCTTGAACAAACCAACAAACAAACAAAAACAAACAAAAGGAGATGAAAACGTATCATTATTCTTAAAGTATTTAGTTCTAAGCTTTCACTTACCGCCTGATGTATTTACATGTATTTGATCCACCGAAGGCGATATGGAGAGCAAAGAAAACGATAGGGATAAGCAGAATTCAAGTATTATAAAACGTTGTTTAGTTCAACTAACATTTATAGCTAAAGTAGGTAATACTAACACACTTCCCATCAATCATTTTAGGAGACTGAAAGCCGGCCTCGGTTATTCTTCATCAACTGTTTCTGAGATATGTCATTTATTTTGCTATTACAACGACTGGTGCTAGAACATCAAATTCTCATCCTCATCCTCTCATCCTGTGTTTTGCTCCTCATGCACGTTTGCAATATTTAGGAATGTTATGGAAAGTGGAGCAGAAACAGTTGTTATAACTAAATTATTAACTTCAGTAATCTAATCAAAAATCACTTACACGCTGGTGTATTTGACAAAGGCAGCACATGAGTAGAGAAAGCACAGAATGACAATTAAGTCAGGGAGATTAGATGAAAAATAAATAAACCAATAAATGAATTATGTATCGATTAATTCGAAGCCTCAACATCCCCCACGGGGAGCCCGCAGGTGTTTGAACTTTTGAAAATTGGTCCGTCAAATTTCAACTCCCGGGGCCAACATTGTGCTTCAATACCCTACCCAAGTGCTGGACTTGATGGTCAATTTGTTTTTAAAGGGCAAAATGAGCGATCCTGACACTCCATATACTCTAAAGAAAAGGGAAGCAATTTAGTATTGAAACGTTTTTCATGCAATGTGGTGCAATCGAAGAAATAAAAAAAAAGTGTATTGTTTTTAAACGATATTGATTTTCTTTCGGTGGAATAGAAGTATGGAGAAGTCTTTCTTTAAGCCCTTTTCCGAAAATTAGTTACGTTAATTTCAAGGTTTAGGATTCAGTGTGTAACCTTGAAAAATGGGTTATTTTCCAGGCCGAAACGCAAATCCCGATTTTTGAATGAAGTACAACGCCTCCTGATATTTTCTTTGGTCGTAGAAGGGCTACAGAATGGGAGTGGTTAGCAGCTTTTTGGTCATGTGACATGTTAGGAGTAACATCTACATTAAGAAATTAAAATAGCACTTACTTCCTGATGTTTACGAAGTGCAGTCCATGAGAAACATAGAGAAAGGAAAGAAAAGATAATCACCGGCTATCACATCCCGTGTTAACAAAGCATTGAAAAGTGGGAAGATTAATGAGATATTTCCTATACAGTGCCAGAAATTTAATCAAAATATTTGAATGCTTTTCTTTTGGACATGCAGTTTTAACCATCATAGTGAATGATGCAGCTGGGTTAATACTCCGCTGTGCTTTTTAAAAATTCCCTAAAGATCAATATCAGCGCCCTGACAGCAAAGATGTGCACTGTTTTATTTTTCATTCTCCTCCTGAAAAGGAAGAGCTATTGTAAGTCGTGTTGCAAAAACTTGGTGGCCTGTGAGCATATTGTTATCCTGCTCCCCAGGGCAAATAAAACAGTTATACAAAAACAGGGGGCCTCGCCATGGAAACGTGATAGACGTCAAACTATCCTCATTTCAAAACTTAAGAACAAGTCTCTGTAAGAATCAAACATTTTGGGAAATGATATTTTTCAACCCCCCTTCAAATTTTGCATGCAGTTAGGCACTCAGGGGGGATGCACAAAAATGCCCTTTTTAAAAGTCGCAGTACTCTTGTTGCCATGGTAGATAATTATAGAAAAGTGAAGATGACATACAATAAGTAAGTGATTATATAACTGAACATATTGTTTTGCACTTAAAAGTTAAGAAATTAATAAAATATCCAAAAGATTACTTACGTTGAGCTAATATTTCCATGAAAATGTTTCGTAGATTGAGAGAAAAGAAAACAATCTCAAATTATGTAGTAACCAGGAATTTTTTTTTATTGCATTGCAGTTAAAAAAAAGTAGCAACAACAAACAACTAAGTAAACAATTAAAAATGAAATGGAAACTGAAGAAAAACATGTCACATTGTCAGTAGTAACAACAATAAGAACAAGCCTAATTTTGCCTACTCGGTCCATATTATAGTTATAGTTATTAATCATTCGATTCATTGAAAAAGAGAGAAGGCGGAGAGACAGCTCCCAATATTTGTATCTCGACCTGATTCCTACAGCACAACTTGAATGGTTAAGCATCAGCCCATAGGAAAGGCGACTGCACTATTTGGACAACGGTGACAGTGATAACAAACTTACGACACTGCTGTTCATCTGAACCATCACCACAGTTATCTACGCGATTGCAACGTCTATATTTACTAAGACACTTTCCATTAGCGCAAGTGAACTCGTAGTTTGCACACTTTCCTGTATAATAATACAAATAACTTCAATTCAGAGACAAAATATTGGGCCTGTTTATTAAAAAAAAGGAAAATAACGAAAAAAACCTGAAATAATCCAAACAATTTAGACATACTTCTTAGTTCTGAAGTAAAAAACAGTAGGACAGTTATTTTAATCTCAGAGGTTATGCCTTTGTCTCAAAATTCTCCTCTGCTAAGTATGTTTGAACCGACAAGCAGACAAACAAGCAACTTGCAAGTTAAAATTTATCAAGGGAAATTGTGGTGGCAAGAGCTTGCAATTGCAAGCTCTTGCCACCACAATTTCCCTTGATAAATTTTAATCCATGTCGTCTTCAGAAAGGAGAAAGTTGCCGCTGACCCTCGGTCTCTCTGAGTCATTTTTTTTCTTCTTTTGACTTTTAGATTGATTTTGAAAAAAGGAAGAGACGAGGATTCTGCATTATACTATTGTTGATATCATAAATATCCGTGAATTTTAGTTGTCTTGACAGAAAGGTTTTGTAAATATAAATGGAAAAAAGAAAAACCGAGTGAATATATTTGATCAGCTTCTTTCCTCCCAATCCTCTCATACAGCCTCCCTATCAAGCAAGAGGTGACCAGCTAACTTTGGTTTTCTTTCCGTTTTTGTTCTGTTTCAATCCACTTCTTGAAATAAGTTTTTAATACTTAAAAGACCCTCAACCTTAGATTTTCTATTACTAGTTACCTGTAAATCAAATAAATACAAACGTAATGACATCTATAAGCGACGTGTTCAAAATATGCTATTTCTTTAATGCGGTTATCTTAACAATATTACAAGGAGACGTCACAAAGATAGATTTAGATTCATGATACTTACGGCCAGCTGATTGGCGCAGGTAAAGCATGAAAGAAAAGGAAAACTTACTCAATTGGTCTATAAGTATAATTACAATACTGTAAAGCTCTATGAAATTTTGTGTATGGCGCACTGGCGACAAAATTTTACTTGTAAAAGAAAAATTTATTAGTAAGCTCTACATTTAGTAATTTAATATCCTCTGTGTTGCGGCCGTTTGCGTTTTCGCCTTTTCGAGGTCAATCAATGCAGTCAATTAAGGCAATTCCGATGGGTGCATGACTATATTTCTAGATGAGCTCTTTTCAAATTAGTATACTAACGATTGAGGAACTCAATATACTCCAGAAATCTCGAAGTGTTCGTTCACTGCATGCATGCATGATAATGGTTTGCTTTAAAAGTTTATCATATAGAGCATTTTGCGTTGCAAAGTACAAATCATCGTTTCTGGTCTCCCAATTGATACAAAAGGATTTCATCTCGTAGATAAAATCGCTGCTATCTGATTCAACTAATTACAGTTTATTTCAACCGATTTTAAAGTGACTTTGGCTATCACAAGAATCTTCTCCATACCATCGAGGTAGTTAATTAAAGCTGGTCAAATATGAGAGCATTCAACCAATAGCCAGTTCAGTTTTACAGAACTACTTCCGCATATGATATACATCACAGCTTTATTTCGCTGTTTTGGAGGTGTTCTTGAATTGCAAATGAGGGGCTCCCGGTAAATATAAAAAAGAGTGTTAATTTTCCAGTATAATATTACTTTTGGACAATTCCATTTACGCTTAGCTCATATAAAGAATAAAAAGATGTTCAAAAGTATAAGTTACCTATCCACAACGGTACTTACTGCATTGTTCGTCTGATCCATCACTACAGTTAGTGTACCCATCGCAACGTCGATGCGCAGAGATACACTTTTCTTGATTTGCACAAGCAATCTGATCGCCTCGGCAAGTTACTAGCAGATGATTTAAAGAAATACATGAACCGTGACAAAACGTTGGCACTTCTTGTACATTTTTTACCGAAAATATGTAATGAATATTAAGGGTTTATTCAGGACTTGAGCAGCTTACTTTTAGTTATTGATCTTCTGTGATTGAAATTTTGCAGTGACTTTTCATCAAAGATCAAGTTTGATAACCGTTAACGTCCACTTTACATTATTTCAGTTTATCGTTATGATTTTATCGAAGTCTGTATTTAATAATCTTTTCGTCGATTCATAGTTTCTGAAAGTTTACTGAAAAACAGCTCGTGCGAATTTTTTATCCGGAGGGCGCCTAAGAAGGTCTGACTCTGTCCCGAGAAGTACAATTTCTTAATGGCATCGAACTCCTGAGGTTAGTTTCCTTTTGTTCTCGATGAGAGATAAAGCCTTCTAATTTACTGAAACTCTCACGAACCGATTGGAGTACAAATTGCCTACATCATACACAATTCAGAAGTTCACTGATTCCCCAGTATGTGATGAGATTTACTTTAACCATCATTGTTATTATTACCATCATTAAAAATAAACATTTATTGTGGGATGAAATTTTCATGGAAACGTTTCAAGATGGCGAGTTTTCGATGAAATGTCGCAATTACCAGTAAGACACGCCTCAATCACGGCGAGCTCCTTACCTGAGATTTAAATCTGTTCTTGTTATTTTTTTTTAATTTAACGCCAGCATGAGGTGTTGGATGGTTTAGACCAGTTGTTACAAGTACTTAGTGTATCAGTTCTGTCAAAATTTGGAGTAACGGGTTAAATCCTCCAAGGTCTCAAAGATTCAGAAAAGCCTGTTCAGAACAAGGTTGGAATTTTTAATGCGTCTATCATGCTAAACTTCTTTTGGTTATGAGGTTTCATAGGGAATCACTCGGTTGACTAGAAGTTAAACATTACAAAATGGCAGTAGCAACATACTCGCAGATGTGCAGGGGACGGCTACCAACATGAGCAGTAGAACAACCTGGATATTCATGACAATCTTTGTGGAAACAAAAAAAGGTAAAAAATAGTCAAGATGGAATGTAATGAGTCAAATCGTTCCTTTTTTGGTAGGAATGTAAGCCGTCCGCTGATTGTTGTGCTGCTTAGTTGAGTTCTCCCGCCGATAAAGAAACGATAGGCAGTCTGAGACTATCGCTTGTGACTATTGCTCGTGACGTCAGCAAACAAATCCCTCGAGAAAAAAAAAATTTCTCCACGATTTTTTTACTTTGGGATTTTACTATTTAAAAACTGGTTAAGACTTTGGCGGCAATTTAAACTAAACATAGAAAGTTGTAAGCCAGCTGATGAGGAAGAACTGCCCACTTTTTCTTTGGGAAGGGAATTAACTTTGTAAGTTGAACTTTCTGTCACACGAAGCAAGGATATGGCCTGTTGTAAAGTAGCCAATGAAACAACATCTTTGTTTTTCTTTTGGATAAGAGAATTTGTATTCATCAGAACATAAAGTTCATTTACACGCATGAATTCACCTGTCAGTTTTTTGACCAATCTAAGACAAGATCGTTTACAGCGTAGCGAAATGTTTTCCTGAAACAAAATTATCAACGCGCTGAATAGCAGAGGGAATATTAACCCTTTTACAACATTTAAACCATCGGGTTGGAAATGTTATAAAGAAAAATTGGCTGTGCGTTCATCGAGATATGAAGCACGCGGAAGTTTGGAGAGCACGAACGATGGAACTTTAGCTTCTTGAGTTATGAATCAATTGTTAAATGTTCTGATATACACAGTCCAGTTCAAAGATAAGGGGACATTGTATAGAAGTACCATGCGCTCGTATCAAGCGACTTACGTCGACATACTCGCATAAATACGCGTATGTCCTTCTCGTATGGACCTTTGTTATTCATTGCTCTACCTGTACTTTGAGTGGTATTGAGTTGTACAAAAAAGAGATGGTGCTCTAAAAGCGCCGGCTGCTAGCATGAAATGGGCAAAATAATTATGAAAACGTCGATGAAAGGTATCGTGTGGAATATGTCTGTCTTATGATAAAAATATGACTGTTCTTTTTTTTTGTATTTTATTTTTTTTGTATTGTAATTTCTGATCACTTACACATGCATAATAATGTTGTGGCATTCCTAATAAACTTCTAAGGGAGCAAAAAAAGGAACACTTTACCTTTCTTGCACTTGGCAGTGATCTGACGCAAAACGCTTGTGCAATCTGAAAAAAGTAAAATATAATCAATTAAGAAATTGGAGTTCGTATCAAACTGAGAAAACTAAAGAATAGAAATTGAATTATTCATAAATACATTTTAATTAACTATGTTACTTGTTCGTCACAGTATTCCTGAAGCCACTTGAAGTGACTTTTAATTGGACAAGCTCAACGAGAATTTATCACCAACCTTCTCCCTTCAAATACTCATTCCAACACGGTAAAAGAAACTGAACATGACCAGAATCGAGACTTCTTGATATCAAATTTGATTGAGCACTGTTAAGCATCAAAAGCTCGACGCGTTTCAAATGAGCAATTACCTTCTATGCAAGGTGTTTTAGAGAGAGACCCTCTGAGGAAATAGATAGTTACTCGCGGGAAAAAGACTGTTCTCTTAGGATAGGAAAGAAAATAATAATAGTATTCACAATAATAATGACAATGATACATGTAACTGTAAAAAAAATACCAGTCATAATATAGATATGAATAACGATAATCTTTAGATGGATAAATTTCATTTAGCCATAATGTTTTCTTAACGAAGATCTGATCGGCAAAAAAGCTTATTGTTCTTTCAGATGATCACAAATTAAAGCTTTGACAACATCAATCTTTTAAATCAGCCAATCAAGTGACAGACTCTTCAAGTTTGCAGCCATCTGGAGACAAACAACATTAAGTTTAATGGCG
This sequence comes from Pocillopora meandrina, assembly GCA_942486045.1. Lineage (NCBI taxonomy): Eukaryota > Metazoa > Cnidaria > Anthozoa > Scleractinia > Pocilloporidae > Pocillopora > Pocillopora meandrina. The sequence continues at coordinate 128,468 of CALNXJ010000088.1, forward strand.
TCATTAGACTATTTGAGCCGATAGCTGTCGAATTCCGCGGAACCAGGAGGTTCGAGTCTCAACTCCTTGAGGGAATCTAGAAAAAGCTTTTTCTTTAATATTAACCGGTAGCTGTTTTGGAACAGTCCTTTTGCGAAATTTTGAAATTTAAACTTTTCCACAAGTTTCCCTTAATGTTTACTATTATTATTATTATTATTATTATTATTGTTATTATTATTTTAATTATTATCATTTGTCTCGTTTTGCTTTTCAATTTTGTTGTTTCGGTTTGGTTTGTTTCGTTCTCTTTTCATGTCTAATAATTATTTCCTCTTATCACCATCATTCTATCTATCACTTTTTTTAAAGTTATTAGTAGTAATCGTTTACTTGAGATCGAGCGGCCAAGAACAAATAATGCAACTTAACCAAAATACATAATAGTTTATTTAACCGACAGGTGCTGTGAAGAAAATTGTCCGACAAATCTTTTTTTTTCCATATTCTAGCGCACGGTGTGTTTCCCGTCCATTGATGACGATAAGTATACTTCCTCAGAATTGCATGATCTCTCCCACTGATTATTTTTCACTTCAATTTTTTTTTGTTTTCTTTCTATTCAATGAACTATTTTAAGACAAAATACTTCAACAGTTTTTCTCCTATTTTTGTCAAGAGGAAAACAAGTGAGTGTGCGACTATAATTCAGCTATAACGACCCCTTAGATACAGAACTATATAAGCAAAGCTTATTTAACAAACACTTTATCAGAGATAAAACATACAGAAGCAAAGTAATCAAAAAAAATATTGACCCAAAATGCGTAATATACTGAGATAATGGTATTAACACAACAATAATCTTATGTCCGTCGAAGCCTATGATCAGAATTAGAATCAATACTTGTGCGGTACTAAAGAATGCCTCTTAAAAACCATAAGCTTTAAAATAATTATTTAACTGAATGGAATCGAAATAATGGAGATGATGATCATCGGCGATGATTAATTATACACGGCACATCATCAGCAGGTAACAACTGAATTATGTAATGATATAGAATAAACATGTTTTCAATGTTCCAAACAGTACAAAAATAGAAAAAAATACCTTTCTCTGAGGTGTCTCTCTGAGAATGAATAGATTCTTGCCAAACAAAGTCGAAATTCGTTGAATATAAATATTCCTTCCGTGATAACCGAAAAAAGGAAGAAGGTGCCGTTAACTTTGCATAAAGATGTATTTCAGGATCCAATAATCATTCTCTTGAAATGCCGATGACCTCACCTCGAATTGAGCCAGTAGGAGGGCAAGAAAACAGGAGCTTGCCCCCATCTGGAGAATTCGATTAACTTCTGAATAAACACGTTTATATAACTAGAATTTTATTATCACTCGGTTCCGTAATGATACTCAATCCAACACTTTGGAAAATTCAGATCGAGAGTAACTGAGGCATGTTATGGTCGTTGTGAAATTTGTTACAGGACTGTTAGGCATGAAACGTTCAAGGCGTTTCAAACGAACTAACACTTTTGACGCTAAATAATTCTGAGGAGAAACACTCCATAAGAAACAGCTAGTTACCATATAGGTAAACATTGCTCTGTTGGGATAGAAAAGGCGAGAATAACAATAAAAATTGCAATAATGACGATGATGATACATGTAAATAATAAAATACCAATAACCATCCTAATAAAATGAATAATGATAATCTATAGACGGGTAAATTCTCATGTAGCTTTAATTTTTTCGAATACCGTTGCTGATCGGCAAATTAGCATAATATTCTCGTTGTTGATCAAAGATTAGAATCATGACATCATTATTGTTTTGAATCAGCCAATCCAGTGAGAGACCCTTGAAGCTTGAAGCCATCTGATGGCAAATAAAGTTTAGTGACGTCAGTATACTGTTTCAACCGTCAGCTGTCAAGAAATTTTCCCATTTCCAACAGTTTCTAAGTTCCTTTTACTTTGCCTTCCTTCGTTTGCTTTTCGTTTTTGTTTCTCGTTTTAGTTTGGTCTCGTGTTGTTTTTCAAGTGTATATTGTTTTGTATTGTTTTTTGAAGCCATCTGATGGCAAATAAAGTTTAGTGACGTCAGTATACTGTTTCAACCGTCAGCTGTCAAGAAATTTTCCCATTTCCAACAGTTTCTAAGTTCCTTTTACTTTGTCTTCCTTCGTTTGCTTTTCGTTTTTGTTTCTCGTTTTAGTTTGGTCTCGTGTTGTTTTTCAAGTGTATATTGTTTTGTCTTGTTTTTTGAAAATCGTTTGTTTTTTGACGTTATCGGTAATTGGCAACTGTTTATTTGCGATCAAGCGGCCAACAAAATTTATTCTTTACGCCCACAATGCAAATGAACCAAAATAAATAATTAGTTCACTCCAGCGACAGGCGCCGAGAGGAAAAATGTCCAACATAGATAGTCTCCTATAAATATATATACTAAGGTACTGTTTGTTTCCATCTCATAGCGATAAAAGGGGAACCACAGAATTTCAAAATGTTTCCTATTATTTTTGTTTCTATTTTCTCTTGAAGATCTGGTTTTATATTTTCAATGTCCGATAGTGTGAAGTTAATAATAATTAATTTGCCTCAGCTAAGCGTTTTTCCATTGTTTCCAGCGGTCTGTCGGAACTGCCTTTGCCCTGAAGCCATTTGTAACCCCATAGCCTTTATTGTTACGCTTAGCCGGCGAAACCTTAGAATGAGAAACGAAAGGGTCTGGGGTTATGGGATTTTTGAATTTTTGAATTGTTTGTATACGACAAAGAATTCTTGAACGGGAGTCAAAAACGCAACAACTCTCTCATACAGTCTTTTGAAACATTTATCACTGCATACATGAAGACTGGAATCTAGAATCTAGCCTCGGAACTCTAAGAGAAACGAAAAGGCCATGCTCGCTCCAGTTTATCCGCTAACACGGTATACCGTTTACTAGTTTTCAGTGTTCGTCAAAACAGAATGTCGGCTCAGAAGAAAGCAAAAGCAAGGAGACACGTATATTAAGATGTGGAATTCACTTTACAACTTGAAGTAATGAGGAAAACTTTAATCCAGGTAAAGAAGCTGAAATTTTATGATTTCCCCTAAAGAAAAAACCTATTTATATCGGAGAGACGGACCTTGATGTGCGGGCACACGATTTATATACAGGTTCCAATGCAGATATCCGTTACAACATTAATAATAGTAGTGTTAACAGTGCATTTGCAATTGGTCAAAGTAGTGGTTCAATAACTATTGAGAAACATCTGGATCGAGAAACTGTACAGCAATACTCCCTTACAGTCCAGGCAAGTGATATTGCATCTCCTCCTAAAACAGACCAGGCCACTGTATGAATTACTGTTACTGATATCAATGACTGTGTTCCTCAGTTTTTAAAGAGAGAATACTCCAAAATGATTCCTGAAAACACCAAAACAGGTGAGCTAGTTTTGACTGTAAGTGAATCAGATGAGGACCTTGAGCTACCTTGGCACCAATGGTGAAATCACCTACAGTTTTAGCAGTGGTAGTGACCAGGAACTTTTTTCTATCATTCATCTTAATGGTCAGATCAAAGTAAACAAGGAACTTAATTATGAGTATATTCCAGTGCATACACTTTTTGTGATGGCTCAAGACAAAGGCGAGTCGCCAAATTACAACAAACCTCGGTGGAGATATATCCTATTGATGTCAATGACAATACACCTCAGTTTGTGAATTCCGATTTTAAAGAAATGATCTCGGAACATGAGAGTATAGGAGTATAGAGCTGGTTCGTAGATGAGGTCAGGCGGATGTTAAACACTGGCAGCGAAAAACTCGGAATTTGGAGTTGTTATTTTGCACCAAAGAGTCTCAAACTCAAACTGTCCATTGGCGTTGATTGCTTTTATTTTCCAGTCCTTCCTACAGATGACAGCAAAACTCCACCGGCACGTATTCCATTCCGGTCTTTTCTAACCATCACATAGCCGTCAGGGCAGATCGAGTGGGACAGGATTTTCTTGTTTAGCTAAGATTCCGAGACAAAACAAAGATCAACATTATTACTGCTCAGTTCAGCATACAAGGCTGGGGCAGCATCAGCTTTCACTAGAGAGCGAGCATTTATAACCATGCATTTCGGAACAACTTTAGGAGCAGTAGGAGACTTTTCAATTTTCACTGAAATGAGCGATCGGGATAGATTTGTCGATTTATTTCGCATTGTCGTGTAACGTTTGTTGACGTTGCGTGACGGACGACGCGAAACAACAGTAGGAATATTTGAGAGCGAGTTATTTCGCTTTTCCTTGACCCACTTGCCAGCTCTACAACCCCGATAAGCCGTTATTCTGTGCATGTGGTTTAAGGTAGGGCGAAACTGTGGTGTAGATGTTCTATTTGGACGTAACCGGTACAGCTCATTATCATGTAGACTGGAATTTAGCTAGACTAGATTCTACTCGTTAACAGTAAAAGCCAGAGACAGTCACTTGGAAAGTTCTGCAGGTTTGCGCATTAATGTAACTTATTCTAACATTCACAAGCCCATTTTCCAACGACGTATTTACCGAGAAAGGATTAGCGAGGCTACCGCAGTTGATGGAAGGGTTCTTATTGTCAAGGCAACTGATGGTGACCACGGATTGAATGCAAACTGACCTATGCAATTGAACAATCTTTGCTAGACTTTAAAATTTATTCTAAAACTGGCGAGATTACTGTGTCGCACCCTTTAGATCGCGAAACAACCTCACAGTACAGGTTTGAAGTGAGTGCAACCGATCATGGTAATCCGCTGTTTAAAGGAACTGCTAATGTACATATAATAGTAACAGATGTAAATGACAACAAACCAAGATTTTTACAGTCTAACTATGAAAAATCCATTCTGGAAAATGTACGGCCTGGAACACGAGTTTTGGAAGTCTCTGCAGTTGATGATGATGAAGGTTCGAATAAAGCCATTATCTACTCATTTGCTAAAAATGGTAAATACATCTAGTTTACTGTTTGATATTTCATCATGAGTTACATGCGTAAGTAACCCTTAAATAGGGTAACTTAGTATTATTAACTGAGTTGGTAACATAAATTGGCCACCATAAAGAGTTATAAAGCTAATTTTTCGAGTGTTAGCCCATTGTCATGGCTCTGAGAAAGGGCCAAGGCTCGAAACATTTAGCTTTGTAATTCTTTAAGGTGGCCAGTTTGTACATTATCAGCTCAGTTGATAATGATGAATTACCCTGTTACAATCTTCCGCCGACGCAGCACCATAGTTTCTTTAGAAACTTACCCTCTTAACCCCCAAAGGCTTGCACGTAGTGTATATAGACTGAATCAGTCCAACAACATATTTCAATTTCGGGTTTTCATTTGTATTTCCCTTTTGTTTTGTAGGCATTTATAGCTTAGTAATCCCTATCCCTTTGCTGCTTAACATCAGTATGCAAGCTCTCCATACTGTTCTCTATACATTTTCAATGGCACCAACAAGGAGAATTTGTCAAACACTGTAGAGTTTCTTGGGTTTGTGATCATTTTTTTTCCTCATGACCTCAATGTTTGATCCAGAGGTCAAAATGTTGGATTGATTTGATGCTTATCATTCTTAAAGGTTAAAGATGTAAAATCTGTTACTTTTTTTTTTACAACATTCCAAATCTTTTTTCTTAAAATTTATGTTAAGCTACACTGTCTAACACTGGTGCATGCCTAAAATTTGGTTAACATGTTTTAGCAAGAGTGGGTGAAGAAAAATCTATTCAGTGACACTCTTGGCTGCTTTTTGTGTTCAACTAATTTTTTGGCGTATCTACGTTTTGACATCTGCTGTGGTCTGAATAGACCCATGGCAACATTGAATATGGTTTTTTTTTACATAATAAAAAAAGCACAATGTTTCCGGCCGTCTACAGCCTAACATCAGTATGCATATTCTCCATACTGTTGTCTATAAATCTCCTAAGGTGCTGATAAGGAGAATTTGATAAACCATCGAGAGCTTCTCTCATTTATGATCATTTCCTTTATTCTTGTGACCTTATTGTGTGATTCTGGGGGATGTTTTGAGGGGAAATTAGATGCTAGTCACTCTCAGGGGCTAAAGGGTTGATAGGTTTCAAGTAAAGGTATTGATTAAGCCATTTATGATTGTGTTCTTATTAATATTTTTGGTCGTTGTTGTTGTATTTACAATACTCATTTAGGCGATGGAGGTGGTACTTTTCAAATTGACAGCACCAGGGAGTCATCAGAACTTTACTGTCACTTGATCGTGAAACAATTTCCGAATATGAACTGACTGTGGCTGCTGCCGACAAAGGCAGACCAGCAGTGAAATCAACTGTGAAAGTCAAGATAACATTGGAAGATGTTCGTGACAGTAAACCAAAATTTGAAAAAGATGCGTACGAAGTATTTCTTGATGAAGATGTGAGAATGCTTTCCAATTTGGTCACCGTTAAGGCAGTGTCCCACGACCTTGTTCAAGGTGGTGAGATTTTTTACAGCATTGTGCCTGGCAATGATCCATTAACATTTGTCATTCAGAGAAATGGTGTGATTATGACCAAGAGATTGTTAGATTATGAAACTAAATCTGGGTATATTCTAAAGGTGCGGGTAACATCATCGCCATTTCTTTGTTAAAACAATCGTCAATGTGACACTGAAAGATGTAAACGATAACTCGCCTGTACTTCAGGATTTCTTTGTTGTCCTTAATGTTCGAGATGAAAGCTCTACTACGCCGCCAAAATTTAAATTACTTGCATGTGACCCTGATGTTTCTGACCGTCTTACATACGAAATCAGCCAGGTATCACAAGGTGATCGGTACACGTCTTTGGACAGAACAACAGGTTATCTTGAGGTCAATCCCAAAGTTTTGTCAACATGTTAGTAAGGCCAGTCCAACTTAAGGCTAGAGTTTCTGATGGAAAGAATAGCCTTCCCGCCAAAAGAAAGATTTTTGCGACATTGGTGACACCTTAAATGCTCAACAAGAGCTTTACCCTCATGATGTCGCTGTCAAAGAATTCTTTGATAAATCCTACGTGGGTCTTGAGAGGAGAATTGCTTCTGCTGTGAACTGCGAGGACTACCAGGTCAGATTGTTTGATATAGAATCAAGGATACTCAAGGCAAAGTCACCACTTGAGGATGATATTTCTAATCTCAAGCTCTGGGTGGCTGTTTATAAAAATGATCGCTCTGGCTTTTATAATCCTTTGTATGTGAGAGACATGGTGTACATAAACATGGTACAGATTTCCAAAATGGCAAAAGTCACTCTCCTTCCTTTCAAAGATGGCTTATGTGTCGAAGAAATATGCAATTTCCCCTTACCAACATCCAGAAAGAACTGCTTGTCACACACCGACTATACTGACAAATCCAACACCTACAGCTCATTAAAGGTGGTCTTCCGCTACTGACTATCGAGGAGAAAGTTGTGACACAGGTTTAAACTTGTGCTACTCCAATCCTTGTAGAAACAATGGAAAGTGTGTGAGTGTAGAAGAAGGCTACTCCTGTATATGCAATCCAGGAAGAACTGGTGTAAACTGTTAGATTGACATGTCAAAGAGCAAGTGTCCTACAGACTCAAAAGTGACAGAAAATCATCTGAATGCAAATCCATACCGTGATGATGGTGGTTGTAAAATGTTCTTGGAAGCGGGTTCACCTGTCAGTGAAAAGATCCGAATGAAGTTGATGGGTCACTGTGCCAACTGACAACGCACAGTTTTGAAAAAGGATCGTTTGTTTTGCCTTTCCTGGTAAGGATTTATGTTAATGTTAACCTTTAAGTTACCTTTAAGGAAACTTAATTTAGTCATTTCATCCTGTGCTAGAATAAGCTCTTCTACTTACTTTAGTAAGCACCCCTTTTAAAACTTACCACTTCAGCATGGCTGCACGGGCCACTTGATAATCAAGTAGACTTCACTCTTTTTTACTGAATTTGACTGAGTTTCACACAGTATTGAGAATGGAAGAAAAACTTACAGAATTAAGACACACCAAATTTTTGAATGTTGAGGTTTTGTACAATTACTCAAAGTTTAAAGTTAAGTGCTGGTCTTGTGCAATGAAAAGATTATTAATATGGGAGGTGACTTGAAATCAAACAAGCTAGTCACATATACTATGTTAGTGTTCCAATCCAGGTGCATACTTCTACCTTGTGTTGGAGGATGGGATTTCAATTGTCGTGAGGCTTTTTGTGAGTTTAAATGTATTGGTGTACCGCCCTAATAGTGTAGCTCCATCTAAGAGGTAATTTTATGTTAACCCTTTTCACTCAAACATCAGTACCCATATTCTCCATACTGTTCTCTGTACATTTCCTATGTTAACCCTTAACTCCTAAGATATGATTGTTAATTCTCCCCTGCAGCTGCTACACATTTCCTTGTAGATTAGTTGTGAGAACTTGGTGCTAGATCAAGATAGCAGCTTCTACCAGATAAGTTTGAATATTCTCATTACTTGTTTGCTGAAGAATGTATAGATATTATAGGGAAAAGTTTTATGTTAATCACTTCTGGAAGTTAAAGGGTTAATGACAAGGAGACTTTGTACAACAATCAAGAACTTCTTTAGCTGGTGATCGTTTCCTTTATTCTAGGGACTTTAATGTGTGATTTAGGGGTGATACTGCAAGGAGAAATTACATGCTAGTCACTCTTAGGGGTTAACGAGTTGTTACTCAATGGCACTGTTTGTAGTTTGCTTTGATGTGATGATGATGACGACTTTATTTTTTCCTAGCTTTGAAACAAAGGTGGTATTTATACATACAGATGGAGTTTGTCACCACTGAGTACCGTGGGCTTTTGCTCTTCAGTGGACGATATCATGGATGGAAAACACGACTTTATTGCAATGGAAGTGTGGAAAGGACAAGTTCGGTTCAGGTTTTCACTGTTTTCCCACGAAGTCATTGTTACATCAAATGTAAATGGTGGTGGCATTGACAGCAATTGGCATAAAGTAGAAGTGGCATTTCAGAACAGGTTAAGAATTTTTTTGTGGACAAATATTTCCAATATGAAAACCATTCTATGTGTGTATATGCACATGAATATGAATTACATTTTATTTCATCAAGAACCTTTTATACCATGTAAGTCTTGTGTTCAGTTAACCCTTTAACTCCCAAGATCTGAGTGTCAATTCTCCCCTCTAGCTGTAGTTCATTTTCTTTAAATTAGTTTTAAGAATCTGGTAATATAAGATCAAGATAATAACTTTGAGTATTCTCATTACCTGTGTAATGGATAAGGTTTGGATATTATAATCACATTGATTGTCTGTTACTTCTGGAAGTTGAAGGGTGAAAGCGGCAGTGAGAAATTCAATTTATTTCGTGTTACAGTCTGTTCCTTTTTTTCTTGTACTTTACAATTTGCAAAGTTCTGAACTAGATCTTACTTTAAATTCATAAACTAATTGATACTGACATGTACCTACAGGTGAAGTGTAAAGCTACAGATTGGAGCTTTTCTTGAGCAAGATTCACATCATAGTTTCAATATGTTTAAACATATTGAAATCACAAAATCATGGGACACTCATAAATTTATGAACGTCCCATGATTTTGTTGCTTAAAATTTTTTACTCTGAAGGTTACATGTATTTTTGGTGGTCGGTAACCTATAAACAACTCTTGTATAATTTGAGGGTAAATATGTTAACTTCAGTAGTTAATATTCAAGTGTCAAGGTTCACGTCTCAAAAATATCTGACCATTCACATTACCCTGGTATTTTCTGGTTGCATAAGTGTGTGTTTGGTTGCTCAAAATCAGAAAAAATGGCCAAAATTTGTTTTATTTATGGAACATTTTTCCTCATGATCATCCATAAAAAAACAACACCACTCACGACAAAAACAAAAAAACAAACTTGAAAATTTCATATGAAAACAGCTACTACCTTCATTGATAACCTCTGAACTTAAAGAAAGTCAAAACATAAAGGAATGGCGATAAATATTTCCTTCTCAGATCAATAATCCAAAAATCATTTTAGAAGTATCACACCTTCTTCAGAGCAACAAGCTGTTTGAGTTTATAGAGAAAGACAAACATAGACTCTTGCAGTGATGAGCAATTCAAAATTTCAACCTGGCACAGTTATGACAAAAAACTTAACATTGAAACATTTATGAACATGCACAACACAAGCCAAGATCTGTGTTTTAAATGATCTTGCCAAATATTGTATACAAATGAACAAATTGACTGCGTATGGATAAAAAGTCTTAACCCTTTACACCCTAACATCAGTATGCATATTCTCCTTACTGTTCTCTATGCATTTCCTAAGGGCTGGCAAGGAGAATTTCTTTAACAATCAAGAGGTTCTCTAGTTGATTATCATTTCCTTTATTCTAATGACCTTAATGTTTGATTCAGGGGTGATATTGAAAGGAGAAATTACCGCTAGATGCTTGTCACTCTAAGGGATTAAAGGATTAAAGAAGGGTAGCAAAAAGTAATAAGAAGGAAAAAAAAGAACAATCTGGGGATAGCAATAAGCACATACAGTACATATACTTGAGTATATATGAGAGATCATCAGAAGTACGAAGCCGAAGGTTGTAATTTCAACTCTGAGAATTCAGTGTCCTTTGAGTCTGAGTATGAATGCAATGATGAATACATCATCTTTCACATAAATAAGCGTTCCTGTAATCTTGGATATTTAAAACTAAGAATCTAATGAGCAAAAAATAGTTACAGGGTGAGGTCATGTTACAGTGATATTGTGCACATCCTTTATTTCATTCTTTGTGCTAAAAAACGGCATTAGTGGGGGCTGGACAAAAATTGAAACGTAGTCCTGTCTCCCCCTCCAGTTGCTATTTGTTATTTATTAGGGAGAATTGCTCAGGGTTTTGGTTTTCCATTGCAGTAGTGCTGAGTGATGTGCAATGAAAATGCGTGACCAATTGAAAGTATTCATTGAATTCTTTCAAAAGTAATTACAAGTTGAAGTATAACTTGTATTGTTTAAAAAATGAAAAGGTATAATGAAAAAAATAACGGGCATCACACAACAAAAAGTCTGAACTTGTGAGAAAATGCTAAAATATATCATTCCCTTTTGAATGTTGTTGATACTGAATTTTTAATCTAGAGAAAAGAAAAAAAAGATTTTGGAATTCTCTCTCTTCCAGTGTAGGCATGGCAATTATTGGTAGAAACCAAATAATTTGCAGCTGATAAGGGAGAGCCATATTCCAAAATTGCATCACTGTAGATGTGAAATCTCATTGAAATAACAGTTGCAGACCGTATGTAAAAGAGTGTATTTGAGCCCCAAAGAACCTTTGGATGGCATAATATGAAGTATTGGAGTGCTACTGTTATCAGTTCTTTACAGAATCCTAATCAGATTATTGTTTTTCAAACTTGAATCTTTCATCAATTAGAATTTTCCATGTGGGTTTTTCCTTTATCATTTCCTCATCATGTCTCCGTACATTGTACAATTGTATAACCAGCATGCATGCCCTCATCTGAATGAAAGGTAGCGTAGGCCACTGAAATTTTGTCAGATAATGCTACAAATTGGCTAAAAAAAATTATTTGATCTTAGATGCCTGAAGGATTACTGGTTTTCTGGTCTTCGTAAGTTTCTGCAAGAAAGAAAAATTTTGCACGTAAAATTTTCTGATTTTAAAACCAACTGTTTCTTGTTTGATTACTTACTGATATGTTTTGTGATAATTTAGGCTCCTGGCTTAGTAACCACATTGCTTTCTCACTATCAGCAAGAGAGATTATCTCGCCAATCAAGTTATCCTAGCAAATCAATTTTTTTTACTCTCCGATTTCTCTTTTCATTTTATCACTTTTCTTTGTTTTGAACCTGAAATTATACAATGTTGATTTCCTATATTTAGTCCTGACCAAGAGCAGGCAATTTTCCCCTCTCCTTCACTCAAGGTTACGCGCGGGAAAAAAAAAAAAAAGGGGGGTTGGAGCAAACAAACAAAAAAGACAATCAACCAATTTGGTCGTCAAAGTGATCCTGCAATAATTCTTGTTTCCAACAAGCAGTGTGAAAGGTCACAGGCATGAGTTAGTAGGGGGTTAGTATGGGCTAGTATCCACAACACCCACCCAAGAGGTCTGAATCCAGTAGGGTTTTTTTCTCCTTTTTGGGCCTATTCCCCACTTACCAGTGACTGATTATCCCGGGTTGAGGTGGGCAGTCTAACAGACTGACTACACGGTGTTTTTCGCTGGGAAAAGACATTTACGGAACAAAAGATGTGAAGCATCTGCAGTAATGGTAAAATTAAAGAAAGAAAGAACTATTGGTAGGATTTAAACCTCAACTGGTTCCAATTCGGCCTTTATACTCACGGTCAACTCAGCAATGGCAATCTGCTTGCTGTGAAAATTATCATCCAACTGAAATAGGAAGATGCAAGGTTTTTAACTCTAACAGATTCTTTCTTGCTTGAACTTATATGGAACAAATGTGTTGATCATAAAATGTCTCCATTATTGTATACTTTTGTTATAGCCACTGCTGGAGAGGAAGGAAGGAAGTGTTTGATGAGAAAAATTGAGCTGGGGAAACTTATCGGTGAAAACGTTCCGCCTAACATTGTAAAGTTCATGGGCGGGGTTACGACACAAAGTAAGTGCTAAGCGTACAGCATCTTTTCTAGGTACAGTCGAATCTCGATTATCCGGACTCGTCGGGACCTGGATAAATAGTCCGGATAATCGAGAGTCCAGATAATCGAAAATATTAATATTAATGATTCATTTTAATCCTTCGCTTGTATCGATGCTGTCTGTAGATTTTTGGTTCTTGTCTTTGTCCTTCAGTATGTCTGAGATCTGCTGCTTGCTGATGCTATATTCTTGAGCTAAATTTGTTCCTCTCTCTCCTTTATCCAAACGTGAAATAATTATCTGCTTATCTTTAATCGATAGAACGGCTCGCTTTCGCTTCGTAGACATGTTTTTGATTTGAGTTTACGATCGATCGCTCGTGTGTTTATATAACCTAAGCGGAAAGAACTAATCCAGCATGAAATTTACGTAGCAACAAAACAATTGAGCCAATCAGATATCAGCTGCACACATCACAATATTTATTTGTCTCGTCGCACTTTCGAATTTTGAATAATACGCTGTTTCAAAAATCTTTTGAAAGGATTATTAGGCTTTTGGCGACTTTCAGTTTTCAAGATCACAACTAATTAAGAGAGTGTCTCTGTAAGAGCGGTCCGGTCGATTTTGCTTGAGACACGGATTTCGCTCGTTTCTTGTGTGTTGTAAGACATTCATGTACCTATACTAAGACAACAATCAGTTTGATCGGATCTCTTTATTTTTCAGAGTTTTACGGAAATTAAATTTCACTCGAGCAAAGGCTTGTCGTGACACTTTTCAAGACTTTAATTTCATACAACTTTGGAGGACAATTTACAAAAAACTACGGAACTCAGAAAAAAAAATACCACAGCCATGAATATTGACTTTATCTTATCTATCGAGACATCTTTCGTAAACATCACGTTTCAATCAAGGAAACAGGAAGACTTGAATGACACCTTATCGGTTCGCCTAAATCACAGACGCCAAAACCGATCAGATTCAAGGTAAATTTTTGAAAAAGTGAGGCGTTCTTAACTGATCCAACTAACATAGCTAGGAAGTAGGTGCCATAGAAAAGGTAACTACAGAAAAAAACTTTGCGGCCCGACCTTTACGAGAACTTTATAACTCCGTCAACTTACCTAATTTTCGGCAATCTACAAGTTTAGCCGCCATTTTGAGGGACTTGTCCACATGAAGCGTAACCGATATAAATCAAGCAGGTAGATCTTAAATCGTCAAAAATACATACGAAAGCAATTCAAATGAACTTTACTTTCAATTCAAGCGGCAAAATTTGAAACTGTTCGTTAAACTTACCATCCCCATGCGACCATTTCTTCCAACAATTCAAACACTAGGACTAGTGTTCGAATTCCCCTCGTCGATTACACCGTAAGAAATAACCTGTGCCACCCAAGCTTCGACTCGAATGTGAAGTGCAAATCAAATAACATAACTGCTTCATCTTCGCGGCAATATCACGGTGGTATTTTGACATTCGGATCGACAAGAACGGCGATAAGGTAACGATCGCCATGTTTACTACATAAACGTGATCGCTGACCAGCCGCTGAGTGAAAACAGTACGGTTCAGTGGTGAGGGGTGGGTGCGGGCAGATTATCAGAAGATTTTTGGGAACATTCGAACATATGCATTAAAGTATCATGATAAACATTAGGACTGTCAGTCATAATGTGAAGGCATGCTTCGTGTTGTAGACAACTTTTGTTTTACTTAGTATTCCTTTTTTCTTTCAAATACATTTCGTTCCAAATAGGACTAGCATCAATTCATAGATTTACCAACAAATCTCTACCACGTAAATAAATGTGTTTAGATAATCTAGATAACCATTGAACCTCTTGTATCGCACCAGAAATAACGTGTCTTGTCTTCGCCCAACTCTGAGAGCGTGGAGCGGCAGAGACGCGAGACACGAGTCTCGCGTCTCGCGGCTTCTCCATGCTCACAAGATACGCGTGACCTCACTATCTTTAAGAAAAATAAGAGACTGCTCGAAGTCTGTACTCCGTTAAACCATTTCACAAGAGTGACGCGAGTCTTTCAATTGAGTGAGAAAGTCACAAACCCATTCTTTACCCCACGAGCGTAACCACTGACCACAGTAGGCTTCTCCTTTGACGCTGAAATTGAAATCGTAGCGAGTATACAAAGTTATAGTGAGTTTCTTTAGATCTCCCGAACTTGTATCGCGTTGGAAACAATTACAAGTACAGGAAGAAGTAGTTTGTTAGCGAGACGTTCATTATGTCTCAGGACTGCTTTTTGAATAGCAAAGATGGAAAAAAACTTTGGTTGATCGCGTGGCTTAAGTGGTTTGGGACGACTGTCTGAATGCAATGACGAAGTAAAACATCATTTGATAAGCTGCCACCTGTCTAAAGAGGTCTTAAGTGAAAATGAACTAATCTTGGCAAGGATTGGCCTATTTCACCTCGCTCAGGAGGATAAACAAAGAAAATGTGGATTTGCCATAGGTATCGCCACACTTTGGGGAAGTTTTGGAGAAGTGCAAAGGTAACATGTCAGTATCCTGATCATGATGGTGTCAGGAAGCGTATCCAAGGCAGAGATGTAATTTCCTTGCATATGTCTCAGGACATTCAAAAGCTGTTTGAAGTTATTATTCCAGTTGAATCAGGTAGTCTTCAGTAACATTTTCTGCTATATATTTTTGTCACGTGACATATCTGCTCGAAAAGAGAAGAAATTCCTTATTAGATGAAGGGTACTTAAGTACACATCACGTTGAAAAAACATATATCAATGTGTAAGTGCTTTTAATTGCAGAAATATGTACAATGTTGCTTTGATGATAATCAATAATGTTTTTGTAGAAGGTTAAATCACCTGACAACGCAATACACTTATTCATGCGTACGGTTCACAATTATTTGCGGTCAGTTTTCCTAAGTTTGTATGATTCTCATTAACCAATATGATTAAATCTGCGGACTAAAACACCCCTCATTTGATTAAGAATAATAAAAGTAAACAGTGCATCACGGTTTTCAATTCCTGATGGATGCTACTGGGCTTTACTTTAACTGAGAAATTTGCAATCGCTTACCTCAGCTCTCTGTGTCCCATGCCGTAGGAGACACAAGAAAAAAGTTGATGATAGTGAGTCTCGGCTGACACAAGAAGAATCAGAGAAGAATCTACGGTCCCCAGAAACGCCACTTTTAAACACGAGACAACTAAGGTAATTGAATTAAGGGGTATTTGTTTTATTGAAAACTATCGTTCAGGTTATAAGATACGTGAATAACTCTCCCCACCGATTTTTTCTTTCATTCTGTTAATCAAAAGTTTCAATAATTATAAAGGCTTTCTTGTTGATCGTCTTAATAGTAACGCGATAACGATAATGATGACAACAATGGGTAAAAAGCACCGTCCGCTATTGATGACGATTATCATAGTTATAAACAAATCTCAGTTATAGTCCTGAAAAAAATATCAGGGGGTCCTTTGAACCATCCACTTCATTTCGCCAGAAGTCAAAGTTGCCTACACTCATTCTAAGGTTCGTGCGATTTTACAACGAATTTTCAATTCCGGTGTGTTGCACGCGCGACTTTTGATAGGAAAAACCTGCACGCGCTATAACTTAAAAGAACGTGTCAGTGGAATGAATCAAATCTCTATCATTTTGCATACATTCTTGGGAACAGCAAAAATTACTCAGTACAAACATTCTAAGTATAGTGTTCATTCCGTGCAATGGGGCATAAACAAAAGGTTCTGGTGAAAAATACACCTTATTTTATACCACTGATGACAGGCAAAAAGGTTATATAGGTACCCCGGTTAAAAATATATTGTTAACTCTATTATTTAATACCAGCTCTAATTTAAAGGAGAAAGTTATGAAAATAAAATAAAAGTTGTCTGTACCGCGAAGCATGCCTTCATTGTTTAGACTGATAGTCCTCAAGCTTTTTAAGCATGTATTCGAGTATCTTATGACGATAAGCCCGCCACCCACCCCACCACGCGCTATACTGTTTTCACTCAGCGGCTGGTCAGCGGTCACGTTTATGAGGTAAACACATCGATCGATTCCTGACCACTGTGCTTGTCGATCGGAAAATCAAAATACCAGCGTGATAATGCCGCGAAGAAGAAGCAGTTGTGTTAGTTGATTCGTACTTCACATTCGAGTCGAAGCTTGGGTGGCACAGGTTATTTCTTACGGTGGAATCGACGAGGGGAATTCGAACACTAGTCCTAGTGTTTGAATTGTTGGAAGAAATGGTCGCATGGGGATGGTAAGTTTAACGAACAGTTTCAAATTTTGCCGCTTGAATTGAAAGTAAAGTTCATTTGAATTGCTTTCGTATTATTTCTGACGGTTTTAGATCTACCTGCTTGATTTATATCGGTTACGCTTCATGTTGACAAGTCCCTCAAAATGGCGGCCAAACTTGTAGATTGCCGAAAATTAGGTAAGTTGACGGAGTTATAAAGTTCTCGTAAAGGTCGGGCCGCAAAGTTTTTTTCTGCAGTTACCTTTTCTATGACAACTACTTCCTAGCTATGTTAGTTGGATCAGTTTAGAACGGCTCACTTTTTCAAAAATTTAACTTAAATCTGATCGGTTTTGGCGTGTGGGGTTTAGGCGAACCGATAAGGTGTCATTCAAGTCTTCCTGTTTCCTTGATTGAAACGTGATGTCTGCGAAAGTCGCCTCGATAGATAAGATAAAGTTAATATACATGGCTGTAGTATTTGTTTTTTTCTGAGTTCCGTAGTTTTTTGTTAACTGTCCTCCAAAGTTGTATGAAGTTAAAGTCTTGAAAAGTGTCACTACAAGCCTTCGCTCGAATGAAATTTAATTTCCGTAAAACTCCGAAAAGTAAAGAGATCCGATCAAACTGATTGTTGTCTTAGTATAGGTACATGAATGTCTTAAAACACACAAGAAACGAGCGAAATCCGTGTCTCAAGCAAAATTGACCGGACCGCTCTTACAGAGACACTTTCTTAATATTCATAAAAAATTGGGACCAGACAAAAAAGTCCGGACAATCGAATAGTCCGGATAATCGAGGTCCGGATAATCATGTATATGTTATTAACCATACTGCAAATACTGAATGAACCGTCTTAGGACATCTTGACATGAGTTCCGTAACTATAATGTCAATGGAATGAAGTTGTCTTTTTTTGTGAGGCAGCCAGTCTGTTTTTCTTCGAGAGCATGTATCCATCGACAGTTCACTAAGATCACGGTCTGATAGCCTGAAATCTCGTTAACGGGGCTAACCAGCTTTTCCCTTTAACCTAAGGAAATTTTTGAAAATATGTTCCCATAAGGGTAGATCCCAAAAAATGAGTCCTTTCTGTAGACCAAACTGCTCTATGAAGAAAGACATCAGTAATTTTTTTTGTAAGGAGCCTTGACATGGTGTTTATTTGCTTTTTCCTTTGTTTTACATCACTTAAGTTTGCCCTAGACTCCTCATGGAGTACACACCATGCGGTGACCCACTTGGTTACCTGAGAAAATGCTGGTGAGGGAAGAGCTCCGGATTTGACCAACTACGATCTTGTGCTGTTTGCCAAACAAATCGCCGCCGTTGTCGTGTTCCTTGGATCACGAGGGGTAAGTGGAATACTTGTCACATGTCAATTATAATAAAGTTCGGATATAACGGGTGCTGTCATTGGTTGAAAGAGCGTTCTCTAAGAGAGTATAGAGTACAAAGCTGAGTTAAAGCTGTCACGCTAGCTGCTTTTTCGAGCTCTTTTTCGTCAATTGAATGTGAAATTTCGGAACAAGCGAGCCGGCAAGTAACAACAGATGAACCATACAAAGGTTTGTAAACATGCCAGGTGCCGTAATTGACGTTATTATAACGTGAGCAGAAACGAAAATCCTCAAAGAGAAAACGAAATGGACGGTCCGAGTTTTAAAGGTTTTCGCGATCGGTTAGATTGCAAGCTTATGTACGGTAATAAAAATCAAACATAGCTAACACTCGTATAGTAAGTAGAGTTTCGTGATAAAAAACAAAACAGGAATGATATGATGATGATCTTCGGTCATCGCAGTGAAACAAACCTCAGAAACTACATCGGCCGCCCTTCGAGTGAAAAAATAGGAGCTTGCTCTGATATACTTTCCGATGCCCTTTCATCTCGAGTGATCTTTATGTTCTGGTGAATTCGGCTGTCGTTCATTCATAAAACACTCGCCTTGAACTGTTTGTTTTCTACTTGTCACGTGAAAAAACTTGCGTGTTTTTATGAGCCACAACTCGGCCGAGTTTCACTGAACATTTCGCTTTCAGATTCTGTAATAGAGACCAAAAATCAGGCAAAAGTGTTAAATTCGACCTGCCGAACTATTTATGTTTGTAAACTATTTCAGAATGTGAACTTTGATGGTTTGACATTTTTAACAGCTTTAGTCTTGTACAGCCAATCAGTTTATTTGAACCATTCTAACAGGGATTCTTATTGGCTTATTGTAGCGTGCTTTATGAGGGTATAGAGCATGCTGACGACGCTGTTGTTCGCTTTGGAGATAGAGTTTGTTTTGAAAATTGAAAGTAATGCTTGGGAGTTTGCTTGGGGAATTTAACGGATTCTTTTTTATAAAACAAATAGAGAAGCCTTGACTGTGCTCTTTTCTGTTGTAAAGCACGCAGGAGGCGGCTAGAGCACTCAAGAAGTGGGGAGAAACACTCGACTACTTACATTTGTCAGTGATTTTGAATAAGATAAACCTCTAAGACTTTTTTAGCCTTGATTTTTTTTTTGACATTAGCAGGTCACTCCAGATGTCAAACTTCTTACCTTGCCTCCATGTGTTGGGAGCAATACTTGGTAGCTTTGGTTTTTTTCCCGTTCGCTCTATAAAAGCTTCAACTGAGACCATTCATACTTCTGGTAAGAGACATTTTCCAGTCCGTCAGGCCATGTACGTGCATTTCAACTTGTTGGCTCCTTCTGATATTTACGGCGGTTGTGATCGTCCCTAGGGCATAAATCTGCTCAGTTCTACCCGCCTACTTACATCTTCTCTATTTTCAGAGAGGAAATAAGAAACGCACTTAGTATATCCGCGACTTTAAACCAAAGAAATTCTCAGTACGCCGGGGAATTTATCGCACTTTCCAGCTTGACTTTACTGTGTTTTAGCGCTCTATAACTAATGTGTAACCCTCATTTGTTACTTTATTCATAAGACGTATAAGGAACTACTTAACATGGGCGCTATGACAAGGCAAAATACTCCAGGGTTGAAGATCTCGGAGATGAAGATGCAGGACGAAGTGAGAGAGCTGCAAAGAAGGCCTCAGCTAAGAGGTTGGGAAAATGGGCCAGTGACTATCGTTAGGGTAAATAATCGTCACTTCTCGGTGCTAAACTAAGTGAAGGTTTGTGTTACTTCAATTTCTCTCCATATAAATATTAGAAGAATATGTGAAAGCTTTGTCCTTGATTGATAAAATGCTGATAATAAAAGCACAAAAAACCAATTAATTAATTCGTAAAGAATGCCAATAATAAATAGTTTGATCGGTTTCAGAATAACGAAAATTTGATCGATATGAATTAAACTTCCGTAATCGATTAAATCAGAAGAGAAAGAAAGAAAGAAACAAAAAACAACCAACTTTAAAAAACGGCTCGTTTACACAGATAGCTGTACTTGGCGAGTTTTTCATTGTTGTATTGTGAAACCATTTAATAAATTTGTATGTAGCAGACCAAATAGATCCTAACGGCGACATGTAATTTGGTAAAATTTTGTTGTTTTGTTTTGAATTAGTCGTGAGGTATTAACTAGCACTTATCACTTAACGTGGTTTGTTCTTCAAATCACATATTGCATCACTTCTAGTGATTTGTTTAACTTCCAAGTTACTTTTATTTGAAAACAAGCGATTGCATTGTTATTGGCATTGAAAGTTTTGCTGTTAGTGTCATAAACGGAGAGAACCGTCTTAATAGAGTGTGAGTTAATTCAAATTAATAATTTTCTTAAGTGTTTTCGATTCGTACGAGAGAACAAAAAACGCTGTTTAAATGGTACGTACTGCAGTAGACGGAAACAATTTTGCTTTGGCAAAATGGAATGCTTGCTTAAAAGCTGGACGAAATGAGAGCACGCATGAGCGTTTAATTTTGTACGCTATCCAAACACAATAAGTTGTATCTAACATAATGTAAGACACTCTATTTAATATCTGCAATACAAAGAATAGAGGCTTATCTTATGACTATTTATTGATTACCAAGTCAATTAAGATTAAAACCATTTCGTATCCTCATTAAGCTTTTGGATGACGTCCTCAGGCTGAGGCGATCGCCGCATCTACAAAATAGCATTTTTTATATCACTTATTGAGATATCTACATTTTCAAGCTTTTCACACTTGAGGACGAAGCTATAGATGGTTGTGTCGTTGAAGCATGCTCTACTAGTCTGTTTAGAACTGCGTGTTTGTCTAAGGAAATCTTCTAGTTTTTTCATTGTGATAACAAAGGAGTTAGTTCGGACTTGTCGATGTTTCGCTGCTATAAAATACACTGGCAGTCGAAGAATAACAATATCTTTTCACTAATTCGATAATTCAAGACGCAGTAAGAAGGATAGGTTATAAATACCCCTGTTATCAATATTCTGATCTACTGTAGTGCTGTAGCGTTTCAATCCAGACTGACTGACAATGGCTTATATCTCCGCGATTCATCTTTCCCCTGACATAATATTATGCCGACTGAAGACAATCGAAACTTTTTATTTTCTCAATTATTATTATTAGTATTATTATCATTATTATCATTGTTATTATTGATATTATTATTTATCTATTCAATATTACTTTTTTATCAACTATCAATCGCAGCTTATGAATCACCATCTCAAACCCAACCTCGGGGTGTGCATAAAAGAAGAGGTCTAATTAACCACTTGAGCTAGTGCTTTATGAAATTTCCCACGACCTCGAGTCAGATATTTCAATCTGGAGTTGAAATGAAAAATTTTAAAAAATATTCTCTTCCGTATTTTCAGTTAGTTTAATTTCTGTGAAGTTGGCATCTCTTATTAAAGAGCATTCGATTGATTTTTTCAAACAGAAATTAGTGACATGTATAAACTAGGTAACTATCAGACAAAAGAAAAAAAAACAAATAAACAAACATGGAGGTAAATACATACAATGTAGCACTAACGGACATGAGGATGATTACTACTTTATGTCTCACTTTTTCTGCGAAAACTCACTTCCTTTCTCAGTTTCTTTCCAACAAAACGCCTGCAAATCTCGCAACGTAAAGACTCAGTGTATTTCTAGCGATCTGTTCTAGAAGTAACATTCCTTCACTTCTTCTTTGCTTATGGACTTCAATGCTTTTACCAAAATAAAAAAGAAAAACTTAAACGTTGTGATCAACGAAAAGCCCGGCACGTTGTTTTAAAGCTGGAAAAACGATAACTGTGTCGTGTATGCATGTGCGAGGCGCATTTAGCTAGTTTTCTGCTTTTCATCTTTGTCTTTAAGAAAATAGAAATTTTTTCAATTGAAGGTTTTCAAAAGCTCTATCAAATTATTAGTAGTATCATAATGCAACTTATACCCAGGAAAGAAACCCGTATACGTCACCCTGCTTAAAGTTAGTTTCAATGGCCCGCCATTACTTCAATGGAAACATTTGAAAGTGACTGCAAAGATTTCGTTATTACGATATACGCATCTTGATTTAAAAACACCAAACAAAAAACCCAAAGAAAGCAAAGTGAAGTGAAATTTTTTCTGAAGAGCAAGTTCAATAAATGCGCAAAGCAGTATTTCCTGTTTGAGTTGAGGTGGCAGTCCTTCGCTCTGAGGAAAAAAAAAAGAGCCCATTTACTAATTTCAATGACTAATTTGTCATAGAGTAGAATGAAGGATGACTCGCTAAGATTAGTGGACAAACCACTTGTTATGATCTGCTGCTGGCCCCTTTGTCTCGACCATATGGCTCACTGAGACTTCAATCATACAGAAGAGAGCGTGGTCTTGTGCAACATTTTCGCAAAAGAACGGTAGCTAGCAATCAAGACGAGCAAATGTAACAGATGCAATACACTTACTTGGTTTATTTTCCTGTATAATTGTAAATAGCAAAGAGTTGAGTGTTGAACTGATCTATTTTCATATATTTAACCTATGTCTTTCATTAATTTCCTTCATTTTAATTTATGGAAACTGCGAACGTCTTATGCATGAAACAAAGATTATGAATCTTACTTACAATTGGTATCATGAGAAGAACCAGGGGAGTGACAGAAACGGAAAGGAACGGAGCAGCCGTGACTCATGGACGACAGAGTTGTAGCAGACCTTTATAAAGGAAACCTGGGTGTGATTTTGATGCTACAGCAAACAGGCAATTTAAAGGCAAGGCAAGGCCGTGCAATTTATAACTCATTAGGCGTTTCACGTGACTAGAGTGTGCACGCTATCTGTAAAAAGTATGCTCTGCGCATGTCTCACACCGATATCAATGACCTCAGATGAGTTACATGGCAGTGCTTCGAGTTAATCTTTGTAACACGGAAAAATTACGTGGGAACAGAGATGTCTTTGGAAGGATAGAAGATATTACAACGGGTAGCATGCAAGTGACAGATTTGAAAAAAAAAATGAGGCGCACTTCGTTATACTTTGAACTATTAAATAATTTTGCCTCCAAAGCCTAAGAAGGGTTCTCAATAAATTCTAGCTCTTGCGGTAAGATACGAAGTGCAACAAGAAATCAAGCGCGAGCAGGGCTGGCGATATTTATAGACACGATTAAAGCGCATTGCGGACGACAATCTTGCTACTTCAATTTACATCTCTCAGTTTCATCAAATGTCCTGGTTAAAACCAATTTAAGTTACAATTTGACAAGATGTGAGAGCCGCCCTATTCAATATGAGGACAAGAAACGACTGATTTACGCCAACGTGACTCTAAACTCAAGCCACCAGGCGAGTTCACAAATATGCACATTCTCGAAGTTTAAAATATCAATTCCGCGCATAACCGGAACTTCCGCTTACACCCAGCTCACCTTTTAAATTTTCCTTTAACCTCTCAACGTAAAACAGAACAACGGAAAGCTTAGACATTTAAAAGAAACAGCTATATTGGACACATTATTCCTTGTTAAGTGCTCGATCGATGGTGCAGGAGTTTTTCCGGCGAAACCAGGTTATGATTTCTTACTTCACTGATCATTATCATGCCATAATTTTCAAGGGGAGATTGATGTTTCCATAGATAAAAATGCGTTCTACACTGTATTTCAAATTTACTCAATCTTAGAACTGTTTTGTAATTCAATTTTACATGAGATTAAAATGAAAGCAGTTTAGCAATACAGACAGTGAACCTATCGCTAACTGCAAAGCCTCTCTTGTATCATAGTTAAGCTGACAATCTTTTATTTATTTAATTGTAATGTGTGGCGTTCAAAGATATTCCCGAGATGTTGTTTGGTATCAAACTTTATAGAAAAGGCCAAAGGGCGCAGTGTTTGGTTAAGAATGACTCCAGTAAAGTAAGGCCCCTCTTGTGACTTGGTGTTGCAATCTGAAGAGTTCTTAGTTGTGTAAAACAACCTTCAGGGCCATTTAAAGAGAGACTGTGGTCGTTGGCTGCAATAAATGGCCTTACCTTAGAAACACGTGCGAATCGGTTTTTCCGCTTTGAGAAAGAGCCATTCTGCTGAGCTAGGAATCTCTTTTAGTTCCTTTTGATTTCCTATATCAAACTGGAAGAATTTAAAGAGAGAAAAACGGGGGGTTTATTGTCCTTTCGTGTGCTCGAATTTTCAAAAAGCGAAAAGAACGCCGCGGTTAATTGAAATTTTTCGCCGGATTTCTAGTCCTTGTAACTGGCATGAACCGTAAGCGGCCGCTGAGCATTATCGCTGTATATCTCGCTCTAAGTCAATCAGAGCGCGCGTTATATCGGCTACAGTCCAAGGCTATTTAATAAAAGTTGTCATTTACTTCGTCAGGGGTGTGATTCTTCCTCGATAATTTTATCTGCATTTGTCTTAACGGCAATAGTAACTGACAAAAATCTGCATGAATTACACTGCTTTGCATAACGCCTGCTTGTCGAAAGAAATTATTCACCGACGAAGGAGAAGTTGATTCTCAGAGCCTATCATTTTTTAAGTCAAATGACACGTACGATGAACCGTTTTGAGCAACTGAAGTTGCCTCTTTTTTGATGGGCTACAATGATGACTGTTAAAGTAGGACGATTTAAAGACGTTACAAAGAAAACTTTCGAACGATTATGACATTAAGTAGAAGGAGAGTACATTACTTGGGAAAAGTGTTGTTTTCTTAGGAAAGTTTTAAAGTTTTCGGTGGCCGCCGAAATTTGTACATTTTTTAATGTACGCCTAATTAAAATTAGTTATAGGCCAAGCATGTGTCGAATTTTCAAACTTTTGTAAATTTCTCCCGTAAAATAAATGGATGCATGGAATGTTTAACTATTTTTCCTTAAATAAACTCATCTAAGAGAGAATTAAGGTACAAAAAATAGATATTTTTGGACTAACCATCGATTTTCGATATTCTCAGAAATACACTCCCTCAAATTATTGCTCTCACCAGATGTTATGAGACAAAATAAGCACGACTGTTTGATTTCTTTTCAGAGTCATCATGCTGCGCCCGCTGCGCTCACTCGTGAGCTATCGAGTAACTGACGGCTAACGGGTCACTTTTTCTGAATAACGTCTAAATGCCTCGGCTAACACATTGAAACAGGTACAGGGCGCTTCGAATGCCTCTTTTTGCCTTTTTTCGCCGGGAAAAGTGTTCTAAATGCACTTTCGTGAGTTACCCGCCATAAACGCTTCGATTTTGATCATGTGACCTTACACGTCACACGTGTGTATATTAAGCAAAGTAAATATGGCGGATAGTACTTCGAGTGAAAGCAGTTCCATTTCGTGGTCTGATTATTCGGATTTTGAGGCTTCGATGGAAAGCGAACATAATGGAAGGGTTTATGAATATGTTGGTGAAATCAGGCCCTAGCAATTTGAACCGCCGGGACGAGTCAGAGGAGGATCCCATAGCCCATGCGCCGCGGCCGCCTCAATCAAGAAAGCGAGAATGGTGAGTGCATCTACGATTATAAATAAATTATCTGAAAATCAATCGCTTATTAAATGTAGGAGCGATCAAGTAAAGAAAACTAGATGTGCAGACTCTTGAATACCATGGGAGCGAAGTGCTTTTATGCTATACGCACGCACCTTCCGAAGCTAAGGTTTCACTGACTGAATATATAAACATACACGCTTGTGGAGGTGAATTGGATGGATTATACAAGTTCACATACGATTGAATCAGTTTTCCTGTGTTGAATTTGACGAACGATTGAAGATTTCTCGGCTTTTACTTTAAAACACGATGGAGCAAAAAATAGAATTCGTACATGTAGAATTGTAAATAAAGTAAAGTAGCCTAAAGTTTGAGTTATTTCTCACGTTTGTGACAGTTATAAAGCTGATAACTGTCCTTTTTAGTGATGGCAATCATACAAGTAATGCTCTCTATTTCTTCTATTCGACATCGTGAAAAAATTGCTACTTTACTGATTTTTTTTTTTTTTTTATGACAAGGTGTCAGTGTGGAAACTGCCAATCAGTGTGGAGGGAGTAAGAAAAGATCTTTCACCAAGAAGTGGATGTGGTCAAAAATAAAAATTTGGAGGATGTTACAGTGGACAGTTGCAGGCAGAAGCCAGATGTATTGTCCAGCATCCAGTGTTTGAGGAAATTGGTGAAGGCTGACTCCGTCTGCATTTGTTTTGTTACAAAACATCACTACACAGCGCTTCCCTGGTTTTCGTTTTCTTTGTTTTAGATCCTGTTATTTTCCGTCCTTATTGTAAATGTCAACCCGCTCAGTTTTGGAATATATATATATATATATATTTATTTATTTATTTTTTTTTTTTAAGTTCAGGTCGTAATTACGTGCTTGCGAGTTTGTCGCGGACGCGGTTCCTTTTTTTTTTTTTACCAAACCACCGCGTTTTAAACGGTGGTTACAAGGTAGTCCCATGACTTGTGCTTTAATGGTTTCCTCTCACAGGCTGTCGGCTTGTTTCATTTACGATAAACAAGCGCTAGTAATCCACTGTTCACTGAGCTGACATTGGTACATTTTTGAAACGAGTAACCTTTCGGACAGGATTGATTTCATCATGTTTCCGGTCGCAAATGAGAAACAACGCTTGAGTGTGGCGCTCATATCAAAGCGATTCTTGTAATATCCGTTTACAGCATGTTTCTGTTATTATACACTTCCATTGGAAGTTAATTAAACTTAGGCACACGAATGTGCTATATATGCTGCTCAATGTTGTAATCATTCCTGAAACATTCTCAGCTAGAGACGAAACACATCGAAAGAAATAAACAAAAAGTTACAACAGTAGGAAGTCTTCCTTTGTGCTGCTCACTAGTTTCCATCAAAAAAAAATTTAAAAAAGGATAAATCTTGCCCATTTCCGAACCGTGGAAGAAGAGTTTCGTTCACGAAACCAGATGAAGACAGCAGTTGAACAGCCTGGACGAATTTGTTACTTTCAGGTCTTGACATGACACTTTTCACTGCCTTACACACGTGTGACGTATCATATCACGTGACCTGAATCGAACCGTTTTCAAAATGGCCGTCGATTAAGCGTCAAAAAAAAATTGTAGAAAATTTGATTTTACACATTGCTCATTTTGGATTCTTTAACTTAAGGGAACTGTATTGGGACAAAAAAAAGGAGAAAAATTTGGCGTCAGTTACCCTTTAAACACTCGAAGGGAAATTCTATATCTACGCGCGCCCATGGGTTATTCTTTATTCTAATGGAAAAAAGAGGCCAAAACACTGCAAATGATCGGCTGTGCCCTCTTTCTTTGACATTTTATATAGCACATAGTTTGGTGTTTTTTTTTTTCGTGGGCATTTTACCGCATATTTTGTCGTCTTTCCTTGAGCTTCCTCAACGAGGTCGTTCAGCCCGTGATCATGAAGGCAGGCGGAACGCCGAAATTCTTCTTTCTCGCCTTTTTTTTCTTTTTTCTCATCGGGTTCGGGAGGTAAGGAATAGCTAAATCCGAAAACCCAAATTGAAAGTTTGGTAAACTTTTCTACATTTCCATTGTTTGTTGCATGACAACTGTGTTTACTCTCATCTAAGTTGACCAGTCAACCAATAAGAGCGCTCCTACTATTTTAATTATTATTTTTTTAATAGCTGGCGGCACTATTAATATCGAGAATTGCAGGTCTGATAAAGGTGATTAGCTAGATGACGACAGAAAGATAGCTTTTCAAATGAATACGAGATAAACTACTTTCAATCTGCCCTAGGACTAACTTACACCTGATTGGTTTAGGTGGCTGCACAGAGAAAATTGACGCCTTAACGTTTGGGCATCCATTCCCTCTCTTGTATCTTACTCCTTTGATGGCTTTCATAAATTATCATCGCGAGGTTGAAATTCACAGTGTATATTTTGTATATGTTTTTCTATAACGTTCTTTCTATCCATTTTTCTTGATTCTACGAGCCGATCCGCGTTCTGACCCATGATCCCGTTGGTGATGGGCGCGACTTCCGGTCTGTGATACGGTCCGTGATCCTGTCCGTGATCTGTTCCGTGATCCGGTCTATGATCCCGTCAGTGATCCGATCCGAGTTGTGTCGGCGCCGAACGAGATATTTTCATTATGGCACGATTGTCGCAAATGAATTAAACAGAAGTTTCTAGTTTGCGCATTTCAATGAAGAGATAAGGAACAAAGGAGATCTTAGGATAAAGCGGTGCTAACAAAAGATAATGATTAAAACACAAAATTTACCATTAGCTTTAGCAGTGAGTTGAAGTTAATATACAATTACCTCTAGAGGGAAAATAATGTTTCAATAAACTGCTTTCAGTTGCCACTCACTTCATTCTACACCAGATGGTTGCAATGGGACGATTTTGCTGTCCTCCTATTGGCTCGCTTCGAATTGAAGTCATAAAAATTCAAAGAAAATAGTTATTGGATTCTGAAATTCATCCTGTTGCAAAATACTCGTCGTCTTCATCCTTTTTTATTATTTGTGTCATCACGGAACGAGGTTTTATATCTAGCGACTCTCCACTTTGTTTGGGAATAATCAGTTTTTCAACAGAAACAAAACGTTGAGAAAGGTATTATTATCATATTATTTGTTTTCTTCTGGTATCCTTCGGATTATTAAAACATGTTTATTCTAGGCCTATTAGTTGTTTAATTCAGTTGTTGACTTGTTGATGAAAGCGGTGTAAAATAGCTCATTCATGCATTTGCGTTCGTCTTCAGTTGGCATAAAGCAATCATTGCTATATCATTGTGCTTGTCCTCGGGAGCTCTTCAACATACCGTCAACACATCAATCATAGCCGGCCAAGATAGTCTTCAGTTGGTATAAAGCAATCATTGCTATGTCATTGTGCTTGTCCTCCGGAGCTCTTCAACATACCGTCAACACATCTATCATAGCCGGCCAAGATAGTCTTCAGTTGGTATAAAGCAATCATTGCTATATCATTGTGCTTGTCCTCGGGAGCTCTTCAACATACTGTCAACACATCAATCATAGCGGCGAAGATAGTCTAAAATTTTCTTTCGAGCTCCATTATTTCGGTCCGGACTTGAGGCTCGCTCAAACAAAAACAGCAATACCAATCCGGTCAGTACAAAATGCAGACTGCAGACCGGGTACAAAATGCAGACTAGGTATAAAATGCAGACTGCAGACTGGGTACCAAATGCAGACTGAGAATTTATACTGTTTTTTCGTCTGATACGTGATAACATGTCATAATGCAACCGAGCGTCACGCAATCGCTTTTCCGCGATCATCTTTTACGATCATTCGCACTTTTAGGGAATATTCCTTACCCGTTTCATGATCACAGACGTTCTTAATATAATTTCAAGCCTTCCTTGAGTCTTCTCACTTTGCAAGCGAGTTTGTTGCTGTGATGTCTGTGCAGAATTTACCAGCTTAATAAAAGTGGATGTATAGATGTAAATGAGATGTCACTCTCGAATATTTAACACGAGCAATATTCGAGAAACAATTGAAAGCTTTGCACGTGGTCCATATGTTTCATCTTTTTAACCGATATGTGTTCACCTTGTTAACAAAAATGCGGGCCGGGACCAAAACTGTTCCCTCGACTTGATATATTTCCAACGTTCACAGATCAGTGTTCACACACTGATTTTCACATATTTGCCTTATATTGTTGTTGGCTTACATAACGAACCAGCGAACTTTTATAGGGAAAAGCGAAGCGTTGCTTTCGTGACTGGCCATTTGTTTACTTTTCTGGTGGTTTATCTCTCATCTGTTAGTTGACTACGCAAATATTAATACGTAAACATCAGACTATATGAAGGCGTGAAATTCCATTAAGAACGATTGTGGCCACTTTGTTAAATACCAAATGCAACGGCCGCTTCACTAAAAAAAAATATATATATATATCAAGAAACGGGCAAGGAATAATTCACAACAGTGCAAATGATCAGGAAAGATGAGGGTTACAGATATTTTGCTACTAAAGTAACATTTGATGCCTGATCATGCCCACCTAGCCCACCCTCCGCCCCACAAACACACACACACAATACCAACAAAAAGGACACTGTCTGCCTGATGACCTCTGCCCATCCCACTTCCAGCCCACACAACCTTATTTCCAATTCCCGTCACGACAAATGCACAAGTTTTCCTATCACACAACTGCCCGAAAAGAAAAGGAAAATATATTCCACAAGTCTTGAAATCTCACATAAACTGAATTCAACTGTACCTATATTCAATAAGTCCAAGATATCAATACAAATTTAAGCCATAACATGATTGAGCTGGCTCCAAGAGCCCTTTGATTAATTATATTTACTGTCGGTCGCTGAAAATAGCTAAAAACTTCTCAATTGCTAATAACTGCTAAAAAAAAAAGCAAACAAACCAAAACAAAACATAACAAAAACAGGTACCGAAAAAGATAGAGCGAGAGGGAAAACTCGGCAGAAAGAAGATCAACTAAATATTGAACTGTTCGCAATGCTAAATCTCCGAAGTAAGTAAAAGCACCAATTTCGACAGCTCTCGTTAACAACAGTCCAGTGACGCTAGTAAAATAATTAAGTTATTCGTTACCCGATGGTTGCAAGCATTAACGATCTCTTACTTGATTGGCTCATTTGAAATAATGATGATGCCCAAAGATATGTTTCTTTTCGGCACGATTTTGGCATGTTTATTCAACATTAGTTTTAATCTGCGCATTAAAAACAAAGGAGATCTTAGGATGAGGCGGTGTCACTAAAACGATGATTAAAACAAAAATTCAGTTTTTCATTAGCTTTGGCAGTGAGTTGAAATTAATTTATAATTAACTCAGAACTATCTAGAAGGTAAAAACTGTATAAATAATGTATTTTTTAGTCAACACTTACTTAATTCTACGCCATATGGTTGCAATGGGACAATTTTGCTGTCCTCTTATTGGCTCCCTTCGAAGTGAGGTCATAAACATATAAAGATAATAGTTATTGGATTCTGAAATACATCCTTATGCAAATTACTCGTCATATTCTTCCTTTTTATTGTTTGTATCATCACGGAACGTGCTTTTATATCTAGCGACTCTCCATTTTGAAAACAATCAGTTTTTCAACAGAAGGAAAAAGGTGAGAAAGACATTATCATGATTAGTTGTTTTCTTCTGGTATTGTTGGGATCACTAAAACGAGTTTCATTCTAGGCCTATTGGTTGTTTAATTCAATTGTTAAATTGTTGATGATTCGCTGTCGTTGACGATCTTCATCCATTTAATTTCGATTCTGCCGATTGGGTTTATCATGCTGCACTTTATTCAGCTGCATTGTAGGCGCTTTTTATTATATATGCAGACGGTCGCTGAAATTAGCTCAACGCTTCTCAATTGCCAATATCTACTAGAAAACGAAACAAAACAAAAGAACACGAAATAAAACCATGTACGAAAAAAAAGCGAGAAGGGAGAAGGCCTATTATTTGTTTAATTCAGTTGTTAAATTGTTGATGATTCGCTGTCAATTTTCATCGACGATCTTCACCCATTTTATTTCCACTCTGCCGATTGAGTTTACCATGATGTACTTGAGTCAATTGCATTGTTGCCTTTTTTAATTATATTTGCTGTCGGTCGCTGAAAATAACTCAACGCTTCTCAGCTGTAAATAACTGTCAAAAAAACGAAACAAAACAAAAGAACACGAAATAAAAACAGATACGCAAAAGAAAGCGAGAAACAAAAGTCGACAGAACAGACAAAAACCAAATTTTAAACAGTTCGTAATACTAAATTCTTCAGAGGTTTTAAAAGTACCAATTTTTGACAGCAATCGGTTATACAGTCCGATGACGCTGGTAGAATAGTTGTGTCATTCCTCACCAGATGGTTCAAGCGTTAACGGTCTCTTACTTGATTGGCTCATTTGAAATAATGATGATGACCAAAGACATGTTTTTTTTCGGCATGATTATGGTAAATTTATTCAACAGTAGTTTTAATTTGTGCCTTAAAAACAAAGGATATCTTAGGATTCAGCGGTGTGACTAAAACATAACGATTAAAACAAAAAATTCAGTTTTTCATTAGCTTTGGCAGTGAATTGAATTAATTTACAATTAACTCAGAACTATTTAGAAGGGAAAAACTGTTTTAATAAACTACTTTTAGTTAACACGCACTTATTTCTACACAAGATGATTGCAATGGGACAATTTTGCTGTCCTCATATTGGCTCCCTTCGAAGTGAGCCAAAAATAGCTCAACGCTTCTCAACTGCTAATACCTGCTAAAAAATCAAGACAAAATACTAAATAAAAACAGGTACGAAAAAATAAAGGTGAAGCAAAACTCAGCAAAACAGAGAAAAACCAAATTTTAAACAGTTCGTAATACTAAAATCTCCAGAGTTTTTTAAAAGGACCAATTTTGTCAGCAGTCGGTTATACAGTCTGATGACGCTAGTAAAATAGTTACATTATTCGTCATCAGATGGTTACATGGAAGCGTAAACGATCCCTTACTTGATTGGCTCGGAAATAATGATGATGACCAAGATTTTCAAATATCAATGTCGTATCTTCTCGCAAAAATGTTGTGGCGTGCCTGGATTTGTTCTTTTGTCAAAATCGTGCCTTTGTAAATAAGAAGTTATTTCATTAATAAGTCACGGTTAATGATGTTGAGCTGAGCATCCGAGAGGATGAAGATGTGACATTCAACATTATTCCCTGAACCCGACGCTTTCCTGTTAATTGCGAGCTGAACTTCTTTTTTATTCACCAATCTCAATCCACTTCCATGAAGATCCTTGTCTATCATACTTCTAAGATCGATAAATAGAGCGAATCTGTTTCCAGCATAAAAGTCTATTGCATTTATGGCGCTGTTTTCCTTACCAAATATTCTGAAGACCTCTTCCCACATATCTCTTGTCTCCAATACTTGGCTGTAAACCTTATTTGGGATTCTATCGATTATCACCTTCACCTCAGTGATGTGAAGATTGAATGCCTTCTCACTGTCTCTCTCACCAGAAACATATGGCTCGTAAAAAAGAAGTCTCTTCATTGACTTCCTTGGAACATTGATGCCCTCGTTGATGATTGTGTCTAATCCCTTATCTACCGAGACTGTCTTCAGTGACGAGCTCACAGATGAATCTGTTTCCGATTTTCGTGGTTAGACAAGGCCTCATCAGCGGGTTCTTGACTGCGAATGACTCATACTCAAAGTGAATGTTAGTCAATTAATAGGCAAGTTGTGTCTTGTCGGGTACTATTACAACATTGCTTGCAGGTGCAACCCTAAGCTCGAAAAGAAGCTCATCAGAAAGAGCTCTTGGAAAGACTCCATGATCCTTCAAAATCTCATGATGGAATCCTATATTTATTCTTATAAACATGATTGAGCTTATTCTCATTGTCAACTCCTGATTTCTTCTTATCTTCGGCATTGCATCTGATCTTACAAAGATCAACAGACTGAATAACTTCTCTGAACATGCTCGTCCTCTCATTCTCAGTCAAGGAGAGGTCCTCCTAGAGCTTGTATAGGTCATAAACATCATTGTCCTGTGCGATCATTTCTGCGAATTTCACAGGTAATCTGTCAACAAGAGCTCTTGAAGCATTGTTCACGATATAACTGTTTGTGTGACCACTAACTGCCGAGTCAAAGATAAGTGAAAAAGATCTTGGAGCAAGGACAACTCTGTCAACTCTGTCTAAGGACTTCAGCTGAAGATGCCCTACTAGGGTTAAATGTTACTCTGTGAATTGCGCGGTCAGCCTTGGAGGTGTTTGACGTCTTTTTTTTTTTTTCAAAATTTGGGTTGGTTATTTCACTGACTTTCGTTTTAAAATAATAGATATTTTACTTTAAAATGGATGAGTTTGGAGATACTGATCCTCTTTTGGAGCACAGTGACGGTGATGATGATGATGATGAGGTCCGACCCCAAGTTGTTCCCCCGGCGGTCTACTGTGTACCGGTCTCCCGTTATGTTGCTTGATCGTTGGTATTCACGCTTCACAAATTTCGATTCCATTATCCCTGTCGATGTTATCAGGGAGAAATCTTATGTGAATCGCTTTCTTGACAGTTCTGGTGTACTAGTGTGAGTCTCGATCAATAAACCTTACTTCCTTCCAAGTTGTTGGCGTGCGCAGAAACGGCTGAGGTCTTGGTACAAGCTAAACGTATACCCCTCTCGTGTTCTTTCCTCCTCTCTTGCATAAGTCTTCCCGTTTCACCAATGAAGATTTTGCCGCATTCACAGGGAATCGTGTAAACCACGCTGTCCTAACTAGCTGAATTGACAGTATCCTTTGGTGGTACTAAATGTAAGTGTCGTCTCGGACTTGAAGACTGCGCGGATGCCTTGTAGGCAACGGTGAAGAGGCTCTGATACACCTTTTACATAGGACAAAAACGCTGTGAACCTGAACTGCGTCACAGGCCATCGGCTTGGGGAGGAGTTTCCTTTTTTTCGTAACCTTCTGTACAAAGGAGGAGGGAAAACCGTTAGAAACAAGAAGTGATGACAAATGTATCTTTTCCTTGATGACTGGTTTTTTCGCGAGACACTTCGCCCGGTTACGGAAACACTTAACCGCGCCTTACTTATTGAGGGTGGTGTGAATCATGCGCTAAGTACTGATTAGTGTGAGTTGGTTTTCGGTAAACACTGATGGTCAGGCTTCTGTATGGATCCCTCGTAACTGACGAGTCGAGAAAGACGATCTTGTTGTCTTTCGCAGTTTCCATGGTGATGGTAGGTTGCTGACTGTTGAGATGTTATAAGAGACAGTCGAGATAACTGCGATCCAGGATGGTGATGATGTCATCAAAGTAGCGCTTCCAGGTCTTGGGTTTCTGTGTTGTGGATTCTATTGCTTGTTCTTCAAATACCTCTATGTAGAGGTTTGCAATAACCGCCGAAACCGGGCTGGGCGCCTATACTTCAGGTCAATATCCGGTAAAAGAGGTTATTGCTCATCGTGGTGGCAAGTAATAATAAACTGTTTAATCGTTTGTCTCACGATGTAGTCACTTGAGATGTAGATGGCGACGTTTCGATCGCCGTAATACAAATGGTAACGCGTGAGCAGTCGACCCCATCGCCTGAGGAAGACTAGCAGTAAGCAGCCAAAAAATGTCGCCATCTACATTTGAAGTGATTACATCGTGAGACAAACGATTAAACAGTTTATTAAAATCAAGGTTGTTTTCAAATGCGTCAGAATCCCTCTGTTCTCTAACTATTGGGGGCCTTATTCGGAGAAAAAGCGCTTAATCGAGGGGGTGCTTACTCAGTTATGTTTTCAACGTTATTGTAATTTTATATAACTAAATCTTAAATAGAAAAACAAAGAAAGAAATGTAACATAATCCACGAAGACATTAAGTCAATGTTAGCATCCTTCAAGGGGAAAGACTTCTTTGCTTAAAAAAAGATGACGAGGTCAGAAGCCAAGATGTACGATGACAATGCAATTGGAACTTACAAATTGAAGCAGTTTAAAGCCCGTTGGTCACATTTCGATTGAGCTATAATTTCTCATCAACTGTTTTATCTAAACGCTACCAATAACTTTATAATCGTAGACATTACTGATCCTCGAGAGTGATCTGGTTGTGCTTGGGATGTAAAGACCGTTTACCAAGAGCGTAGCAATAGGAAAAAAATTCAAGCACATAGATAATGCACACTAAGGAACTCTGAAAGAACACTGATGTAGGGATAACTGGAGTGTAAAAGAAACTATTCTCCTAACTGTTTCCGCTTTAGTTGAGGGTTAAAAAGTTATAAATAAAATGGCAAAAGAAAAAGGCGTTTTTTGGATCCCTATTAATTATGAAAGTGAGGAGTGCAGGGGGAGGGGCATATATTTGAGGGTAGGGATCTTATTTGATGTTTTGGCCCAGAGGGCGGGGGTTATTCGGGGGAGGGCTCTTATGCAAGAAAATATGGTACTTGAGAAATTCTAAAGAGTGTTTTTAAACATTACACCTTTGCAATCTTTAGTTACTTTAAGATAATAACAAAGGAACTTGTCGGAGATGTTATCGCCATAATCCTTAGAAACTGCCACAAATGTGTTTAAATTCGCATTAAGGGAAAGAAAGCAGTGAAAAGATCTTTGTTGAAAAGCTGTGAGCTTTGTTTGAGTCCTTGTCAATTCCACACGCTTTTGGTCCGTTCAGCTCGTAGCAAGATGGATTTGAAAACGGAACAACATTCGTTTTCTTTAGATAAATATGCGAATGTGGAAAGTTTCACAGCCACATTTATCTAAATTTGAATACGTGTTTTCTAGGTAACTATTAGTTGGAATTTGATTTCGCAAAGAAACAATATGATCTTCTTATTAAAAAAAAACTTTCAAACTACCTCTAGAATTTTAAAATATAAAGAATTTTTTTACCGTCTGTTTTTTCTGTTATAGTGATGATTGATTTGGTAACACAACACTTGGCGAATTACTTAATTTATTCCTTATCTAAAAAAAAAGAACGATTTGACGCACTACAATTCTTTTTGTTTTTAATTACTTTTTTTTCCTTTTTGTTTCCATGAAGATTGTCATGAATCCTCAGGCTGTTCTATTGCTCACGCTGGTAGCCGTTCCATGCACGTCTGCGAGTACGTTACCCCGTTATTTTATATGTTAAATTACTACTTTAATCATTTCTAAGGTAACAAGTTTTTCAAGAAAACACAATCTAACGGCAATATTCTGCTTGGCTAAGGCATGAATTAAACATGAAAGCTAAGTCTCACGCGCGTTATTGGCAAATGGACAAAACACAAACATAACAGCTTACCTCGGGGGATGGCTTTACAAAAGAATATCATAAAAAATACATGTAGGTCTGTACATAAAGGGAAAAACCTTTTGCAATAAAGCAAACTCAGAGTATTATGAATAAAGTAAATATATCCAGCAAAGCCCACTCCTTCATAGGTGCCTTCGAGAGAAAAGAAAGAAAACCATGGAAAACTATATCTCAATGAGTAGGGCATTTGATGTGAATTTTAAAAGTTATCAAACGCGATCTCTGATGAAATGTTACTGCACAGTGTTAATAAAAAAAATGTATAAAAAAAAAAAATATATATATATATATATATGAACAAAAAAGACTCTTAAATTAAGCTACGAACTGCCCTTTCTTATCATCACAAGGTTCGCAATACTTACAGCGTGAGCGCGAGATGTAACGCAACCTCGACGGTCAAGGTGATAGTGTAAAAAATATGTTATTGGTGTCAACGATTGGTCACGATTCGTGTGATTCTTTTGATCATCTAGCTAGTAACTTGTAGAGCCGATCAGTTTGCTTGTCTAAATCAAGAAAAGTGCATTCATGCGTCTCTACGCTGCGACACCGTCAGGGACTGTAGAGATGGATCAGATGAACAATGCAGTGAGTTTTGTACATTTTTTTACATTTGTTGTAGGTTGAGCCTATCCCACTCCGAAAGTAATGTCAAAATAAGTTATACTTATTAACAATTAATTTTTTTTCAAAAACCAAGAAAGAGAGAAAGAAAGAAAGACAAAGAAAAAAAAGAAAAATTGTTTACCGAAAACCCCACATTTATAATAACATCTCCAGAACAGGGAAATATAAATATAAGCTTTGACGCACATTACATCCAATGAATTTAACATCCGTCCATCTTGGGATACAGAGCTCCGATGATATGGACACGATTGTTATAATGGCCACAATCACTTTAACAACGAATAAAATAAACCGAGTCATCCATTGACATTGCCTTAATCGACCATCTAAATTGACCACAAAAAGTCAACATACAAGCGGTATCAACGCAGATAATACTAAATTGCCGTCACGAATACATTCTTCTTTGACAGATGAATTGTTGTCGCTCATGATAAACGAAATTTAGATTTTTCGTGAAAAAAAAACATTACGCAGCTTAGTGATATTGTCGTAATACTAATAGACCATTTCAATAAGTTTTCGTTTTCTTTCATGTTTCACCTGGACGAATCAGCTGGCCGTAAGTACCT
This sequence comes from Pocillopora meandrina, assembly GCA_942486045.1. NCBI lineage: Eukaryota > Metazoa > Cnidaria > Anthozoa > Scleractinia > Pocilloporidae > Pocillopora > Pocillopora meandrina. The sequence goes on from CALNXJ010000088.1 coordinate 166,778, forward strand.
TAAGGTCTATTTGTGTGTCGTCTCAATGTGTACTGGTAAAATAACAGCATTAAAAAACTGTCGTATCATTAGTTCGCCATTCCAAGTTGCCTTTAGTTTTTTTAACTGGTTCACATGTAGCCATCAGGGACACCTGTAAAATTAAACATGACTGAAGTATGAAAAAGGGCTTTTTTGAAGAATAATGAAAAAGATTGAGGCCTAACAAAAGAAAATTTAGCTGATCACCTCCTGCTTGATAGGGAGGATATAAACAAGAATCTAATTCATCAAGATTCATCAAGTTTTTCTTAGATTTCATTTGTTTATTATTATTTCCTTTGCCTTTTGTCAAGAAAGCTGATCGAAGTTCATAGAAACTCTATTGAACGTGGTATCGTGATCGTTCCTTCTTCCTTATCAAACCTCCTTCGATTCCCAAATGCTTTTTATGTGTTTCCTTTTCCTTCACAAATGTCATGATTTTAAGCCCTTAAACGGAGGTAAAAGTTCATTCATTTTGAGACTTGAAAAAGAAAAAAAAAATGTAAGGCTACTTTCTGAAGACAATTTAGGTTAAATTTTATAAGGTGACACCGCTGTAGCAAGAGTAATTTCAAAAGAAAAAAAAAACAGATATGTCGTAGAATAGGTTCTGGTTATAAGTCATGGTAGATAACACTTCAAAGGGAAATATAATTATTTGCCTCACGATGTGGTCACCTCGATGTGGATTGCGACGTTTCGACTGCATACTGACAGTCTTCTTTAGGCGTTGAGGTCGATTGAGTACGCGTCACATATATGCTGTTGAGCGCAGCAAAACTATTTACGGGTAAATGAACTCAGTAGCCTCTGTTTTTCTCCTAAAAAAAGTGATAATCTATTTTTCCCTGGAAATCGTTGTTCGTCGAAGCTCACATTTTTCGAGCTTTGATCTCGGAAATCTGTTTATTCTCGAGCAAACCATGTCCGCGGACAAATATCTAAGACTAATTTAGCACCAAATGGAGGCTAATGGTTATTAATAATCGGGGAGTCAAACTGAACGTTGCGCCGTGATCCACCACATATTGACTTTCAGATTTTAATTGATTATACCTTTATCTTAAGAGCAGAGGCTCAATATTGCATGTCTTTCAATAAGCAATAATTGGGTGAGCTTGAGCTGGATAAAATAGATCATGAAAACTAAAACCGATCGAGGTCTGAGTTATTGACACAGACACGGGGTTTGATGATTTATGATCTCATGCCAAAGCCAAATAACCCATTTCGAAGTCGTTGAGTGCTTCGGTAACTGGTCTCGAATTCTGGCATGTGGGTGAGGTTAGGTGCTCACTCAGCGGCGCGAAAATATAAGTGTTCTCATGAATTTCTTGAAGTTTTAGTAAAAAAAAAGAGAAAAAAAATTACAATAAGGTTCATCGTGACGTGGAAGACCTGTCTTTCGATTTCCTATAGACAAACAATTTTCTGTCTTTTAAGTTGAAATTCTGTCGTAGAACTGATCGCAAGTTCGACGAAGAGCAAAGGAAAGCAATGACTGGCGAGGAACACAACCTAAGGATTTATGACGGACACTCTGCTGATGATTCTTATCAGAAAACACTGACGTTATACAAAACCAGCAACATTTCAAATCTACGAAAAAACTGAAACAACAAGAATGAACGTGACGAAAAAGATACTGAAAAACCATCTTCGCTGAAAGGTTCCTATGTCAAATCAACAAAAAAAGGTAAAGCGCATCACCACTGATCCTGTATCATATAAAACGATCACATCTATACCAAAACGCTGTGTGGTCATCATGGCCAAATTGCGGAGAATACAATTTCCATTTGAATACAAACCGATGTTTCTTTAAACGATATCCAACAGTGACAAAACGACCAAAAGGAGCTAGTTCGGTTACGTCGAGAATATGAAGAAAAAAAGCATAAACTGCAAGAAAAGCCTGTTACAAAGGAAATTGTTTGTGAAGAATGTTTTAAAAAAGGATGAATTAGTTAACTTTTATAACGGTATATCAAAAATATGACAAAAATAAACTAGAACGAAAGAGAGTTTTGAGACTTGAATAGGAATCTGTTAAGACTTGGGTTAAACGGGAAGACAGATGGCAGACATTTAGTGATTTTTTCATTACCCAAGTGTGCTTTATAAGTGACATTTATATTACTCCTCTGGCAAATTAGGGAGGAAATAAGAAAAAACCTTTCTCGTTCTACCCAAGGAAGTTAATCATAATATATTGTACTGAAATGTTTATTGAAAAGCCGCTCTTACCCTAAGCATGGAGAGCCAGCTTGGGTGAGTAGAAAGAGCACTGTACAACAAAAACTCTTGCACCATAAGCTAAAGCGAACTGACAACTGGTCCACTTTCTTCAATTTCAAAAGCAAATCACAGAGGTTATGATTGTCTTTTGAAGTATAATTTTGCAGCTGAAATCTCCTTCTCATGACCCCATTCCAATGGTTCAAAAATATTTTCCATAGAGTAATAATTAACGAACAGTTAAATGGAACCAGTCTTGTCTGTTGTTTCTTTTAAATCGAAGACTTTGTAGAAATATGATCCTGCAGATATCTGCCTTTTTTTTCCTGATCAATCCAACACTGACCTACCTCCTTGATGTACAGTCTTGTGTCACGGCTTTAAGTTTGGACCAGGTTAAAAAAGTCAGTAGAATATTTCACCAACTTATCATTACAACCAAAAGCTTTGACAAAACCAAGATCTTCCACTCTAGAGGCATAGTCAGTCACTTCTTCTATTCGTACGTTTCCAGACACATTTCTCTGAAGGGCATGTGTTTATCATGTTATTTGATACTATAGAACGACTGTAAGTCAAAAAGTGCATCAGTGACATGTTTGTTGGTACCATTGCTGCTTCCTTTACACGGACAAAAGGTAGCGCGCACTTCAGCGCTCGAATTCATTATGAAAAAGCCACTGTAAGTTGACATGCCTCTTCTTTTTTTTGTCGGCTCAGTTGGCTTAGCTTCATACTGAAATAACAAAAAAGCTCTGTTTACCAATGAACAGCAATGTAAATCTTCTATGTGTCCATCATGGAAAAACTTGCACCCGAATAGACGTTTACATGTTTTAAATGTCCTGAGGTTTTCAACTGAATGGTCATCTTTTCCAACTAAACAGTTATACAAATGTGAGGTCTGGTATATTGGCAGATTTTTGAGACCAAGAAGCCAAAACAAAGGGATGAGGAGGTTGCACCTCGTTTGTCTGGAGCTTTTTCTCTAACTTCCGATCAAAAGATTCCACTACTTCGATTTTTTGCTACTTCACTTACGTCGCATTTTTGCACAATTTTAAAATTTCAGCCCTGCTCTCTCCCCTAATCACTCTGCTGACTTTCCCGATCGGAAAGATATTTTGTTAGGTTGTCTACCTTAATCTCGGAGAAATCCGGACCACATTGCTATGTTCACCAAGCCTCTTTGGAATGTGATAAATTCGGTACCAGTTACACGCGCCCAACAATTCGAAAATGGGCTATTCAATAATTGCTTTATTACATGTATATTTTTTAATAATATGCAAAAAGGAGATATTTTTCTCTAAGTTTGAGAACACTAAACGGACGAAGGTTTGGGAAACTAGGCAGAATGCAATATTCAAAATGGAATATCCATTGCAGATTTAAAGGCTGACGGGTTTCACGGTTGACGAGCGCGTACGATTTTCATTCACAACGAGTGAATAAAAATCGTACAAGCGAACTAACGGTGAAATAACTTATTTATAATATACATACCGAGATTCATAAGTGAACAGAACTCAAGAATAAACATATCTTTATTTTCTTTCAAAGGAAAACAACGCGCGGTCAAGCCGCCTCACAGTTCGAGAGTTGCACTGCAATGTAACATACTTTACATTTTAATCATCAAGCAAAAATACCGTTAAAAAGCAGATATAGTTCGAATAAAATAAGACAACCTGAAAATATGTCGAAAAGGTTCTACGGAATTTCAAAATTTAAAATGAAGAAGTGTAAACCCGAGACTTCATTTTTTGTTGCTTATTTTTTGTCTCGTCTCGCTTTTCAAAACATGAAATTCGTGGCACAGAGCAACATCATGTTTGGTTTTTTTCTTGGTGTTTTCATTTTCCTGTCCGTCTATGAACTCCTCTACTGATAAATCTAAGCTCTGAAAATGGTTATTCTGATTTGAAGCCATCTTCCTAAAGAAAAACGCGCCTAAGCTCTTAGAAATGTGCTATTCGTCAATCAAGAAGAGCGGCGAGCAGGCGACATAGTTTGTACACTGGTGAAAATTATGATATAGCCAATCAGAGCGTCGATACGTCGTTTTTCACTAGTGAAATCAGCTGGCTTCTCTAGCACGAAGAGACTATTTTTATCTCGATTCTTTTTGACGCGTAAACTCTCGGTATGTATATAATAAATTGCATTTATCATGCCAAATCTGCACGCTAATGCATATTGATAGAGTTCTCTTGACCAACCAGACTTCTCATAGTAAGTCTAATGTATAACAATTGACGTTACTCGCATATCTATACAGGAAAGTGTGAGAACTATGAATTCACCTGTGGAAATGGAAAGTGTCTAAGTAAAGTTCGTCGTCGTTATTCGGGAAATAACTGTGGTGATAATTCAGATGAACAATGGTGCCGTAAGTGTGCTTTTACTAACACTTCTGTCTTATATTGCAATCACCTTTTCTCTGGGCTGATGGCTAACAGTGCTTTTATTCAAGTCAGCCTGTACTTACCATGCCAAGATACAAACAGAAACTCTCTTTCAATCTCTCCCTTTTTCCTTCAAATATCAACGAAATCATGATAGTACCTATAATATGGACCAAATTGGGAAAATGATTTTTGTTCTTATTGTTGTTACTACTGACTACATAGTATGCCTTGCTCCACTTTCCATTTGAGTTGTTCTTTGTTTTGTTTTGTTTTCCTTTCCCTCTTTTTTTGAATTTTGTGTGTGTTTACTTTTAACTGCAATTGCAATGACCAAGTTCTGGTCACTCAGTGTTGCATCAATTTAGGACTGTTTTCTTCTTTTCTCAATTTTCAAAACATTGACACGGAAACACTAGCTCCGCGTAAGTATCTTTTGGATAGTTTATTGACTTCTTCTCCTTAGAGACCGGTCATTTTACTTGCCTTGTAGGGGGAGGAAAAGAAAGAGGAGGGTTGGGTGTGGATTTTCAGTTGTAATTTACAATTCTAATTTTCCCTTTCCCATAATGGCTGTGTCCAAATACCAAAAATCTTTGCACGTGTTGAGGGTCCCCAATAGGTTTTCCGGGATCCAAGATTGGGCTTATTTGAAGGAGTGAGATGCGGGATTGTCATTATGAACGGCACATGAGAATCGGCAATTTTGAGGGACAGGATTCGGGAAACAATAACTTAAACGCACCGAGAAGCGGGCAATCCGTTGAAGAGAATTTATAAAGAGATTGATCTACGTGAAAGTCCTAAAAAGCCTAGTTTCACACGCAGCCGTTTTTATGAGATCGTGTTTCACTTCTTTCCACAAACGCGTTTATAACCTAGTGAGTCGTATGACAATAGAAGTGGAGAGTGGTCACTCAGTTGTGCATTTATTGCAAAGATCCACTTTGCATGGTGTTAATTTACGCAAGAAACTTTGCAAATGCAGCTAAAGAAGCCTTAAGGAGGATAACCCGGTCTGTGGTTTATTACCAAAGTCTTGGTATCCTGTACCCGAACGTGCCATGATCCTGTCGGCCATACCGGTATTCAAATATTATCACCTGTACCGATAGCACCATAGAACATACAGAAGATGAAGGACTGGGCACAAACATTTTGGCGTTGCGGTACGTCAGATGGTAAAAGCTGGAACCCTCCCGACGTACCTCGATTAGAGAGAAATTTATATCTCCGCGGAAGTATTCACTTCAACAGCAAAATTGTGTTCATTTGACTTTTCGTAATTTCCCTTGTCATGGAAGCAATGGGATTGCCGTCACCCTTTTTTTGTTTTATACACATTGTCATTCGTTTCCTTGATACTTACCTGTCTTTACTAATATGTTTATCCGTGATCGAAGTTAAAACGGAAGGAAATCGTCACCGTGACGTACATTATTCGTGAAAAACCTTGAAAACTTCTAAAATGAACGGTATCGTTTGGGTGAAAAAAGATAAACTTACGCCTTACGGTGAGCAAAGACTTCAACAGATCAATGCTGGTAGAGAAGATCATCACCCATCGAAAAGGCCCCTTTCAAATTAAGGGAATGGACTACGAACAAAAATTTATGATCGAGACCAGGATTGGCCAGTATAAACCGTCGGGATTACGGGACTTAAGTCGGGATCGCGCGATTAAAGAACCCTATTGGGGAACCTTGGTGTTTGTTCATGATATGTAAATCAGAATTCGAACTATTAAAGTTTGACATTAGGCATAGCATCAATTTCATTTTAAAAAAGAACTTATTCCAGGGAGATTTTAGCTTTAATTACATGTTTTGAATTAATGCAATAAATACTTTGACCCTTTTAGAGAACTGTAATGTGCGTAGCCAGGTTCCCTAAAGAACGAAGGAGGGGGGGAGGGGGAAGTGGAGATGGGATAAATGAAAAACTCAAATTTCAACAGTCCCTTCTTTCCTCTCCATTATTGACGACTGACCCTTCCTATGTTCTCCATGACAAAACCATGTGACCCCCCGAAATTGTCCCCTCATTCCCCTTTTTCCCCAGATGAGCGATGGTAACTGGTCCCTGATGTGTGCTTACCGGTAAACTCGCCCCCTAAAAAACCCCTATGTGCTCGCTTAGTTAATCATTTATTCATTGTTTGTCCTTCATACTTTTCTGTAACTTTTTCGGGACAAAGGTAATTGAACTTTTGTCCAAGCGTAGAAGCTACCTGCTTGGAGAATTTAGGCGTGTGGGATTCACATTTGTTTTACAATTTCTTTTTATCTGTCTTTGTAAGCAGAGTCTTGAGTACGAAATATTAATAAGAAATAACTTTTTTCGTTCTTTTTTGATTTGTTTTTTTAACGCTTCCCCTATATCATACATTTAAGGTTGAAATTAAGTTTAAAAAAATGAGGGAAGTTTAACATCTTTCATATTTGCCTGTTTTTATATATAATGACCTTGTTTTTAACTACCTCGGCCGACGATCAGGACAATAATATCTTCCCAGGTTGACAGAAAGAAGAGAAGTACTGGCAACAAAACTTACATAAATTCTCCCTTCTCTAAAACGTTTAAAACAACGTGCTCCTCTGTTGCTAAGGCGTTGATATAGACTGTGTACTAACCGGTGATTTTCCTTTTCTTTCCTTTTTCTATGTTTTTCATGAACTGCTCCTCGGAAACTACAGGAAGTAAGTGGTCCTACAATTTCATAATTTAGATGTTATTTCTAGCACGTGATAATTATAACAAAAAATCTGCTAAACACTCTCTGGCCGCAACCTTTCTTTGCTAACTAAACGCTGCTAGCGGCATAAGAGAAGATCGGGAAGAGGGATCTGCCTTTTGGTCTGGAAAAAACTCATGGTGTGAGATAATTTGCCTAGGCCAGTACCTTTATTGATGGAAACTATATTTCATGCACTACTCAAGAATCTTTCAATTTTGCATTTTACCTGTTTTGAACAATTGAACAATAGATCTTTCTATTTCTCGCTGCAAGGAAAATCTCATAACACCACGATCGTGGAAAAAAAAAACTACGGTTATAATCTATCAACTGTTTTTTTTTTCTCGCGTGCGATTGGTCTAAACGCATCACGTGGTCGAATATGCCCCAGTCAAAACTCGAGATTATCTTAACATTATGATGTTCGTAAAAATTTATACTGCGCGTTGCAAACTTATTTGAAGAATAATAAACACAATAGCCTTTATTTGGCGCGAAAATATGCTCGTGCATTTGACCTTGGACATTATCCGTTTCTCGAAGTTTAGAGTTTTTCTCACTTTCCCTCTCGAAAAACAGATAATGCCCGCCGACAAATATTCCTTGCATATATTTCACACCAAATGGAGGCTGTTGTCTATATAAGTATAGGTAATCATGATTTTGAATGTTATTTGGTGTGAATAAATTTATTAGATCAACAAAATTGCGCAGTTATGTTGGACTACTGCAATTTTCAGCTGAAAAAAATTACTAATGCTTACTTATACCAAATTACAAGAGAAATATATTATAAATAATACTTATAAATATACACGAAAATAAAACAAAACAAAAACAACGAGAAGAAAAAAAGGAACAAGAATATCAAATAATGCAAACGGTTGACAGTATACGCTTGATTTTAAGTGAAGTTGATTGAAGTTGATTGATTCAACTGACAGGTTGAACCAGTTTAAGACATTTGACAATCAAATTTTTTTTATAAGAAAGTCATTTAAGTCATAATTCATTTAAATCTAAACGGCAAAAGGTACAAAGATTGATTCTGAACCATCAAAAATATGTTGAGAAAAATTTGATGTACCAATAAAACATTCAAGCTGCATTATTCTCCATTATGAAATTCGGCGTTTACTCAGTTGCTGTTTTGAATCCTAAAGGTTTTTATAAGCGTCAATCAGACCCCCATTTGTAATTTACGCTCTTGTTACGAATTTGTATTCGTATTAACATTTGCATCCGTTTTAAATGGGGGACACTCTTTTCTTGCCAATTAGAACTGAGTCATTGTTTTTCTTTTACATCATTAATCAATAAAATAATCTTAGAGCATCGAGTTTTTGTGTTTGATCAGCTTTACATAATCGATTAATTCATTTTTTTGCTCACTTATTATCAATACTTTGATTCTTTTTTCTTAATTTACTCTCCCTAATTTAATTTTTATTATTTTCTTTCTCTATTCATGCACTACCTTTGTCAAATTAAACAGCCTGTAAGTGATGAACTCAATTTAATGAGGCAACTGAAATAAATAACTTACTTGTTCAGAATCGTTTCTGACTCACTTTTTAGAACAAAAAAATACAACACAAACGTGTATAGTAAGCAGAACACAGTGACTGATTTAATATATGTGACCCTCCACGGGATTTCAGGGAATGAGATGAACGTACACACACGGTACGCTCGCGCGCTAAAAGAAAAGAACAAGCTTTTAACACGTTAGCAGCATGTTAGTTACTTGCCTCATGGACTTCGCAGCAATTGTCTGCTTCGCACGGTAGAAACAAAAGAACGTGTTAAGATCTTGCTCGCAACTTTGCACGATACAACACAGTGACCGTGCCAATTCTATAACACGCCTCCTAAAGTTAAGGATGCTTTTTTTGTACCTGGAGCCAGAAATATGTTGCTAAAGGATTCACAAAGATTCGGTACTGAGCTTATTAACCCTTTAACTCCCAGATGCGATTAACATGAAACTTCTAACTTTGATAATACCCATACATTATTCAGCAAACAGGTAATGAGAATATTCGAGCTTATCAGGTAAAAGCGGCTATCTTGATCTAGCACTACGTTCTCAGAACTAATTTGCAAGGAAATGTGTGGCAGCTAGAGGGGAGAATTAACAATAAGATCTTGGGAATTAAAAAGGTTAATTGCGTGGATATAAAGAGTTATATTTTACAAGGTAAAAATTAAGTTTTAAAAAAGGAATTCATGTGCTCAAACTGAGCTCCTCTGAACCTTGTGAAACACGTTGTGCTCACTGAATTCCCTGTGGCTATCTGAGGAAAAGAGCCGTGATTTGCCCGGAACGTTTCTTTTTTTTATTACAACTTTCGGATAGGAAAGAAGATCTTCTGCATTTCCGCTTATATTCTCTAAGTAATATACTTTACAAACACCATTCTCACAATTAAGAAGCTGCAAACACAAGTGACAAAGTGAGCCGGGTTGTACAAGATAGGGTGGCGTGTTAAGAAAACAAAGGAACTTAGTGTGTTAAGAAAAACTAAAAAATCTAGCGTGTTAAAGAAACAAAGCTCTACCAGTTATGAACAATGCCTACGAACACGCTTTCCAAAATCAATTGTTTTTGTGCACATATCTGCGCGGTAAGCGTGTCATGCCATTAGCGTGCGAGCGTGTTATAACGTACCGTGTGCGCGCTTTCACCTTAATCCCTTGAACCCCGTGGAGGGTCACATATATTATGAGAATTTGACTTTCTAATATAAGTCGTTGTAGCATATCTATAAACAATAGCATCATTGAAGAACGAGGGCCAGTTTTCAGTCTGTAGTGATGATCAGTAGGAAGATTCTTAATACTACTTTGATTTACTAAATTTTCGTTGAACCGGTCAAGTGTTTTAACGCCTGAATTCTGCTTATCCCAATCTTTTTCTCTGCTGTCTATGTCAACCATGCTGGATGAAATAATCACATCAGGTGGTAAGTGAAAACGTAAAAATAATTGTTTGCAGAATCATAATGATACATCGAGTCCTCCTTGGTATTACAATGTTTTCTACGTTGTTCTCTCTCTAAGCTAGGATTCTGGGAGAAAATTTTTGGATGGGAATCTCATGTTTCTTTCTTCCTTTTACTTTTTGTTGATAACGATGACTGTTAACAGGAAGTACTCATCGATTATAGAATTGGATGCATATGCAAATTTCCTTAGGGTGTAATGGAAGGTGATAAACTCTAAGCCATTGATTCAGTTTCGTAACTCGGGATAGAATTAATATAATAGATTGTCTGATTTTGAAAATACGTTAGCGGGGTGACCATCAGTTCGGTTTCATCTAGTGGTTTTGAGAGAAGGATTTAAATTTGCAACCAAATGAAAATCAGCTTTAAATATAGCCTCGCTTGAATGCGCCCCTCTTAGGGCATTGGTATCGCGAAACTAACATAAACAAATGTCAACGAGTTGTCCTGGTGAAACGATTTGTTATTAAACTCTAGAATTCGTAGATATTTGAATTACTGGTATAAATCATTTCTTAGGCACGAACTCTTGCAACAGAAAACTAGAATGGCAGCCGAGCATCATATTCATTTTAACACTGAATGGAAACGATTCGTGGATAACTATGAAGTTTGCTAACTTGAACACATGCTGAAGTAACATGACATCAGTTAAGATGACTTAACACGCCGACCCTACATGATTATCGCTGGTCACTATTATTTTATTTCTTTGATCAGCTGTTCATCAAAGTTCTCGTCTTAGAACAAGTTTCATGGCCGGCAGTGAAAAATATAGGTAGCTTACATCTTGCGGTAGATTTGTCTCTTTTGTGTATTGCGATAACCAATGAAATTAAATATGATCGTTGTTTTTCAGTCCACGAACAGTCAAAAATACGTCAAATACTAGTTTCAGAGTTGAAATCAAAATTTTAATGCTTTACATCGCTGGTTATCTTACGTAGTGTTTACTACTAGACGTAAATGTTTTCAGTGATAGCTTACAAAGACAAATACATAGATATCACGTGACATGGTTCGTTTATTTACTGATGTAGTAACATCATTGATTTTATTACATTATTTTTCTATCATAATCATTATAATTATTAATTGTTATCACAATTATTATTGTCTTTTTTCGTGATCGAGGATAGTACTGTAAGTTAACGCGAAAAATAATGTCGGTATGTGAAAAAGCAAATTAAAGTCTGTTAGGCAACAATATGTTTTGGTAAACCAGTTATATTTACATGTTTGACATCAATGTTTGAAGTCTAACGTGGACTAGTTTTGTAAATATTCTCTCTATGTAAGTTATGTCATCCTTAAGTTGTGTCATAAGGTATGTTAGTAACTTTTTAATGTGTTTTCGATTGCCGTTCATTGATATCTAGCCCAATAATCTAAAATAAAGGAAAATGTTTCAATGTCTGAAACAATTTCTTAGGTCATGAACTTAAACAAGTTTCAATAATTAGTATTTGACATAAATTTTTTATTTACTGTTTAACTAACACTTTTTGTTACTTTTCTTTTCCCCTTTGCTGTTCAATACAGCATGTGAGTACTGTTATAATATTCTACTCGAATTGCAAAATATTGAATAATTGCAATTTTCAAATCAATTTAGTTCATTTCCTCATCATTATCTATTTATCCTTTTATTGTCTTTCCAATTGTTCCTCATTACCTTCCTGACCATGTTACATTCAGGCCGTGAGTAACCATTATTTTTTATTATCCATCCTGGGTACTTTAGCTTAGATTGTTCATAAAAGTTAACTTGGACAATGTTATTATTAAATATTTTTTTAATCTAAGTATTTGATTCGATTTAATCTCAGATCCTGATCACACACAATTAAGACATGTTAGGGTGTAGAAGATCATCTGTTGGAAAGTGAAATTGACCAATTAAAGAACGTTTTTTTTTTCGATAATGCGTACGTAAAACCATTCGGTTGTGACCTTTATGGATTTCTTGGAGAATAAGTCAATATTTAGTATTTATTCAGGTTACAATCAAACTCATCAGGGCGTTATGACCTATTTATTGTAGAGCGTTTGTTTTGGTGTTATTGTTTAATCTCAACCCATTTGAATTTACCAAGGCCTCTGAATCGTATTTTCATCCATTTCAATTCATATATATCTGGTATAACACTATTACTCCGTTCCTTTCTTCTGATCACATAGGGTCAGGCTGAAGAATATTGCGCATGATGCTTAATAAATTTTGTTTTTGTTTTAAAAGGGGGGTTTGTTTTAGATATGTGCCACGATCTAATCTTATTAAGTCACGCAAATACCGTAAATCCATGAAAAGCCCCTTATTAATTTAGTTTTCAAAGGTCCAGTGCCAACGAAATAGGCCACAACATATTTCAAGGAATTAACTAATAAACAAAGCGGGATGTTGGGAGAACACGCCGGCCAGATGAGCAAAGACTGCAATTAATTTATAGCTAAATTAAAGTAATGGCATTGAAATTGAGCAGAATTTTTAAAGAAAATAACGAGACATAGCGATATGCTAGCTAAAGGCACAAGAAATAACGTACCAGTGATGAATACTTCAGTTTGGCCGTAGAAAAGGCGATTTTTGCCGCAAGAATTTTCCTACAAATGCGATAGCGATCTGATAATTTTTACGGAAAAATTTAAAGTTTGCAAGGCTAAGAAGCAGTTTTTTGATATTACCCGAAGCTTTCTCAGTGAATAAAGGTTATTGGTAGAATTTAACCGTGAAATTAATTCCACGGAAAGTAGTTAACTTAGTTAAATTCCACGAAAAAAGTGGAAAAATCAAATGACAACGACATCTATCGAGCCGTGTGCAATGAATCAAATTCCATCCAGGTTTCGTTCTCTTTTTTTCTTTTTTCTTTTTTTTTAACACACGGTACACTATTTTCCTATAAGCGAATTTGTGTCTATTGCCTCAGCTTACATTAAAGCTCTCCTCGAGTCCTCTTTAAAATTCACAGAAAGTGCTTAAAACGCTTAGACTTGGCAAAACTATCAAATGAAAGCTGAAATAGCAGACAACAAACGGAATTACTATAAAAATCTTGACTGCACATACACTTTTGCGAGTGGTTTTTGTTCTTATGTAAAAAGTCCGATTTGTTTGTCATTAAAATTTTCTTGAAGCAAAAACATGCCAACTTCTCCTTCTCTACGAGCAGCTTGGAGAATTCTAGTCGAGAACCACGCAGCGAAAATTAAGGCTTAAAAGGGGAGCAGCCAGTTGGTAAACTGCGTTTTAAATAAAAATAAAATTCATAAGTTTCCATTAATAAAATCTTTCTCATTATTTAAATCCGTGAATTCGCCCCTTAAGGCGCCATTTTATAGCAAAGGAAGATGATTTAGTTCTCAATAGGTATACAGGCAAATATACAATAGTTTTTTGACCAATCAGAGCGCGCTTTGTTTATTAGTTAAGCTTTGACATAGTTTCCTTAAAGTATGAAGAACTGTCTGCCTCATTCAATCATTACTTAAATGATAGTACCAAGTGTCTTTCAAGAGCCAAATAAACTTTAATTCGACTAGGTTTGGACTTGTGTACCATAACTTAGATGTAGTAGTAGTTGTTGTTGTTGTAGTAATTTTGTTTAATTTTTTTTTCCATGGCACTGAATATTTTAATATAGAGGTTTGTCACAGCACTATTCAAGTGATAAAATAAAGAAGCCTGGTTGTAGTCCAATCAGATCAGATCAGCGAAACGCGCAAACCGTAGCGCAACTTGCTTGGCGTCCTTACCGAGAGTAAAATTAGTTATGATTTCCCCAATAATATCGTTAAGTAAGAGTGATCTGAATACATGTTGCTTTCTTTCTTTTATCACCCATCATGGTAACAACCAAACTGTTGTATTTTCTACGTATTTTTCTTGCTTTTTTTTCACGGAATGAATCCAAAATAATGTCTGTAAAATAACGTGGTTGAGAGGAATCTCATTAAATCAAAAGGGAACGAATAAACCCTAACTTGCCCCTTTCCAAGAGTAACATGATTACAAATTTCCAGTCTATCATTCTAATTGATGATGCGCTAATAAGAGCTGTTTTCTTTCTTTTTCAACACCTTCTGATAACAACCAAACTCGTTAGGGGGTAAGTACTTACATACTTTGCTACATATCTATTTCCAAAATTTGTTTTAAAAAAACCACATTTATATAGGCCATTAACGTTGAAGTTGTGAGAAAATAGATCACGATTGAGTATTTTTTCAAGGAATCAGTCCAAAGTAATACTTGTGGAATAAAGTGGTTGAGAGTAGTCTAATTTAATCAAAAGGGAACAAACTAACCCTAACTGGCCTCCTTTCCAAGAGTAACATGATTAAAAATTTCCAGTCTACCATTCTAATTGATGTTGCGCTAATAAGTGTTGTTTTCTTTCTTTTTTAACACACCTGCTGGTAACAAACAAACTCGTTAGCGAGTAAGTACTAACATACTTTGCCACGTATCTATTTCCAAAATTTTTTTAACAAAACGACCTACATATAGGTCATTAGCGTTGAAGTTGTGAGAAAATAGATTACGACTGAGTTTTTTTCAAGGAATCAATTCAAAGTAATATTTGTCAAATAAAGTGGTTGAGAGTAATCCAATTTAATCAAAAGGGAGCGAACAAACCCTAACTGGCCTCCTTTCCAAGAGTAACATGATTAAAAATTTCCAGTCTACCATTCTTGAGTGGTGGTGCGCTTATAAGTGTTGTTTTCTTTCTTTTTTAACACACTTGCTGGTAACAAACAAACTCGTTAGCCTGTAAGTAATTACATACTTTGCTACATATCTATTTCCAAAATTTGTTTTAATAAAACGACATTCATATAGGTCATTAACGTTGAAGTTGTGAGAAAATAGATCACGATTGGGTTTTTTTCAAGGAATCAGTCCAAACTAATATTTGTGAAATAAAGTGGTTGAGAGTAATCTAATTTAATCAAAAGGGAACGAACAAACCCTAACTTGCCTCCTTTCCAAGAGTAGCATGATTACAAATTCCAGTCTATCATTCTTCAGTGATAGTGCGCTTATAAGTATTGTTTTCTTTCTTTTTTAACACACTTGCTGGTAACAAACAAACTCGTTAGGGAGTAAGTACTTACATACTTTGCTACATATCTATTTTCAAAATTTGTTTTAATCAAACGACATTCACATAGGTCATTAACGTTGAAGTTGTGAGAAAATAGATCACGATTGAGTTTTTTTCACGGAATCTGTCCAAAGAAATATTTGTGAAATAAAGTGGTTGAGAGTAATCTAATTTAATTAGAAAGGAACGAATAAACCCTAAATGGCCTCCTTTCCAAGAGCAACATGATTAAAAACTTCCAGTCTACCATTCTAATTGATGGTGCGCTTATAAGTATTGTTTTCTTTCTTTTTTAACACATCTGCTGGTAACAAACAAACTCGTTAGACTGTAAGTACTTACATACTTTGCTACATATCTATTTCAAAATTTGTTCTAATAAAACGACATACATATATAATCAGATAAAAGAAAGCTAAAAAGACCTGAACTCTGTCGGAAAGTTCGTTTTCGGGTATAAAAAAGAAAACTTTACAAGATAATATGTTTTAATTGTGCTGGACCTTCAACTTTAATTGTGGTGACATTTACAGTACTAGTACAAGGGTACGTAATGTCATAAGGAGTGATCAGCAGTCACATAACTGAGCTCTCACTGTTTGGTACCGCGATATCCGAATAACGCATCATCCGAAGGCTCTCAGCAAACCTTTAAACTGAAATTCATTGTGCATTGTGCATGATAAATTTGTCCTCACTCAAAAATAGTCCAGAACTTTGGTTGAGAGCGCGACTGTTTATTGCCATGCAAATCATTTATTGTGCAAGGTGAACATATTTGTATATTCACAAATGCTCACATGGTAGATAAAAAAATCATCTTCCTCTTTTAATGTTACCTTCTTTATACCCTAAATCGAAATCTCGAACAGTGTTCAGGTATTTTTAGTTTTAATTTAATTTCATTAGTGTTTTTATTTACAAAAAAATGATGGTTCCGTAGGTTCCGCAGGTTCCACATGTTCACCAGTTCTACTGGTTCTAGAGTGTAGTAAATCTCCTTCGTTTCCAAATTTCAAGTAACAATTTTCTTCTTCCTCTCCTTCCTTTGTATCCTTTTTGTATTCACGCACGGCGCGTAGTATTTCAAAAATTCGCCAATCATGTCAAAGAACTCTAACCTTGACATTGGAAAAACTGACATTTTTCGCGTACTTTTTATTTTATTTTATTCAATTAAATCAGATTCGAGCTTAGCATCCTTACCGAGAATAAGGATCAATTAATCCCTCGCTCTTATCCTTATTAGGAGAACATTAAAATACAAACAAACAAACAACCAAAAACCAATGGCAGACCAGGCTGGAAAAAAAAGAAACCTGTAATTTAGCTTTCCTGGCCTTTCTTTCTTTCTGGTCTGTTCTTGTCTGGTCTTTCTTTCTTGTCTGAAAATAAAGATTAACGATATCCACGCTAACATCCTTTAGGTAGAGTGCACTAATTAATCTTGTTTACTTCCTTTTATCACTCCGGATGGTAATAAACAAACCTATCAGTTTGTAAGTACCCATTTGTTTTAATAACTAACTTCCGATATCGCCGTTTGAGTGGCCTCCGGGTTGTATTTACATAAAGTTGAATAAGGATATTTCTAGTTCTTTATGTAATTAAAATTGATATATCCTAATTAAGTCATGCACAAAAACTATAACCAAAGGCCTATTCTTAGTAAAATTATATTAAGATAACTGAATATGTGACCTTCCACGGGATTTCAGGTGAACGCACGCTCACGGTACACTAGCACGCTAAAAGAAAAGAACGATCTTTTAACACGTTAGCTTCGTGTAAGTTACTTGTTTCATTAATTTCGCAGCCATTGTCTTGCTTCGCACGGTAGAAACAAAGGAACGGGTTTAGATCTTGTTCGCAACTTTGCACGATATAACACGGTGACCGTGCATCAGAAGGGGCATTAGACATTGGTTGTACACAGCGACTTTAATTGAAGCTGTTAGATCATGCGAGTCGAAAACTCTCTTTCGCAGTTGACCAAAAGCTCATGACATTGCTTGAATACGAGATAGGTTTTTGCCCTAAGCCTGCGTAGGTCAAAGAGATCTCCATCGTAACGTAACCTGATCTGTACACTGCAAGTGTGTTTGATTTTCTTGAAGGCAAGTCATAGTAAGACTGCTGCATAGATGCCAAAGAGTGTTGGAGATAGTTTGCACCCCTGCTTGACACCACAATTGTATTCAAGGGGTTGGCTCAGCTCACCATCAACTATAAGTCTGGCGTGTACATCTGTATATAGCTTCTTGATGATTCTTATAAACTTTGGCGGACAACCAAGTTTGCGAAGGATGATGAAAAGAAGCTCGCAATTGACAGTGTCGAACGCCTTGACAAAATCCACGAAGGCTATGTACAAGCACCTACGTAGCTCTCTTGTTTTTTCCATCAGCTGGCGAAGCGTGAAAATTCCGTCTACTGTACTACTTCCGTTACGGTACCCTGACTGCGACTGAGGATACATGGATTCCACTAGCAGATGTAGCCTCTGCAAAATGACGTCCGCCAATACTTTTCCAACAGCGCTAAGTAGCGATATGCCTCTGTAATTACCGCAATAACTTCTGTCACCTTTTTTGAAGAATATGGCGATGTTCGCATCTATCCAGTCCAATGGGATTATCTCTGTAAGCCAGCAGATGTTGAAAAGGACAAGCAGGAAAGCTCTCAGACGACGTCACAAGTATTTCAGGAAGAATGCCATCAGGACCTGGGCTCTTTCCTAATCGGGTGTTTCTAAGAGCTTGGTCAAGTTCTTGCTCTTCAATTGGGCAGCTCATTTATTCAATGACTAGAAGCTGGTCTATGCCATCGGCAATGGTCAAGTCAGCATCAGTTGGTAGGTTTAGTAAGTCGCTGAAATGTTCAACCCATCTGTCTTTTATCATGTCAGGGGCAGTCAGGAGGTCGCCATCTTTGGATTTCACTGGATGAGAGGTTCTGGATCTTGGACCATAGACAGCGATTAGAGTAGCATAGAAGTCTCTGTGGTTCTTCTCCTGAGAGTACCGCTCTGCTTCTTCAGCTCTATGTCGGAACCAACTGTGTTTGAGCTCTCTAATCCGCCTTCTCAAAACATGCCTGTCCATGTTCTTATCTTGGAGGAGTTTTTGAATTGCACCATGCTGATCATCGAACCAGTCGTTTTGCAATCTTTTCTTCTTGCAAAAGACATGGGCAGCAGCGTTCTGGAGAACAACTCTGAGCTCGTCAACGTCAGTGTTACAAGTGGACAGCCTCTGATCTAGAAACTGTTCTAGCAATACTGTCTTGTCGTCATCCAAGCATGTGTCTAGTTTTTTGGGGGGTCTTTTACCTCTCTTCTTGTTCTTGATGGAGAAGAGACACTTAGACATAAGGAGCTTGTGATCAGTGAAGCAGTTTGCTGCACGATTGACTTTTGTCAGTGTAACATATGACTTTGCAGCCTTGTTGGATAGTACATGGTCGAGCTGATGCCAGTGTTTTGAACGAAGGTGCTGCCATGTGTTCTTTAAGCTGTCTTTCAGTTGGAACATTGTGCCCACGATACTGAGCTGGAATCTGGTGCAAAATTACAAGAGTATGAGACCGTTTGAATTCATCTTTCCAACACCATGCTTCCCGATGACATTCTGCCATGATTTCTAGTCCGAACCCCCATGAGCGTTAAAGTTACCTAAAATGATAACGCTGTCCATTTCGGCAGCTGCTTCACAGCTACCGAGCATTTCAAAGAACTGTTCCTTTTCTTCCTGCGGTCTTTGCATGGTTGGTGCATAAACGCTGATGAGTGTTAGATTGTCGCCACCCTTAAGTTGTATGCGCATTGACACGAGTCTGTATGCGCATTGACATGAGTCTGTCGCTGATTGGTGTGGGGCTAATACCTTGAGCAGCTAGCCAGTTGGAGACAGCAAAACCAACGCCCGCTTTTCTCTCTTCTCCTCCACTCTAGAAAATTTTATGTCTCCTCTCGACTATGTTTCCCGTGCCAGGTCGTCAAACTTCACTTAGAGCACAGATGTCGATGCTCGCTTTCTCTAACACGACAGATGAGGGCAGTTGCTCGCTCCGGTCTTATTGAAGAGTCACTGTTGTTGGTCGTACGAACATTCCAAGCTCCTAGGTTAAGACGTTGTATGTTTGGGGCATTGGAATTAGAGGGTAGATGGTGTCGTTCGTCGGTTTCCCCGGACGTGGTAGCAGTATACGGACTTCGTCCACTTGTCGCCACCGCCGTATCGAGTGGCACATGGGTTCCCCGTATGCGGTAGCCATATCTTCACTCCTGGTCTGTACTTCCATTAAAACTGTGGGGCTGCACCTATGATGTCGACACTGCTTGGCGCATGGACAGCGTCCCTTGGCGAGGAACTCTGTTGATCGATAACACAGTAAAGCGGAGATGGTCGCAGAGAAGCTCGTTGCATGCTGTCAGAACTGAAGCCGAATTGATTGTCAGGACTGCCGTTGCCGGAGCTGAAGCCGTGTTGACTATCAGGAACGCTTGCCTGATGGCCGATGGCTCACAAGAAGCTCATCCGCCGTTTAGCAGGTGTTGTTTTTAGTCCTGCAAGGGTGACATGCCACCCTCCTCACCAGAAAACAGCTGGTGAGGGGAGCCAGCTTAGACGCCGACCACCCGTCCATGCGGCAGGTTGTACTGAGTTACATGGTACTAGTAGCAGACACGATGTCTGACCTGACCTGACCTTACAAGATAAGCTAACGTGTTAAGGAACAAAGAACTTAGCGTGTTTTAAAAAAAAAACAAGAAAGTCTAGAGAAGAAAAGAGAGAGAAGAAGAACTAGAGAATCAAAGCTCTACTGTGTTAGCCAGATATAAACAATACCTACAACATGCTTTCCAAAATCAATTGTTTTTATGCGCATATCTGCATGGTAAGTGTGTCATGCCGTTAGCGTGCGAGTGTATCATAACGTAGCGTGTACGTGCGTTCACCTTATTCCCTGAAACCCCGTGGAGGGTCACATATCTTCATACTGCGAAACATATCTTATCTTTAGATTATCCATTAAAAAAGTAACAAAAAGACGGAACAGAAAGTGAATAAGATTAAGTTGGACGCTAGTCATATCACTCTTGAGCAGTTGAATACGGTCGCAATGGCGTGGAATTTCTCGAAAGAAATGTTCTACCTGTATTTTACAACGATTTTAAGTTGCATGTGCACGCAGCCGTTATTCCAAGTTTTTATAGCGCTGGCAGCGCCCGTGGGCAATTTTAAGCGAATCTCTGGTTCTGATTGGTTACCCGAGCGGGTAAGATAGGCCCATCTTGCCCGATTGGGATTGCCCGACTTACAAAGCTCGTAAATTTTAGACGATGTTGGCGATGGAGTCGCAAAAAGCGGCAGGAAGTAATAAAAACAAAGGAAGTAAAAACGACTGTAGTGTGTTTATTGTGCTGCAAACACATTTGGCTTCCTTTCCCACTCGAAATCAACGAGTTATTCTTGATTCTTAGCAGAAAAAAAATGTGGGGCCTTTGAGGATGAGTGCTTTTCCGTTCAGTATATAACTTGACACATTACATTCGGTAAAGCTAAAGAATGTTATGATACATACCAAGGTATTCTTTGTAAGAGGGTTCTTTCAGTTTAACTATATCAAAATAATGTTCCACTGATAAGTCGTTGAGCTATTTGTGATCAATAAAGGCTCTCTATCACCCAAATTTGTATCATTACTGAATAAGTTATAAAATTTATTCGAATCAGTTATAGTACTGGCAGCCTTATTGGAGCAACACAGAGAGTTGGTGAATGCGGGAAGTTAAGCAGCTCTAAGAAGAGAACGTGTAGTTCTCTATTGAACGCTAGGATCGAAAAGATGGTGATCAAAACCTCCATAGGTTTAAATTGGATAAAGGAGCAATGTGCTTTAACAGTCGATTTTCTTTTCAACACTTACAACAAATCTTTGTTTTTCTTTTTCTTTTACCGGTATTCTTCAAAATCAATCGATCTCCAGGCTGTAAGTAGCATTCAATGTATTTAGTTATACTTATTTCAGACATTTTATGTATTTACAGGCCAAAAGGTATTTTGAATTGAGCTATAACTTTAAACCGTTAATTAATTCTTGCTTCTTTTAACTTTTTTTTTCCCATTCATGTTACCGGATAAATCAGTCGGTAAGTTTTTACTGTCATTATCCAAACGAGCTTTTATCGATAACACTGTTTACTCAGGTGCTCAAGGTTGGTGGCGGCTCAGTTCCAAATCGCTGTCAAAGCTCATAAGCATATGCGTAAGGCAAGCTTTTCACGCATTTCACATAGAGGCTTAAAGAGCTAGTCATAAACCATGTGAAAATGCTTTCTTCGATAGCTAGCAGTGCCCATGGGTGAGATGGAATCCTGTTAGAGCTCTGATTTCCTCCCCAAGCGGATAAGATGGGGCATCTTGTTTGCTTAGGATTGCCTGCTTTGATCCTTGACAAGAAAAAGCTAAATGCTAAATGGCGTGGAGAGGACTCATGAAGTTCTTAATTTCTGACATCGTTGACAATGGAATCATAAAAGGAAGAGCGATAGTGGCTAGTCAAAACCAAGAAAACTTAATCGAGCACACGCCATCATAGTTGGCATTCTTGATGAAATGAATATGTTTCTGTAAAATAAATACTTTATTGACCAAGCTTGTTCAGTATTGATGGCTGGATATTGGCCTCGTTCTTGGCCTTATCAGCCATCATGTCCTCCCGCTAGGTCGATAAAGCATGTGTGGAGTGGATAACATTTTTGCGTGCCTTACGACTGCCTCTTATTTTCCCTATGTAATTTATATGTGAGATACCTGTAAAAGTGTTTAGAGAAAGTGACTAGCATCATTACCATCGCCTGAACTTCCGGACTTTTGAACAGCCAGAGAAAAACGCAATTTTAATGTAGGCAATGCAATTCACCAGCAATTCGTAGACAGTGATCACAACTCCAGAATTGGTTAGACTATACTTAAGGTCCATTCGATCAACATTGTTTGCTTCGCGGAGTTCTACACCTAGTTAAAAAATAATTTTGTTCCTGGCTGTTATTTCTACGACATCAAGCTTGGTAATTTTACTTATCTCGATTGCATTAATGTACTCCTCCGAATACTAGTCGTGTTGTTAAAAACGAATTAAACTCTTACGATGGACTTCTTGAAAGGAATGAATTTTCTTCGAATTATTTAAAGTGTACTCAGGACAAACGTCATAAAAGATTCAAATTCTTTTGATTTGCACAACGATCAATCGAAAATGTATCCTTCAAAAGTTTAAGATTTTGTAATTAGCAAACATAATCAATTGACCACAATTGTTTTTTATTTATTATATCTTTTTCGGAAAGGGGGGGGGGATTAAATTTTGAAAAAGATTGAATTATGAAATCGTTATCTAAAGTAACAGTAACGATTTACGAATTGTTGTGCTCTTCTTTGCATATTATTATTAATGTCTTTCGGATTGTTATAATACCGTATTTGGTAAAATAATTAAGAAAGCAGCAATATCGACAGTAATGTAAAGCGAAAATTCACATTTTTTTTCTTTGATCTTTGTCTCTCTAAAATCTGTGATGGATTAAAGAGCGTAAGTATTTTATCTTCTTTTTATTTAGTCTTTCCCTATTTTGAGTATTTCTATCACAAAGCCAAGCTCACCACTCGCCCACCAACCTTCTCCTATGGGCAGCGCAATTTAATTCCAGGCCTGGTGTGGGAGTGGAATGGTTTAAGGTGTAGAGGACGATTCGGTTGATCTTTACCACAATTTCTTTTAGCTGTATGTACCTTAGCTTTGTCTGTTTATCTATGCCCGCCAACGACTCGTGAGCGGTAATTTCCCTGTACGCGGTGAAGATATCATGTTTTTCATCCCTTGCTGTGCTTGAGAATTTGTCAGTTGTTTCCGGTTCAAAAGGGACAAAATGAATGATCTTCTTGAACCTCTGTACTTTCAAGCTTGTCAGTTTGTGATCTGGTTAAACTGCCTGAACCACAGTTTTTGAACTGTGAATACATTTGCTGAATTTTACCGGAAGTGGAGACTTTCTTTTTCATACAAATAGTATTAAAATTCGCTGGGAGCCGCTTAGTCTATGCAACTCGAACTCGGTACAACCTTGATTTCGAACGAAGATAAAAGTTTTAGGCAAATAAAACCGAGCTCATTGCCAGATATATCTTCAAATACTGTACACACTTTCAATGTAGCTTGCAGAACACACGTAATTTTTTTGGCGCTTTTCATTCGAACGAAGGCAAGTGCGAAGTAGAAGTCACGCGCGAGAGGAGGAGCGTTTATTAAAAACCAAGGCCTGCATGCGCACCATTTTTCAAGCTCTTCCCGCGTTCATGAACGCTGCAACCCAATATTAGTGACTTCAAAACAACAACAACTGAATACAAAAGGAATCGTTGCATGTGATTTATGAGATTTACTTTCGCAAGGTACCTTGCGAACTAGGTTATTAAATTTGTTCGGTTCTGAAAAAAATATCGCCAAATTTTAAATTCAGTAATCGCGTACGCACGTGGAAACACCAAAATATTCGATAACTACAAAGCGTCCATAGCATTTCAATCAAATACCTTCCTTTAGTTCCGTTTGCAGGAAAACATATGTTTACATGTAACGTTCATTTCTTGGAAGAAAAATGTAACCAAGTCATATAATTTCTGTTTTTTTCGTCCTTCAAGGTCGTTTTAGTCTCCGCCTTTCCGCTCCATCATCACTGCTCGATTGTCGCACAAAAATTTAATATTTTGGCAGGCGTATGAGTTAAAATTCTTTTAAACTGACATCAAATTAACTTGATTGACATTTTTATTCAGATCAACGGTGTACAGATTAGAATCTAGAAGTATTTTTTTGAGCGGCTGGTATATATCATTAAATTTACGAGGATTCGCCGTCAACATCATAGCTGAACCGTTGGACAACTTTCATCCGTAGTGATCCTAGTATTGCCTCATACGTGGCCCGCAAACATAGCGTTTCACGCTACTTTTCTTCTAAAACTGTAATTGGTTGGTGATTGGAGGTGTGACTTGGAGTGTGTACGTGGGTGTGTGCGTGTGTGTGCGTGTGTGTGTGTGCGTGTGTGTGTGTGTGCGTGCGTGTGTGTGTGTGTGTGTTGGGGGGGGGGGTGGTCCAAGGGGCACGTGTCTGACGTGTAATGTGAACGTATACGGTCGTAACGAAATTAATTACCAGTTACAAATGAGCTAGAAATGTATAACGGTAGTAAATAAACTAAAAAGGTTGCCTTTATTATGTTTTTAACAAATCTACCATCCTCGTGTTGATTGGTGCATCTTCTTACTGTCGAAATCAAGGCGAGAGTAAGTAGATAATTCATATTTTTTCTTTATAGTTTCCTGTCTGTCAGTGTACACGGCTATGTGTTGTTTTCTTTCGATTTTGCTGTTTTTCTTCGTAGTGAGATCTAATAATGTTATTAAAGAATTTAAAGTAAAGTTCTCAAAATGGGATTTACAATTTCTGCTCGGAGTCTCGGTACCACTGCCTTTATTCATCAAGAAATCACTTTCAGTCTTTAATATTCTGGCCGGCAGTTCATTCAGTTTCCGTCGCTTTGATTGGTTTCATGCATTTTTTATGGGTTACTGAGAATCAATGACTTGATCACAAAACGGAATAAGTTCATCATTCTGTCGGAAAAACCTCATTCCTATTTGTGTCATAAAACCATTAAAGCACACTTTCTATTGGTTTATCTTCGCATAAACCACTAGAATGTTGGGTGGACACGACAAAAGTTTACAAACCACAAGCCGAAGAAAAGTATCAAATAACTTAAACGTTTTGACGTAAAAACATTAAATGTTGAGTTACAATTTTCTTGCGAATTAAGAATTAAGAAATAATGGTACTTTGTGTGCTACTCCACTTACTTTTTTTCTCTTTTCATTTTCCTTTGAATTTGCTGCACTGACACACATTTGACAAATCAGCTAATAAGTAACGTTTTCTTCACTTAAAAGCGATTAAACCACACTTTCTATCAGTTTATCGGCGTAATAAATCACTTAGTATGCTGGGAGAACATGAAAAAAGTTTTTAAACCACAAGCCGGAGAAAAGTATCAAATAATTGAAAGATTTTGACGTAAGAAAAAATACATATAATGAGTTACATTCTTCTTGCACTTTAAATAACAATTGTGTCCTCTGAATTATTGATTGTTTGTGAGTTAATTTATTTGTTTTGCTTTTTCTCTTTTCATTTTCCATTTAATCTATTGCACTGACCCACATTTTACAAATCAGGGTGTAAGTAGCGTTTTTTTGCTTCATAGCGATTACACCACCACACTTTCTATCGATTTGGCGCCGCAATAAACCACTTAGTATGTTGGGAGAATACGACAAAAGTTTGTAAGCCACAAGCCAGTTAAGTTAAAGGTTTTGACGTAAGGAAAAAAATGATATGTTAAGTTACATTCTTCTTGCGCTGGAAATAAGAACTGTGTGTCATGAATTAATGTTAGTTTGTGAGCTAATCTATTTGTTTTGTTCTTTCTCTTTTCATTTTCCATGTAATCTGTTGCACTGACCCCCATTTGACAAATCAGGGCGTAAGTAACGTTTTCTTTGCTTAATAGCGATTAAACCAACACACTTTCTATCGATTTATCGGCGCAATAAAACTATTAGTATGTTGGGAGAACACGACAAAAGTTTATAGGTTACAAGCCAGAGAAAAGTATCAAAGAATTAAAACATTTCGACGTAAGGAAAAATTTATATATTAAGTTACATTCTTCTTGCGCTTTGAATAACAATTGTGTCTTCTGAATTAATGATAGTTTGTAGGCTAATTTATCCGTTTTTTTTTCCTCTTTTCATTTGCCAAATCAAATAAGTTAAAGGTTTTAACGTAAGGAAAAAAAAATTAAAAGTTGAGCTACATCCTTCTTGCATTGTAAATAAGAACTGTGTCTCGTGAATTAATGGTAGTTTGTGAGCTAATTTATTTTTTTCGTTTTTTCTCTTTTCATCTTCCATTTAATCTGTTGCTCTGACCCACATGTGACAAATCAGTTCGTAAGTAACGTTTTCTTTGCTTAATAGTGATTAAAAGACACTTTCTATCGGATTTTTCGGCGCAATAAATCACTTAGTATCTTGGGAGAACGACACAAAAGTTTGTAAACGACAAGCCAGGGGAAAGTAAAAAATAAGTTAAAGGTTTTGACGTAAAGAAAAAAATGAAATGTTGAGTTACATTGTTCTTGCGTTGGAAGTAAGAACTGTGTGTCAGGAATCAATGGTAGTTTGTGAGCTAATTTATCTGTTTTGTTTTTTCTCTTTTCATTTTCCATTTAATCTGTTGCACTGACCCCCATTTGACAAATCAGTTGGTGAGTAACGGGTTTTTGCTTTAAAGCGATTAAACCACCACACTATCTATCGATTTATCGGCGCAATAAACCACTTAGTATGTTGGGAGAACACGACAAAAGGTCTTAAGCCACGAGCCAGGGAAAAGTATCAAATAATTTAAAGGTTTTGACGTAAGGAAAAAAATGAAATGTTGAGTTACGTTCTTCTTGCGTTGTAAATAAGAACTGTGTCTCGTGAATTAATGGTAGTATGTGAGCTGAGTTTGTAAGCCGCAAGCCAGAGAAAAGTATTAAATAATTCAAACATTTTGACGTAAGGAAAAATTTATATATTAGGTTACATTCTTCTTGCGCCTTGAATAACAATTGTGTCTTCTGAGTTAATGATAGTTTGTGGGCTAATTTATTTGTTTTTTTCTCTTTTCATTTGCCATTTAATCTGTTGCACTGACCCACATTTGACAATTCAGGGAGTAAGTAACGTTTTTTTTTGCTTCATAGCGATTAAACCACCACACTTTCTATCGATTTTTCGGCGCAATAAACCACTTAGTATGTTGGGAGAACACGACAAAAGGTCTTAAGCCACGAGCCAGGGAAAAGTATCAAATAATTTAAAGGTTTTGACGTAAGGAAAAAAATGAAATGTTGAGTTACGTTCTTCTTGCGTTGTAAATAAGAACTGTGTCTCGTGAATTAATGGTAGTATGTGAGCTAATTTATTTTTATTTGTTTTTTCTCTTTTCATTTCCCTTTTAATCTGTTGCACTGACCCACATGTGACAAATCAGTTCGTAAGTAACGTTTTCTCTGCTTAATAGCGATTAAACCAGACTTTCTACAGGTTTTTCGGCGCAATTAAACACTTAGTATATTGGGAGAACACGACAAAAGTCTTAAAGCCACAAGCCATAGAAAAGTATCAAAGGAAAAATTTATATATTAAGTTACATTCTTCTTGAGCTTTGAGTAACAATTGTGTCTTCTGAGTTAATGATAGTTTGTGGGCTAATTTATTTGTTTTTTTCTCTTTTCATTTGCCATTTAATCTGTTGCACTGACCCACATTTGACAAATCAGGGAGTAAGTAACGTTTTTTATCTATCGATTTTTCGGCGCAATAAACCACTTAGTATGTTGGGAGAACACGACAAAAGTTTTTAAGCCACAAGCCGGAGAAAAGTATCAAATGATTTAAACATTTTGACGTAGGGAAAAATATATATGTTGAGTTACATTCTTCTTGCGCTTTAAATAGCAATTGTGTCTCGTGAATTAATGGTAGTTTGTGAGCTAATTTACTTGTTTTGCTTTTTCTCTTTTCATTTTCCATTTAATCTGTTGCACTGACTTACATTGACGAATCAGGGCGTAAGTAAAGTTTTCTTTGCTAAATAATGATGAAACCACCACACTTTCTATCGGTTTACCGGCTCAATAAACCACTTAGGGCCTATTTACATGGAGGTGGGGGACCCCAGGTAGGTGAGGTAACCCGCTTAGCCGTGGTCGAAAAATAAAACGCGTTTACATACAATCTTACAACCCCGGGTGCTGGGGTGAGGTTTCTTGAGGTTGTTGTTGCGCTTGCAATTAAGGAGTTTGAGCAGAGGCACCCCGAGCTCACATCTCAAGAAAGACGAAATACTAATTCTCGGACATGTATTTATTAATGAAAGCGTCACACGTTGTGTTACGCGGTGTTTGGTTACGTGAGGAACCGTTGACTTAATACGTCATACGGAATAGTTTGGGAAACGAAATATGGTCGATTTACAACGCTAAATATTCCGTAATGTGAACATTTTACACTCCTTGTGTGTCCGTTGTGGTTTCTGTTGATTTCTGCCGTGAGACGGCTAGGAAATGTACAAAGCTTTAGAACATACATGTTACGCTTTTGAGCTTTTTGCCATTAAATCGTCACCCCGGCTGACAGGGTTACCCTACTTGGCAGACCGGGCAACCCGCCTAGGCGGGTCACCCCACCTACCATGTAAACGTGATCAAGATAAAGTAAGAATTTATATGGACAGGCGAGTTACCCCACTTAAGCGGGTTATCTCACCCACCTGGGTCCCCCACCTCCATGTAAACAGGCCCTCAGCATGTTGGGCCTGCCTAGGTTGAAATAAGCACCGCCCCCCCCCCTCCTTGAATTTGTGTTATTCGATAGGCGCTCCCCTTGAGTAAGCACTCTCATTCCAATAAGCGCCCCTATTCAGTTTCAGTGATAGCATGCTCATCTTCCTTTCACTTCTCAATTAAAGCCCTAGTTCAAAAACAGCTCTCTGCATTTTCTCAAGAAATAAATAAGCGCCCTCTTTCGAATAAGCGCCCGCCCCTGAGGTACCAAAAGTAAATGTGCACTTCATTAATCGAATCATTATGGTACTTAACTGTTGCATGAGAGGACGGATATGGCTTTTACTGCAAGTATCATCTCCCGCAGCGTTATTTCCCCGGGTCTATTGGGAATGTGTGAAAGCATGTCAAACTGTAGGGGATCAATTTATCATCGCTAGTTATTGGGGTCCTGGTTAGTGTTGTAATGCGACTCCATAACCTTTCAAACTATAGAGATCAATGTGTCATCGCTCGTGAATGGAGTCCTGGTTAATTTTATGAATGTCGTAATATGATTCTTTAATCTTAATAAAAGACTCCATTCTTTTGCCTGTTATCTTAACCGGCTTTTCTACGACATATTTGTGGGTATGAAGCTATCCCGTATGGTGAATAACTAAAAGCGCTTTCCAGTAGCCTGTTGGTAAACGGCTTTCTCCCAGATCTTCACGGTCAATTGATTTCGTGATTTCGTGATTTCGTGATTCCAGACACCCTTAACGCATGCGTACTTGTCTTCAATTATTCTGTCAAAAATACCATTTACATTTCGACCATGTCTAATCAGCACGACTTATTTAATATGAGAGGAACTAGCACTGTGAGAAATGTTAACTTGTAGAGGTGAGTCAGTGGAGTTACGGTTATCCTCCCACCTTTAGATTTTTAGCGCGAACATAGCTTACATACACGGATACACAGGATAGGTACGAGATGAGAGATGAATATACAAAAATGTTTCAGTGATGAGGCCTTCTGTGCCACTTTGCGCGAAGAAGTTAGGTGAAGGTGAAGTTGCCACAATGAAACTTAATAATTGAAATAAAATGTTAACTAACATACCTTGGTTTTTCAATCATTAATTTTAAGAGAAGGCTTTGGCTTTGGCTTTGGCTTGTGAAAATGCTTGCAAATAGATCATAAATTTTAGAAAAAGGGAAAAGTCTCTGCTTAAACTCAAAGCCTAAATGCTGACTCCTAGGTTCAAGCTAGCAGTGTCCTAATACAAAGTTTTTTGAGCCACAGCATCCTTGTTTTATTCCTAAGTTAATTTTTGGCCTTTGCCAGTGGACTGCAAGAGTTATTGTTACAATAGCAAACAGAAACTGGCAAAAAGATGAGTCATCTTGGCAGTCCTGTTGATAAAAGATGTGACATCTTCACAACAGGAATACTGATTTGCTAAAGTAACAATGGAAACAGAATGTTATCTTGCATATGCCTAATTCTTCTATTCTTGATTATTTTCTTCTTCCTTTCTTTCCCAATATTTCAACTACAAGAAGGCTTAGGCTCAAATAATTTATTATACCATTTTTGCTTACATTTATGTCATTCTAGATCTCACAGTGAACACTAATGTAATAGGGAACACAGTTGTGTGGCAGATGATAATGATCAAATGAATAAGTCTACTGAATTCATTTAAAAGTACTATGTTTACACACTAGATGGACAGTACCATTGACACGGATAAGTCTCAAAACAGGTCAAAGCCTATCATTTGGTCAGATAGAAACACACCCAAACTACTGTGTCATGCACCAGGTCTGTTAGTAAGAGCTATTCTTCAGGGTTCTGATATTCAAAATTACACCAGAGTTAAGATAGTGTGCAATTACTTCTAAGAACTCAGAAAACAACACACCAAAACAGATGGGTTCTCAAGGCAACCCACCCAGTTTTAACTTTGTTTATTTACTTTTAGATATGTAAACAAGTTATACTTGGTTTTACTTCCAATTGGTCAAGAAATTGGCATTAATGTCTAACAATGGAAAGCCAATATGATGATAATTAGTTATTATTACAGAAAACTATACCATAAAATTTGACACTGAGTTACTGAAAACAACTCATACTTCATAATATGGGATTAACACAAACATGCTGGTACACATTTTGCAATTTATTTTCCAATTGTATACCTGGCCATCCATCCAACATTGTGGCCTTTCTGTGCTGCTGGAACTGTTTTTGTGATAAATTTTTTTGTTTTTAATTTACTGTGGTGTGACTTTCCCTAATCCCACTGCTAACTGTGGAAGAGGGCAGACTAATACAGAGGATTTCCACCAGCAGCCTACATGCAGTTTTCTTTTTGTTTGACATAAATAGCATAATAATAACATAATTCGTCATAAATAGCTCCTTAGATAACTGAGAGAAGATTGCCAATTTCAGCAGTTCATAACATTTGGGTATTACACATAATCTGTAAAAATCATGTTCTTTGTTTCACTCTGCCTGTCTCATATAAAACCAAACTTCAGAAGTTAGGTTCTGGGACCCAGAGCCACCATCTTGGATTACATATTAACATTGTTTGATTTGAGACCACAATGAAGAAAGCATTTGGAGTGAATGTGAGTGAGAGCATCTGTGATATCATGACAAATGATCAGCCAGTCTTTGCTTGTCAGTGAACTGTTAACTTTCTCTAATATACCATTGGATTCTTTTCAATACAATAGTTTACTGACTGTTGCGGATGTATTTTCTTCCCCTTTGAACTCCATCACTAGAGATATAGGCTCTCTTTCAAGCTGGATTCCTATTATTGCAGGAATGTTTTTGTGTGTGAGAGTCTACATGATTTGTGCCTCCTTTACCATCTCTTTAGTGCTTTGCATCAGACATTGTTTTTCTACCACAAGAACATTTAATCTTTTGAAAGATTTTAAAATGCACCGGCCATATGAACCCTGTCCTAGTATTAATTCCTTTTCACTGATTGGTTGAAGCTCAGATGGATCAATTAAATTAACAGTAGCAAATTTGCTACTGGGTGGTCCTGATTTTGTATTCCTGTCTCTAATCTGGAATAAAGTAATAAACAGAGGAAAAGTGAAGCTGGTCAGCTTGATAAGATTCACATGCTAGATTGTGTAATAAGTGGTAATAGGACTGAGTAGTCTTTGGTCTGTAATCATATGAGTGATAACAAAATCAGACGACTGCATAGTGGAAGTACAATTTGTTTATCACAAGTGTGATTACAGACCGAAACAAATGACACAGTCCTTTTACCAATTAATCATAAAAATTACAATTTCCAAATTAAAAAGAACACTTAAATATTGTCATTGCTCAAGGGAAACCAATTCTCTGTTTTAAAGAAAGCCCCAATTTAGGAATCTGTACACTATTTCTATGGTGATTGAAACCGAGGTTGTGATTGATTGATTTAAACCACAACTTTGAATGTGATTGGTTGACTTAAACTACAACTTTGAATGTATTTGGCTTATTCAACTGTCCAACAACAACTTGGCAAGTGAATTAGTGGAAAATAGGAGTTTTTAAAACTAATCACAATTGAGGAAATTGTAATTCCTATGTTAATAGATTTATTGATAAACTTTATCCCTTTCATATAATACAAACAGAACTTTCCAAGATTCCCTGACTATTAAGGTACTGACCTATCCATGATAAAAATAAAATTTCCCTGATGAAATGGATACAAAATGTCCAGTCTCCTCTTCTTCATTAAAACATTGCTGAGATCATCTGAAATATTTCTTCCAGCATGGTATGAAACTCAGTGGTGTAAAAACTTTAATTTCCCTGACTTTTCCCTGACCTTGAAATTTCTATCCCTGGCCATTTTTTGATCTGTGGTAGAGCAAGATCAACACTACATGGCAAGATGGAAGGGAAAATGCTCAAAGCTCAATGACTGTCCTTTTCAGACGAAAGTTTAGCCTGTCTGCTTGGCAAACAGAAATGAATGAATTCCCGCTAAATCATTTCAGAATGAGGCAATTTCAAGTGGGGATTCCTTGCCCTATTTTACGAAAATGATTGTAGTTTTTTTTTCATTTCATCATAAAAGGAGAAAAATTTTGAGGGCTACACTCTCCCCTCCCCCTATGAGTTTATGTTGAAGTCAACCCCAGGACGTTTTGTACAATGCAAGACAATGCTAGTTTGATTACGTTCAGCGTCAGTTCGGCGATATCGTTTTTTGTAACCAACTGCTCATTTTCTGATATCTATTTTATTCTATTTTGACGCTAACCGAGTACCTACCTTGGTTTTGTCCAGGGTCTTTTTATTCTGTTCGACTAATGCTTTCCATTTGCTATAATACATTCGCGCCAAGAATATGCATCTCTTTCCTTTTGTGTTCTCATTTCTCTGTTCTCCCTTTCCCTAGCTGTCCTTGACAATCGTTCACGTTTCCTCCTTTGATTTCGCATGCTGCGTTTTTTTTCGATTGTACTTTCCCGAGATCGTCGTGGCATGATTACTTTGCCAAGCACGCGCCAAGCGCGCGCTTTTTGTTGGCGATCGTCTTCGGTACTCGATTCCCTGTGGCTGAGTTTGTGCCCGCGTTTCCATACTGATATAATGTTGTAGAAAATTCTAGTGGACAGCGGCCTATCTCAACGCGATAAAACGATAAAAATTAACCGGAAAGCTTTGTTCGCAGTGAATATACAACTACGAAGAATTAATGTGGATGAAACAGGGTACAAGGTTTATGCAAGGACTACCAAAAAAAAAGCAGTTGAAATCCTCCAAGTATAAAGTTTTTTTTAAATGTAAAATGCATTTTCCACGCGTTTCAATATCACCCGACCTGCCACAGACTTCTGATCAGATTTATTTATTATTCCCTCATCGGTAGTAGTATATCCTGTGCCAATTACGTAAGTGGAAGTCATGTTTACTGACAAAGTTTGACAAGCGATGACGTGTCATTGATGCCTAACATTCCCTCATCGGAAAATTGAGACATGTATAGGTCTGTTGGTGTTCTGGTTCACTTTCAGTTAAACGACATTTCTGTCACAAAGTGACGAGATTATGACGCCTTGCGGTAAGCATATTGAAGCAACCTGGAGCGCTACCAGATACTCCAGAAAAAAAGCCCATACAAAGCCTTAGAAAAGTTTTCTAAGGCTTTGTATGGGACAACGGGAGGTACTTACAGTGCACGCGTTTTCCGTCCTGTCATGGACAAGTGAGATAAGAAGCGATAAAACAAAACAAAAAATACATTTTTCTGTTAGCGATGACAACTTTAGGAAATGTGCATTTCTAACTTATACATATTTTTTAGACATGGTTTAATGTTACCCTGGTTTAAAGATTTTATGAATGTAACCAAGAAGCTACAATTCGTAGACCCAACGTTTCGACAGCATGACGAGCTTTGCTCACCAAAAGAATTTATGCAAATGAGGCTGAGGCGGATCTGAGATCCGCCTGGCAATTATTAACTGTAAGAGAAGAACTGACTTCGCGCCCACAGAACGACCGAGGTGTTGCGGATGAATTTTCAGTAATTACTTTTTTGGCACTTTTCGGCGTCCAAATTGCATGGCGAGAGTAACCCAAAACCTTAAAGCAGACCCTTCTTGTCACAATACGAATGTTTTCCAGATAGGGACACGCGTTAATGTCAGCTCCACTCGCGTGATTGCATTTTTCAAGGTTAAACCCTCGCGTGGATCTAACAACTCAAGTTTACTTTAAAGCGCACAATGTAAGCCAAAGTAATTTTATAATTTAACTCCATGATCGAAATTTTGTTTACAAAGGATAATAATGGATCGACATCGACCTAGAGCGTCAGCTTCACTCGCGGGGAGTCAACCATTTTCTCTTGCCCCTTGCGCAACATAGAATGCAAATTTGCTGACCCACTCTATTGATACACACAACTCGACAGTCGTTAAGTGTTGAAAAAGATGAATTTTTTTACCAAAACCATGTGTTTCCGATTTTTAAACGCTAACAAAAATGTAGTAATGGTATGTCCACTCCGGAAAATAATACCGCAAACAACAGCAAGCTCTAACCGCGATGAGAACACTCATGGATCACACAGCGCAACAGAACTCATTTTGTTTGTTTGTTTGGGTTTTTTCCGATAATATTGGCCTGTAAAGAAATATATAATGGAGTTTTTTTGTACCCTCCGCCGGCACCATATAATTGGCTAAATGCTAAGGAAGTAATATACTTTAAAGAGATCATTAAAGGAGTAAAATCTTTTAAAAAATTTTTCCTGCTGGGGTTTCCTGGCGCGCCACTGCGAACACAGCGAACCTCATGTATAAGGCTGCGAGAAAATAAACAAAGACAAGTAGAAAAAGTTTTTTACTCACAAATCTCTTTTACAATCTATGACCGATTTTACATCTCGTGTCTGAAGCAAGAGTTGGAAATGTAAATGCAATTTAATACGTTACGAGAAGAGGTATTTTACTCGTTGGTAATTTCATTCCTAAATTCGTTATTTATTTTTAATTGAAAAATCACGGGATTTGAGGACAGACACCACCAAGGCAAACACAACATCGACGTAAATATTACCAGTCAACGGAACGTGCACTTATGATGTGTAATTAGGTTAAGGTTGGTTGGTCATCTAAACAGGAAAACTATCTTTTTCTATTAAAACAAACATTGCTTTTTCATCACGGATTTTCGCGGTTAACGTTCAATTAAATCTGCAAAGGAAAAAAAATCAAGGCAAGTAAATTTAATTATGTCGCAATTCAAAATTAGTTTGTCATAAGATAAAAACGCACAGTCTAAAATGAAACAACTCCCAAAGAGAGACAGAACCAAATAAAAAAAAGGAAAGATTTTGCATTCAGATAGCAAAAGTCCAAATAGGACTGACTACCCAAGAGAGACAGAACCAGGTGAAAAAAAAAATGAAAGGTTTTGCCTTCAGATAACAACAGCCCAAATAGGACTGACTACCCAAGAGAGACAGAACCAGGTGAAAAAAAGGGAAAGGTTCTGCCTTCAGATAACAACAGCCCAAACAGGACTGACTACCCAAGAGAGACAGAACCAGGTGAAAAAAAAAGGGAAAGGTTCTGCCTTCAGATAACAACAGCCCAAACAGGACTGACTACCCAAGAGAGACAGAACCAGGTGAAAAAAAAGGAAAGGTTCTGCCTTCAGATAACAACAGCTCACATACGAATGACAAAACCGGGAAAAAAAGTAAAAAATGAAGGTTCTTCCCTCACGGAGATAAGTCTGATTACACGAGAGAGTGGGTAAGAAATAACAAAAGAACGAGAGTATCTTCAGGATTCTGCTTTCGAAAGTGCGAAATAGTACAGTACGATTAGTAAGAAAACACACTAACCTGCCAAGAGTGCGTCATCTTATAGGGAAGGAATATTTGAGCTGTGATGTCAGGGTTCATTCCATAATTAGTTCATCTTGCTCATGTTAGGTTTCAACAGTTTGATAATACACCATGTGATTTTAAGCATCTGTCACCTAACTATCACAGAAATAATTCCTTCTCTTGCTTCGAAAGCACAGAAGTAAAGGTAAACCTTGCTTTGCTGATTAAATGGTTTGGGCATCATCATTTTCCGCTCAAAGGTTATTAAGCAGCGAGATTTATCGCGCGTCATCATATAGCTCTAGACAGAAATTATCAGGCATACAACCTTATCTAAAAGCCAAATTGGACAGGCCAGCGAGTAGAATTTCTTCCTCGCGAAGTTTTACACAGTTAAGACCTTACCTTAAGGAAAGAACGATGGCCCCTTTTCGCAGATACCGCCGAATATACTCGTACCTTCGCACAGAATTTTCGCGGGATAAGTTCCCGCGCTTACCTGATGATTAGGACTTACTAAAATGATATTTGTTTCAAGATCCGTTTTATCAACCATTCAGTAGCATACAGCGTTGTAAGACAATACAGATGTAACTCGATCTCAGTCTAGTTAGACATTGATGGCGCATGTAATCACGTACATATTGTAACATCCTCCCATTTTTTTTTTTTTTTGGTGAAGAAAAGCTTGGAAAAAAAGAGAAAAAGAAAGAAAAAAAAAAAAAAAAGAAAATTAACCAATACAAGTGTCAATGTCAGTTCAGTTCAGAATCAATGCCATATGACAAAATCTATCAGCTGGTGAGTTCGACATGAGAGAATTGGTAAACGAGAACACTGAACCCTATGATAACCGCGAAGAAGGATTTAAAGTCACGAGTCTAGTCACGGATATAGTCCTTGAGGTATGCTGGGCTCCTCCTGACTCGCTCTGACCTCCGACATTGTTCCGGAACAGTCACCTCTTCAGGGTGTGGCTCGTGAGGAGCATTGCTCTGGTCAGGGGTAGACGCTGCGGTTGTGGTCGCCTGTTCATCTGTGCTGGCCATATCCGGTTCTGGCGCTGTGATGGTGGGTTCAACTGGTGGTTCAGACGTTTTCCGCAGGTGCTGTCGGTTTCTGCGGTAGA
Source organism: Pocillopora meandrina (assembly GCA_942486045.1). Classification (NCBI taxonomy): domain Eukaryota; kingdom Metazoa; phylum Cnidaria; class Anthozoa; order Scleractinia; family Pocilloporidae; genus Pocillopora; species Pocillopora meandrina. The sequence goes on from CALNXJ010000088.1 coordinate 204,258, forward strand.
CTGCTCCGTTGTCCGTCTCAACGGTGTATGATCGCTCGTCGAGTCTTGCAGTGACTTTGGCCTTGCGCCAAGAGTTATCTCCAAGTTTGAATGGCTTCATTCTAACAACATCGCCTTCAGACAAACTGGGTAAATCCTTTGCGGACCGGTTGTAGTACTTGGCTTGGGCCTGCTGGCGCTGTCGCAGCTCTTTCTGTTCCACTTCCAGGTTTATGGTCCTGGGTAGTAGTAGGCTTTGAGTGGTAGGAAGGAGTGTTTTGGTCCTTCGGCTCATCAGGCGTTGTGCTGGGCTGGTCGTCGTCCCTTGTGTCGGCGTGTTTCTATAGTCGAGTACGGCGAGGTATGGGTCGGTTCCAGCCCTGATTGATTTCTTCAGAATGCGCTTGACTGTCTTCACCCCAGACTCGGCCTTGCCATTGGCTTTGCTATTTCCCGGGCTACTGGTAAGGTGCTCAAAATCCCATTTTCTGGAGAATTCAGCGAATTCGTCACTTGTAAACTGTGGCCCATTGTCACTGATCACTTGATCAGGTATACCGTAGCGAGCAAAGTGACTCTTTAGCTTCAGAATGGTGGTGCTGGCTTTAGTGTTCGGCAACCTGTCCACCTCCCAGAAATTGCTATAGTAGTCGATGGTGACCAGGTAGTCTTTGCCATCAAGAGTAAAGATGTCTGTGGCGATGTTCTCCCAAGGACGGGATGGGACCTCGTGGGACATTAGTGTCTCCTTTGGGTGCGTGGTGCTGTCGAGTTCTCTACATATTTCACAGGCGGAGATGTGGTGCTTCATTTCCGCAGACATGCCTGGCCAGTAGATACATTCACGGGCACGCCTCAGACACGCCTCTATTCCAAGGTGGGACGAGTGAATCTTCAGCTTCATATCTGCGCGAAGGCTCTTTGGTATCACAACGGAATTTCCTTTGAAAATCAGCCCATCTTGTACGGTCATTTCGTCGCGCATACTGAAGTAAGGGTGTATCAGTGCTGGAGCATGCTCCTTCTTCTCAGGCCATCCTACGAGAATAGTATCTGACAGCTCTCGCAGACACTGGTCCTTCCGGGTCTCTGCTCTTATTTCGTCTAAACGTTGGTCAGATATGGGTAGATAACGGACCATGTTGACTGATTCGAAGTCATCTACTTCTTTTCCGTTGTAGGGCAGGTAAGCCCTTGACAGCATGTCAGCCAAATGCATGTTCTCGCCACGCTCATAGTGCACGGTGAAATCGTATTTCTGTAACCTCATCATCATTAACTGGAGGCGTCGAGGCGCTCGAGCGAGTGGTTTCTGTAGAATCATCTCCAGTGGCTTGTGATCACTTTCGATGTGTACATGTCGACCAAATGTATACTGGTTGAAACGCTAAAGAGAGAAGACAATCGCCAGCATCTCTTTCTCTATTTGAGCATACCGGGTTTCTGTGTCGGTAAGGGAGCGACTTGCGTACTCTATAGACTTGCCGTTCTGAAGTAATGCTGCACCAAGGCCACTCTGGCTCGCATCACACTGTATGGTGAGGTCTAGGGAAGGGTCGTAATAACGTAGAACAGGCGCTTCTGTTACTAGCCTCTGCACGTTTTCAAACGCCTGGTCTTGTTCCGAAGACCAGTTCCATGGAGCGTCCTTCCGAGTCAGGCGACGAATCGGTTCCATGACTTCAGACAGTTTCGGAAGGAACTTGGCTAGATAATTGACAAATCCGTTGAGGCGCTGAACGCCCTCCACATCTTGTGGTTTCGGCAATTTTGTGATCGCCTCTACTTTGGCAGGATCAGGCTTCAGGCCCTTGTTCGTCAGGAGATGCCCCATGAAATTTACCTCGCTCATCCTGAGCTTCATCTTGTCTGGGTTAAGGACAATGCCGCGGTTCTTGCACCTTTGTAGGAGATCTCGGAGACTCCTGTCGTGGTTTGCAGTGGCTTCTTCGTCGGTCTCTCCAGTGCCATAAATGAGGATGTCGTCCGCGATGCACAGAATACCAGGTAAGCTTTCCAGTGCGTGAGTTAAGTGCTTCTGGAAAATCTCGGACGAGGCGGAGAGACCGAAGGGCGAACGAATCCATCTGTACCTTCCGTAGGGTGTTGCGAAGGTCGTGAGTACGCTGGACTCAGGGGCAAGGACACAGTGCCAGTATCCCGACTTGAGGTCAACTGTCGAGAATACTTTTGCTTTTGAGAGCTCCGGGAGTATGTCCTCAAGTACAGGAAGTTGATATCTTTCTCTCTTCAGGGCGGTGTTAAGTGGCCTGGGGTCGATACAGATTCTCAGCGCTCCAGATTTCTTCACAGCCACGGCAAGACTGCTAACCCATGGAGTGGGTTCATCGATTGGAGCTATGACCTCCAATTGCTGTAGTCGATCCAGTTCTTTCCTCAGTTTCTCTTTGAGTGACGTTGGGACACGGCGTGGAGGTGCGACGACGGGAGTTGCGCCTTGTTCGACTTCAAGGTGAACTGTTCCTGGTAGTGCTCCTAGCTCTCTTTGGAACACCTCTGGGTAGGCCGCTACTATTTCGTCAGCCGTCTGCACGCTCTTAACCTTTGCCCTTGATCGTTCAGGTGGTTTTTCGATCGTGAAGTTTTGAGTGTTGACAGTAATTAGGCCCATCTGTTGAGCTGCCTTTGCTCCAATGAGTGGGGTCAGTTGTCTATCAACGACAAGGAATTCCACCGAGAACTTCTTCTTATTCTTTGGATTGTGGAGAATTAATCGACAGGAACCCAGTGGCTTTAGTGTTGTGTCGTTCCACATTTGTAGTGTCTTTGTGGTGGGCTCAAGCTTCTTATCAGCCATAAGATCGGCGGAAATGACATTCACCGAGGCGCCGCTGTCTACTTGAAATTTCACTTCTGCTTTGCCCACAAGCATCTCAGTGTAGATTACTCTTGGGTAATCATGTTCTTGTGTAACAGCGTGTATCATGTCCGGTCGTGCAACAATGCTTGTAATGTACTCCATGTCGCTGTCATCGGAGGATTCATCTCTCAAGTTGTACACTTTTCTGGTCGGAGTAATGCAGGTTGTTGCGAAGTGATTTCTGCCACCGCACTTCGTACATTTCGCGCCCCACGCTGGACACTTTCCTTTTTCGAAAGGATGTGCTTTGCCACAAAATTTACAGGTCTTCGTCTTCCCCGCGCGGCTTTTCCTAGACTTGTCATCACGGCGGCTGGAAGGCGGGTGTTTATCTTGCACAGCGTGAACATCTTCGTTCTGGGCGCCCGAGATCGTTTTCAATTGCAAATTTGTTGCCTCAGAACTCTTGCAAAGATCGATACACTTCGCCAGGGTGAGACTCCGTTCTTGTAGAAGCCGTTTGCGAGTGCGGTGATCTTGAATGCCCAGGACGATCCTGTCGCGAATGATCGAATCACGCATGCAGTCACAAAAATTGCATGTTTTCGCTAGTGTGCGAAGGGCGGTGACATAAGCATCAATGCTTTCGTTTTCCTGTTGAGTTCTGGAGTTGAAAGTGTACCTTTCAAAGGTTTCGTTCAGTTCGCCGATGGTGAATTCGTCGAACTTTTGTATTATCTTTGCCAGATCATGTCTTTCGTCTGGAGTGTCGAATTGGAAGCCGTTAAAAATCTTTAACGCATCAACACCGATACAGTGGAGAAACAATGCGACTTTGTACGCCGGCGGTTTCAGCTCGAGTTGAGCAATGACCATGTAGTTACCCCACATTTGTTTCCATACTTTCCAGTTGTCCGCCACATTCCCAGTCGTAACTAGTTTTCCAGGAGGCATTATCCCGGCCATCGCGCCAAAAATAACCACAAAAGCGATTCTACAATTAATACTTTTCCTTTCTGTTTTCGAGTTAGAACAGGAAACTCACATTTCATCGAAAAACGTGGCATTTGTTTCATTTGTACTCTCTGCTGTCACTCATTTTTGGCCACAAAAGCGGACAATGTTTTTCATTTAATATTTTTTGCCCAAGTACACTAGGGCGGGGCGGTTTTTCCGGACCAGTAGCTCGTTTCTCGGGGTCCTGGTGACTCAACGGGCCCGTAAAGCTGTTCTGCTTTTCTTCAAGATGGTTTCAAATGCTTTAAAGATTCTACAATAAAACTTTTAGCTAAAGAAACAAAATGGAACACTAAGGTTGCCAGGCTGCTTCTCTCTTCCTAAAATTTTGATTTTAAAGTATTGCCTCGAGACCGTTAAGTTACCAGGCATTTCGAGAAACGGGCGCCGGCTCACGCAAACCTGTCCGGCCCTACACACGTCAGCTTTTCTATGGAATCGCGCGAGCAGGGCCAGACGGGCCATATGATAAAATCGATTAATGCTAATTAATTTATATCTTTGAGCATATTTTCAGATATCAAGAGATTATAATATCTTGCAAAGCATTTTGAATTGAACAGAATAAAAGAAAAGGGCTTCGAGAAGGGTTGTTTACTTTTCACTTTTTTTTGCTCAATAATATGATCTAGGTATGAACTAAAATAATTTCTTACCCGCTAAATCGTCCACAAACCATGATTTTACAGAGGAAAGAGCAACAGAAATAAATTGTTAGCTCAATTTGAGTGTTTCATACAAAATAATAATACTAAGGCAACAAATTGATACTTTTAAATATTTGATATGGCGTAAGATAACAAAATTCTATAAATTATAGAATTTTGTTTTCTTTCACCGTACTGTATAACCTAGTTTATGAGTTGCTTAGAGTTTAAATGTACCGAAAGGCCAATGATTGGAAAAGGAAAAAGGCAAATACCACTACACAATGAAACTTTCCTACGTGAGTGATTTTCTACTTTTTTAACTAAAAGATGGAACATGCCGTGCGTAGGTTGTTTAACTCACTCTGAAGTGCTCTAAGCAAAGATATGCTACGCAAAATATAAATTCTAGACAAGATGAATTGTAACTGGATTTTCACATACTAAGCGATCATCTGACTGAAATTTTCTGCGCGAGCAGAATTTAACACTCAAGTTTCAAATTAAAAAAATTCAGTAACGGTTCGAACTGCGCTTTCTTTTACTGATCGCGAGAAGAAACTATGTGTAACGACTGCCACGCCTTTGCTACCGGACATTGATTTGTTATAAGTTTGTTTCATGTTAAACGTGTTAAACCGCAATAGTGAAGTTACTGTTTGTCCATTAGGGACGTGATCTTTAAGTTCCACCCAGAACCGCATTTTAGTTAGTTATCTTGCGTTTAGCTAACGATAAGACGTGTTTATCGAAAAGCGCCCTTTTGCCCACCTTATCTCGAAGTTCGTTTTGGTCAAACCTCCACAAGCGGGACTGTTATGCTATGCTTATGTTCCTTCTCTTCGTACTTGTTTAAACATCTAGTCTTTCGGTAGTTTCGCCTAGTTTTTTATACCAATTTCTTTGCAATTTTGTAACACGTGGCTTACGTTCTTCATGCTTTGTTAGTAAGCCGCTCGCTTTTTCTCACTTGGTTATTAGTTTTGTTAGAATTCGTTTGCAAGCGGTTCTCCTTTATCCTTGAAGATAGTCTTTTGTGAGTTTGTTTTAGAGTTTTAGCTAGTCTTTTGGGATCTTGCTTTTATATCGGAATGATTGGAATGTTGGTCCGTATCTTAGAATTTAGCTTAGCTTGTTCCTTATAATTTCATATTTCAGTTTACGATAAGTACTTGGATACCTCGACTACGCTATTAAAACGATTCAAGTCTTTTCCGTAAAATATATCCTCGCTTCATAGTGCGTCTTCACCAGCGAAACTCACAGTTGAAATTTGCTTCGCTTGTGTCGGCCGCTCCACTATGCGTCTTAAGCACCCGAAATTTCAACTCACTGAAAAGAAGATCTGAACTGGTCAGAAAATGTCGCACAAATTTTTTCGGGAAAATTATAGAGACAGTAAACAAACTAGAACACGTATTACAATTAGTTAATGAAACTCAATTAGAGGTTACGAACAGGCAGAAAGCAAATTTGGCACTACATTTCACTTGTTAATTACATTTAATATCAAAATAGATATTCAACTTGCCTCAAGCAGTTCCAATCCTATAGAAAACATTATCTTAACTAATAGCTACTTAGAAGGAATGAAAATGTTACTTACTGTCTAATTTCCCAAATTTGGGTCAATGCGCAAGATTTAAAGGAAAATACAGAAAGAAAGAAAAGGAAGTAAGTACACTAGAGTACAAACGCAATTTGATGAATACCTATAATCATTAAATACAACCCCCCAAAAAGGAAATTTTAATCTTCAGATGTTTTGTGAAGTTAATTGCATGATAGCAATCAAAACTTATACTTTTTCGCGTAATGTTTAACACTGTCTGTGCTATTCTGAGAGCAACAAAGTAAACACAACTTGAATTGTTTCTTAATGTAATGTATGGTAAAAACCTTGAAATATTTACTCTTCTCGAAATACAATTACTCGACTCGACTTGTTTGTAGCAATTTTATTTAGTCAGTAACAATCATTACGCTAATAACTATTAAGTGCCGCTCTCGCTAAGAACGGTCCTCTCGACTTCCCGTCGGGAAAAAGTTTTCTTTTATTTTTTGCCCATGGAAAGGGTTTAGGACACATGTCTCAAAAATAGTTTAGTTGTTCTCCAATTCTCTTTTTTTGGGTCGCTACAAGCCAAAAATGATTTTTTGCTAGCACACCCGTGTGGACAGCGATCGAAAGTGTAAATTTCACAGATTTTGTCCAGCGCGCAGCGACTGCAATAATATAGCTCACGCAATTCTATCTTACTACAAGTTACAAGGTGCCTTTAATCAGTTCAATGAGAAAATATGGAAACTTCAGCAGAAATATTTTTCATACAACTCTTCTTCATTCGACCTTTATTTGCATATCAAAATTCACCAATTTGTACGAAAGAATTCTCAAAATGCAGGCGTTAATCGGGCTAAAAGATTGCCACAGACCCATGGGTATATCGGTAGCTTTCATCCACCAACATCTTAAAGACAACGCAAATCCACGTGTTTGCTTAATTGCGCTCTTGTGAATGATCGTTTGCATAATTCTGAAACTCGACCAAGATCTCCTTTTGACCGATCAAACTTCGTTTGTTTGTCCTCTACGTTGAGGATTTCAGGTTTTCATAACAACTGAATGAAGAATAGATGCCGAATAACTGATTAAAGGCACCTTGTAACTTGTAGCAAGATAGAATTGCGTGAGCTATATTATTGCAGTCGCTGCGCGCTGGACAAAATCTATGAAATTTACACTTTCGATCGCTGTCCACACGGGTGTACTAGCCAAAAATCATTTTTGGCTTCTAGCGACCCAAAAAAAGAGAATTGGAGAACAATTAAACTATTTTTGGGACATGTGTCCTAAACCCTTTGCGTGGGCAAAAAATGAAAGAAGACTTTTTCCAGACGGGAAGTAGAGAGGACCACTCTTAGTGAAAGCGGCACTTAAGCAACCCAAACATTACTTTCTTTCTGATTTGTCAAATGGGGGATAATGCACCAGATTAAAACGAAAGTGAAGAAAAAATATTAAAGAAAGTAAAGGCACTAAAGTATGTATCAACCAAAACTACAAACAGTCAATAAAACTCGATTATCAATCACGAACAGGCAGGCAAATCTCGTGCCTCGTTTCACTTGTTTAGCAGTGTCAATCTAGATATTCCACTTGTCTCGCGTAATTTAAATGTAAAAGAAACCATTTAATTTATACCAATTTACTTATTATTATTAAACTATTAGCCAACGAAAACGTTACTTACAATCTGATTTGACAAGTGGGGGCCAATGCACCAGATTAAAAGGAAAAAGAAGAAAACCAATTAAGAAAGGAAACGCTTTAAGGCAAAAACTACAATTAGTTTATAACAAAGAATTATCAAATGCAACACGAAAAAGATATATCTCACTATTTATGCGTTTTGTATCGCAAAGTGCTCTTTAATAATCGGGGCGTGGTACCCTCAATTAAATAAAAAGGAAAAAGAAACAGAAGGTGGAAGGTAAAAAAGCGAAACAAAGACTAAATTTAATTAGTAAAACCCAGATATCGATGAACAATAGTGAATTGAATTTCGGCCCTTTAAAGCGAGGTGTACTAGTACCATATGGGAAGCATTCTTTTTTTATTTCATTGGAAAGTCGCATCGGCTATTTTGAGATCTACAAAGTAGATAAAACTTATCCCCAATAAGGGTTCAAACTGTAACAGAAATGTTGCATACAGCCTAATTTTTAAAAGTTGCCCAAATGAAAGGGAAAAGAAACAGAAAAAAAGTAAGGGAATTAGAAAATGATATAAAACAAACTAAATAGAAAAAAAATTGTAATAGTTATGATTATTTGGTAACAGGACTTCGTTTCGCCTGATTCTGTCTAAAATCATCGTCATAATTGACAAATGGGACTGCGCGCGTTCGTCCTAGTTTGATAATCACTCGTATGATTACGGACCGAATTAGAATCCACCAAATCAAGTTCTGGCTTTTTCCTTACAAAATGACAACAGCACTTTGCCAAATGTTTGAGAACGTTGCTACTTAAAAAAGGAAAACCGACCACCTCAGTGACAGAGTGGGCCAATGCATCAAGACAGGAGTTGAATAACATTGAAAGAACACGATCTGATCGACAAGAAGCACAAAAGCAGAAAGCGCGGGAAATTTTCGGCCATATCGTTAGGGAGTAACAGGGCTGGCAAAAGCCGTGGTTGATGAAAATGAAACTTATCCGGATTTTACTTGAATATTTTGATTAAAAGAACATAAAAAAGGGAGGGCGCGCTGTATCGTTTGCAAATCACAGTGCTCTGAAAGAAAAATATGAAATGGTTCCTCAGAAAGGGCTTCTATAAGTCTATAGAAACCATGAACACCGATTTACTTAAACATTAACCATTATCTTTACTAATGACAAGAGAAAATTATTACACAACGAAAACGTTACTCACCAACTGATTTGACAAGTGAGGGCCAATGCAGCAGATTAAAAAGCAAATGATAAAAAAACAATCAAGAAAGTAAACACTCTAAAGCAAAAAACCACAATTAGTTAATTAATTAGCTTCAATCAAATAAAAAGGAATAAGAAACGAAAGATGGAAAATAAAAAAGCAAAGGAACGACTAAATTCAATTAATAAAACCCAGATATCAATGAAAAACCGGAAATTGAATTTCGTTCCTTTGAGGCGAGGTGTATTAGTACCACATGGGAAGTATTCTTTCTAATTTCATCGTACTTAGTCCCAATAGCATTATTTATTTCCTAGGACTCACTGAACTCTGCCATTTTCCTTTCAAAATACAGATCTTTCAAGAGTCCATTTTGCAATGATCCTGCGGTGACTGTTGCCGCAATTAAGAAATTGGCTCCAAACTAAGCACAATAATACGTTTCCTGGTCTATGGAACTGTTGACAAACTTTTCGATCGAGGCAGCTGTATAAACAGCTTTACAGAAACTGGAAAACGACCCCAGCCCACTCGACTTCAAGGTACTAGTACCAGGTCAGATCGCGGACCTCTTGACCCTGGAGATCTAAATACTTTCACTATAGCAGCAGTAACATTGAAGAAACACGATCTGATCGACAAGAAGCACAAAAGCAGACAGCGCGGGAAATTTTCGGCCATATCGTTAGAGAGTAACAGGGCTAATATAAGCCGTGGTTAATGGAAATGAAACTTCGTTGGATTTTACTCAAAGAGTTCGATTCAAATAACATAAAAAAAGGTAGGGGCGCTATATCATTTGCGAATCATAGTGCTCTGAAAGAAAAATATGAAATGGTTCCTCAGAAAGGGCTTCTATAAGTCTGTCAACGTGAAGACCAGACAGGCGTGACACATGCCATCTTACCGATTTCTTTCAAGCTTTCACAGTTTGTCAGGGTCACTAAGTTATTAAGGAATACAGAGTGGTTCGGAATTCCGGCGCATCCCTGCGATACAAAGCCTCCACAATAAATCCCTGGGGTAAAAGGCTAAAATCAGCTCGAAAAATGCACTTTTAACGAGTCTCTCTCACACTAACAGAAAGCGTTGGATTTAGATCAACTACAAACTGCAAGTAATCAATGAAACTCAATTATCAATTACGAACAGGTAGGCAAATCTTCTGCCTCGTTTCACTTGTTGAGCGGTGTCAATCTAGATATTCCACTGGTTTTGAGCAAGTTAAATGTAATAGAAACCATGAACACCGATTTACTTAAACATTAACCATTATCTTTACTAATGACATGAGAAAATTATTACACAACGAAAACATTACTCACCAACTGATTTGACAAGTGAGGGCCAATGCAGCAGATTAAAAAGCAAATGATAAAAAAACAATCAAGAAAGTAAACACTCTAAAGCAAAAACTACAATTAGTTTATAACATAGAATTATCAATTGCAACACGAAGAAGATATATCTCACTATTTATGTGATTTTATCACAACATGCACGATAATAATTGGGAAGTGGTAGCTTCAATCAAATAAAAAGGAAGAAGAAACAAAAGATGGAAAGTAAAAAAGCGAAGCGACGACTAAATTTAATTAACAAAACCCAGATATCAATGAAAAACCGGGAATTGAATTTCGTTCCTTTGAGGCGAGGTGTATTAGTACCACATGGGAAGTATTCTTTCTAATTTCATCGTACTTAGTCCCAATAGCATTATTTATTTCCTAGGACTCACTGAACTCTGCCATTTTCCTTTCAAAATACAGATGTTGCAAGAGTCCATTTTGCAATGATCCTGCGGTGACTGTTGCCGCAATTAAGAAATTGGCTCCAAACTAAGCACAATAATACGTTTCCTGGTCTATGGAACTGTTGACAAACTTTTCGATCGAGGCAGCTGTAAAAACAGCTTTAGGGAAGCTGGAAAACGACCCCAGCCCACCCGACTTCAAGGTGCTAGTACCAGGTCAGATCGCGGACCTCTTGACCCTGGAGATCTAAATACTTTCACTATAGCAGCAATAACATTGAATGAACACGATCTGATCGACAAGAAGCACAAAAGCAGAAAGCGCGGGAAAATTTTCAGCCATATCGTTAGGGAGTTACAGGGCTGGCACAAGCTGTGGTTGATATCGATTAAAATGAAACTTCCTTGGATTTTCCTCAAAGAGTTCGATTCAAACAAAGGTAGGGGCGCTATATCGTTTGCGAATCATAGTGCTCTGAAAGAAAAATATGAAATGGTTCCTCAGAAAGAGCTTCTATAAGTCTGTCCACGAGAAGACCAGGCAGGCGTGACGCATGTCATCTCACCGATTTCTTTCAAACTTTCACAGTTTCTGTGGGTCACTAAGTTATTCAAGAATACGGAGTGCTTCGGGCTCCAGGCTCATCCTTGGGATATAAAAGCCCCCACAATAAATCCCTGGGGTAAAAGGCTAAAATCAGCTCGAAAAATGCACTTTTAACGAGTCTCCCTGACACTAACAGAATGCGATGGATTTTAATCAACTACAAACTACAAGTAATCAATAAAACTGAATTATCAGTTACGAACAGGTAGGCAAATCTTCTGCCTCGTTTCACTCGTTGGGTGGTGTCAATCTAGATATTCCACTTGTTTTGAGCAAGTTAAATGTAATAGAAACCATGAACACCGATTTACTTAAACATTAACCATTATCTTTACTAATGACATGAGAAAATTATTACACAACGAAAACGTTACTTACACCCTGAATTGACAAGTGAGGGCCAATGCAGCAGATTAAAAAGAAAATCATAATAAACCAATCAAGAAGGTAAACACTCTAAAGCAAAAACTACAATTAGTTTATAACATAGAATTATCAAATGCAACACGAAGAAGATATATCTCACTATTTATGTGTTTTTTATCAAGACGTGCACGATGATAATTGGGACGCGGTAGCTTCAATCAAATAAATTGTTCATCTAAACGGTGCTTTCACTCCGATGACAAACCGTGACCTTTCTTTCGTCTTAAGATACCACTCCCTTGAAAATATATGGAGGATTAAGGGTAGGAAGGAAATCCATATGAACCAACTCAAGTTCTGGCTTTTTCGTTACAAAATGACAAAAGCAGTTTTCCAAAATTTGCTCTGATAGAAAAACATGGAATGGTTCCTCGAAAGGACCTTTTATCTCACGAGAACCACCTGCATGTTGAATTTCCTCCCTATTGTTGGACTAAGGAACACAAAAACTCGTCGGCATAGCGTAAATAGACGAATGAGATAGAAAACCACGCATAAGTACCACATTCTTAAAAACCCTAGGACTAACTAGCCTCGCTTTGATACAGCTTAACTCAGTCCGACCGAATTGTCAGGCATTTTCGCATTTGGTGTAGTACTTATCCAAAACTTGATAAGCGGGGTAAAGAAATAGAGTGTGGAGGACCACCTAAAACTGTTTATACAAAGTTGAAAGATCGTCTTCATAAAGAACACAGCCTATATTTTACTATTTCATTTTCAAATTTAAATCAGATTATGAGCCGCACAACTTCGATAAACATTTAGCTTCACGCCTTACTCTTCGAGAATTAAAAGAGAAACATTACGAACCGTCCAGTTTGAGTTTCTTCGTACACACGAAACAGAAAAGAGATATACAAATCAGTAAAAAAAAAAAACAGTAAGATTTACAAAGCATCTAAAGACTGGACCTAAACTCGACTTTGAATTTATAGTGACACTATGTCAAAAGCAAAGCCAAGAAAGTTTGAACTTACCTACGACAGGTGTGTCCATCATATTCATGGTTGTACAGGAATGAGAAAAAAAAGAATAGATAAATAGAAAAACAGTAAACTAACTGAAACGGGATTCCTACCAATTTATTCAAAATCCGAGAAAAAGCGAGTGAAATCTTCTTGGACGCATTAGACTGTACCACCCATCTCGACAAATAAAGGACAAACATGACGAACCGTCGAGTTTAAATAGCTTATTTTGTACAAAGCATCTTAAGACTGGACATCAGCTTGACTTCGAAATTATACAAACACTGATAAAAGACATATACGGAAAACTGGCACTTACGCCTTCCTAATCATTCCATCGTGTACATGAAAATACAGGATAGAAAATAAAAAGAATGAATAAATAAACAAAACAACCCTTAAAACAAACAAACTAAGGCAGAAATAATTCCTTCTAATATATATTCGAATTACGAGGAAAAGGAGAATGAAATCGTCTTGGATGCTTAGACAGTACCACCCACTTCGAGAAAAAAAAATTGACGAATATCAAGTTTTACTAACTTTTCATGCACAAAATGAAATAAAACGCCTTGACATTTAATCCAACTCATTGGATTCATCCCAAAGGGCTCAACATAATTTTATCCCGGAGAAGGCTGAAATGCGTTTGAGTTAGTCAAACGGATATTGATCATAAAGATCAAATGAATCAATTCTGTCCAAACTGGTCCTTCTCCCACACCAGGCCTGGATTCAAATTGTGCTGCTTATAAGAGAACACTTGTGGTCGAATAGTACGCTGGACTTCTTAGACAGTGAGACTCAAAAGTAGGGAAAAAAGAGAAATACTTTATTTACTTACGTTCTGAAGTCCAACGCAGATTTCAAAGGAGGAAAAGATGAGGAGAAATGTTTTGACAAGTTACTCTTTGCTTAAGAATACATTTTATATTATTGCTTGCTTAATATTTTCGCCTGATTCGGAACCATAACAATAACAAATACACTAGCAATGACACGCAACGAGGTGCACGAGCAGATCGTCAATTGTCACTGTCGCTTGAGAAAACGAATCCATAATTCAACTGTTAACAAAAAAGCAAAAAAAAAAATGTGGTCATTTGATTGCCCACCGAAACATAGTCAGCTGCCAAAGGACACTTTTTGGATTAGTCATTGTGCAAACTAAAACAATTTTAACATTTTATGACATGCTGAGTACACTTACAACCATGAAGAGAAAAGATATCATTATCGAGTAGTCCTTAAAGAAGAATCTAACATGTATTTATCAACACGACTAGCATTCAGGGGAGCTGTAAGAAGAAGTATTTCCCAAGGAGGCTAATTAATGCGAAAGAGGTACTAAACTAAGCGAAGGACTCCACTAAGCGAATAGTTTGATGAACCTGACCTAAAGGATAATCTAACTACTCGTAGCGTCCTATTGTATGCCTACGAACTTTTAAGGAATCAAAGTGCTCGCATTGAAAATTGTATTATTCCCTGATGTCCAGGGGGTCGAAAGTGTATCTAGAATAATCATTATGGGAGAAATTTAAATAATGTTTTTAGAGGTCTTAGGAACGACGAGGTAACCATTTGAGGAATACCAGAAATAAAGACTGATAGTAATTTACAATTAATTTAGTGTCAGGATGGGGGATATACTGATCCCATTTCCAAAAAGTTTATCTTAATACCATCTCCACCCAGTGTTTTCCCAATTCAAGTGACACAGTTCTTATCAGTCCCATTCCCTCAACCGCTAAAAGGGAGTTACTCCACTAGACGCATTTGGGCGTGTACTCAGGCGCTCGTAACGGGGAGTTCTGATCACTATCTTCACACAATTTTCACTCTAATTAAAACCATAACAAAATTCTCGAGCGTGATTGGTTATCACCAGCCCGATCTAAGCACTAACAGGACAGTGGACACGTCATGCCTGTGTAAGTGGACAGTAAGCGATGTTGTCGCGCATTTCGCCGAGTTAATTGTTGTTTTTTTTTAATGAAAACGTGCAACTGATGTCTATTTTCCCTCTCAAATTTTGTCATCGTTCTGACTAATTGAAAACAGGAATTCAAGTCGTCCAATTCTATCTGTAATCATACTCGTAATTAACAAATCCGACTCCCGCTGCGCGGTCTTCCGATTCTGATAATCGCTCGTATGGTTACAGACCGAATTGGACTCCACTCAGTCCTATTACCATTATTTTTCGCCCATGTATGAATTACATAGGGCAAGTTAAAAACGTGTGGAAGGTATGTGGAAGAGTTATCACTTCCACACAGCAGAGTAACTTCACATATTTTTCTAATAGTTCTTGAACGCTTGATGTGAAATACTTGCACTCACACTTGTTCCTTACATTCTTGACAGCGATTTGAAAAAGAACCGACCCTACTACAGAGCGCCTGAGTAAAAAGTGTTACCGATCTAAGCTCGTTATGATGATTAACGTAGAAACCGCTTACCATCTTGATATATCCGGTAAGATTGAGGGAGAAAAAGGAAATAAAGAAGCAGAATTAGTGTTTTAAAATTACAGCTAACTTCAAAACATTTTTGGCATGTACAAACGTTAGAATGTCTGTGATTCGCGTAAATAAATAAAATGGTGGGTACTTACAGCCTGGAGATTAATTTCATTTTGGAAAATAGAGAGAAATAATGATAAAAGAAAATATTGTTAGTATTGAATGCAAAACCTATGAACTAATATATATTTCTAACTACCGCTTTATCTAAATTTTAAGGTATGAAAGTTCCATGCGCACCATTTAGAACAACATGGTCTATTCTTAGTGTTACCTAATTTTCTGCATTTCAGAAATTCGCTATGTTGCTTTAATAAAGCTGCCAATAGTTTCATTGATTGGGAAAACTTTAAAATGATTCATTAATGATACAAATTTAAGTGATAAGAACCATTGTAAGTATTACTACTCTATTATTAATCATAACATAGCTCAGTGACTTATCAGTCAAACATTGCATAGTGATGTACTAAAACCATTATTTAAAGACAGTTATTGCAAAGAATTCCATGATATGTTCAGAAACATTCTTTTGCTTCACTAAATATAATATCACAAGTGAAAAACGGTAAAGAAAGGCAATGAAATTCAACTTTATATCTATAAATTCAAATCTCTGAAAACACGACTCGGAGGAAAATAAATTTAGTTGAATTGAGCTCAACTTACAGCAAGACTAAGTATGAAATAAAATTGAGTAGTGTAGTAGATGGGTTCTTTCGCAATGATAAGTTTGTGTAGCGTAAGATTTTTCAATTCAGGTAATTAAAATGTATACATATCCAAGTTGATCTCTACGCAAATACTAACAAAATGCCTATTTTAGATAAAATTGAGTTGAAGCTGAAAGCAAGATCAACGAGTGGATAAACGTACAGAACACAATAAATAGATACTTACAATCTGTTGAGAATCAGGTGAAATGAAAGAAAAGATACAAAAGTAAATTAATGCTCTCTTGCCTTATGATTTTAGCGTGGTATGCTACGATCTGCCCTAATTAGATTACTATCAGGTGATTTTTTCCCTTTTTCGACGATACAAGCGAAGAAATCATTGATCATAATTGTCACTGAGGATGTCCTGGGCTAACCTGGTTTAATTGGATCGCTTTCATGACATTTGTTTATTTATTCATTAATTTCGATTTAGTTTTTACGGTTTAGTTGGATTACACTCAGGCTGCAGTTTTTTTTTGTTTTTTTGGTTTTGTTTTTGATTTTACAGTGTTTACTCTCAATTAATTATCTCCTTCATTTGGTATTAAGTTGTAATACACCTGCTCCTTAAAAGATAAAAATTATGAAATAAACCGTTGGCTATTTTCTTATTTCTAAAGTGATAAAGGACCTATAGGTTTGTTTGTTTGTTTGTATGGTTTGTATGGGGGGGGGAGGGGGGAGAAAGGGGGAGAAAGGGGGGAGAGAGAGGAAACATTTAAGTGGCGATCTCTTAAAGAGCGGTCTAAGGCATTTCACATCGGAAAAAAAGTTTTGCCTCTAACTTTCCCCATTAAAACCTTGAATTGAACTGAACAGCAAGACCGACGAATGGATAATTTTTTTTACAATTTTGATCCTCAAATGAGTTGTCTAAATAAACTCCATATCTAAATGAGTGAACATATCACTTTTCGTGAGGGAACCAGGAAAGCTGCGTTACGGTCTAGTTTTTACCATTAGTCATGATGTGAAGAAAGACAAGAAAGAGGAAACCGTTAACCTTCAGTTTCATTGAGGAGGCCTGGATCTGCAGAACAGGCGCAATTTTTCAGCGTTTTTCGGTCAAACGGAGGCAAGCGCGAGGCGAGCGCGAGAGCGAGTCACGCGCGAAAGGAGGAGTGAAAAATAAAACCACTAAAACACACCTGAGTGAATAGCTAGGGAGGTTATGATTAGAATTAAAATACTTAAAAATATTTCAGAATCATTGGGAAAAAAAATCCTTTCTCAGGGCCCTCAGGGCGGGAACACCCTCATGTAAAATATAGCTTATTGTTGCTTATTATTCTTGTAACTTCCAAGCTAGCTCCAACAAAATTACTCAGCGGCCAGAAATTTATGTGACAAGTCACAAACACAACGTAAGATTAATTTAATTTTAGTTACATATCAGTTTAAAAAAAAATGATAAGTATTTAAATTGGATTTGATGCAAATTCTTGTCAAAGGCCTATTTTAACCCTTTTACTCCCATGGGTATGGTAATTAATTTTCGCAAAAAAGACAACACCGTAAATAAATGGTTTTAAGTTGAGCTACATTTAGTCAATTTTCAAATATCATAGCTCATTTTGAAGTTTACAAAATTTTCTACACAGTGAATCCACAAAGTATGCCTGTCCCTTGTTATGTAAGTTTCTCACTTTATCCTCAAAGTTGACATATGACAGTAAAAATACACTAAAAAAATCCTTCGTTCACAAGAATTCAGCTCTGAAACCAAAAAAAACTGTCAAATAATAACAATAGTCATTTTTGTTAAGCTAAAGAAATGACCTTTAAGATAAATCACAAATATTTGTTATATTGATCTAAAATAAGCTTCACATCTCGAGGAAGACCGATCCGATCCCCCCAACATGTTCCACAGGCTTGAAGACCCTGATCATAAAGCTTCTCAAAAAAGTTGAACTGAGGTGTAGTAATTATCCATAAATATGTTGTATCCTAGTCCATAAAATGGTTCCACAAGTTTCAAAACAACTCTTTGAGCTAAACCTTTAGACTCTTGTCCACATTCCTTGCCTGTATAAACATTTATGTCTAACACATAGCCATTTTCAGAGTCAGCCAAAGTAAATTCCTTGAGGCCAAATCTTGCTGGTTTGTCCCTCATATACTGCCTCCATGAAAGGCGTCCTTTAAACTTCACAAGGGTTTCATCCACTGACAGGTTCCTGCTTGGGGCATAAACTCTTTGGAACCGGTTTTTAATTAGTTCTAAGAAGGGCCTAATTTTCCCCAGTTTGTCATATCCATCTTGACCTCTAGGAATTAATTGTGTATTGTTCACAAAATGTATATACCTAAAAATTTGTGTAAACTGATTCCTTGACATGCAATTTGTGAAGAATGGTGTTTGAAGTATCTCATCAGTGGACCAGTAACTATGTATGGTGGGTTTGTTTACCAGCCCCATTGCTAAAATCAAGGCAATAAATGTTCTTATTTCATCTTTGTCCACTGCGTGCCAAGGCATACGGTGTTTATCCGGGGTTTTGGCTCTCTCTTGGGCAGCATACAAATTACGGTATCTAACTTCGAACAATCTACTATACAGTAACCAGTCCGCTTACCGCCCATATCACTCATGTGAAACTGCTCTGCATAATATTACCGACAACTGGTTGAAAGCCATGGACAACAGTGAACTCGTTGGTACTGTGTTTTTAGACCTAGGCAAGGCCTTCGACTTAGTCAACCATGACATTTTACTTGCTAAACTTGATAAATACCACACTGCAACAAACACACTAGACTGGTTCAGATCTTACTTAACAGGCCGCACACAAGTTGTATCCGTCTCAGGTGTGTTGTCTAGCCCTTTAAATCTTGAAGTCGGGGTACCACAAGGTTCCATTTTAGGTCCGCTTCTGTTTTCTATCTATATGAATGATCTACCCCTCCTGTTAAAGAACACTGAAGTCGACATATATGCCGATGATACAACTATCTGGTCGAGCGGAACCAATTGTACAGATATTCAAAACACTCTTAATAATAGTCTAGACAAGGCCAACACTTGGTTTAAATTGAACAGGATGATACCAAACACAAAGAAGACCAAACACCTGCTAATTGGTTCTGTTCAAAGGCTATCCCAAAGCAGCGAGACTACAATGGAAATTTATATCGATAATAGCAAATTAGAGGAAGCGGCAGGGGAAAAGCTGCTCGGAGTTGTCATTGACTCAAACCTTTCATGGAACTTACACATTGACTGTTTGATTAAAAAGTTAAACTCTAGAATATGTCTCCTTAAAAGAGCAAAGGTTTATTTAACCTTTGCTTGCAGGAAAATGTTATACAATGCCCTCATCAAGCCAATACTAGAGTATTGTTGTACGGTCTGGGGCAACTGTACCGTTGGTAATCTCCAAAGGGTTTTACGACTACAGAAACGATGTGCTAGGCTTATTTTAGATGCTGATACTCACGAAAACTCAGTCAAGCTTTTTAAAAAATTACATTGGCTGCCTATAGATGATATCATACGTATTAGGAAGCTTTATTTGCTTCATAAAATAAATCAAGGACATTGCCCGGCTTATTTTAATAAATATATTGAACATATAAGTAACACCCATAATTATAACACGAGATCCGCTTCTAATAACAATATTACAACACCAGCTTGTAAAAGGAACTCTGGCCTTAGAACGTTTCACTCAAGCGCTTGCCGTTTGTGGAACGCTCTTGATCCCGAACCAAAGACACTCTCTCATACTAATTTTAAAAATTACTTAGTTAAATTTTACCGTAGTATGACATCTTTTCTTGATCATTTTAAGATTCGTAAAACTTTTTAGTTTCATTAGTAGTAAATCAATCAATATTGTATTAATAGTAGTTCTTAATGTAATTTTAGTTTGTAGATTATATTGGTAGTCAATCATTCAATCGATACATTTTAGTACTTTAATTGTAGGAGGGCCATTATGAAAACTACTGGGTGACCAGTAATCAATGTCTCTACCCTCGTTAAATAAAGTTATTACTTACTTACTTACTTACTTGCATTGCTGAAATCTTTGCAATAAAGCAATTGGACTACAATCATATCAGTAGGTTTCCGTTATGTGAATGTGAACCAGGAGCATACCACAATCAGCTGAGATACGGCGTGGACAATTATGACATCAAAATGTATTTGAAAAACATCAGAGCGGGTGAATAAAGTGCGATATGTTGGACGTCCCAGAACAAACTTGAACCATTGCCTATACTATTTTCAATAAAAGGACAAACCTGAACCATTGCCTATACTATTTTCAATAAAAGGTTCCTGTAGGAGGACCTTATTGGTATTCTTTGCACTATCCATAAAAAGTTAGTTAAGAGTAGACCATCATTGTTAAATTTCAGGTATGATATCATGAAAAGGTGCTGGAATCGTAACCCTGACTTCCGTCCTCCTTTTGAAAACCTGCGACAAAGAATGGACACATACATTCGTGGAGAGGTTCGTTTCTAGAATTGATAACTTCCCAATATTTTATGCATTTTAAAGACTCGAAAACTTTTCAAACTTCTTACCTTGCCTCCATGTGTTGGGAGCAATACTTGGTAGCCTTGGTTTTATTTCCGTTCGCTCCATAAAAGCTTCAGCTGAGACCATTCATAATTCTGGTAAGAGACATTTTCCAGCCCGTCAGGCCATTTACGAGCATTTCCACTCGTTGGCTGCTTCTGATATCTACGGCGGTTGTGATCGTCCCTAGGGCATAAATCTGCTCAGTTCTACCCACCTACCTGCAACTTCTCTATTTTCAGAGAGAAAATAAGGAATGCACTTAGTATATTTATACTTTAAACCAAAGAGATTCTCAGTATGCCGAGGAAGTGATCGCACTTTTTAGCTTGACTTTACTGTGTTTTAGCGCTTTGGGGCTAATGTGTAACCCTCATTTGTTACTTTCTTTTAAGACATATTTGGAACTTCTTGACATGGGCGCTTATGACAAGGCAAAATACTCCCGGGTTGAAGATCTCGGAAATGAAGATGCAGGACCAAGTGAGGAAGTTGCAAAGAAGGCTTCCACTAAGAGATTGGGAAAATGGGCCAGTGACCGTCGTTAGGTTACATAATCGTCACTTCTCCGTGCTAAACTAAGTGTAGGTTTGTGTTAGTTAAATTTCTCTCAGTATCAATATTAAAAGAATATGTGAAAGCTTTGTCCTTTATTAACAAAATAATAATAAAAGCACAAAAACCAATTAATTAATTCTTAAAGGATGACAATAAGAAATAATTTAATCGGTTTGAGAATAAGGAAATTTGGATAGATATGAATTAAACTTCCGTAATCGATTAAATCAGAAGAGAAAGAAAGGAAGAAACAAAAAAAAACCTATTTGAAAAACGGCTCGTTTATGCCGATAGCTGTAATTGGCGAGCTTTTCATTGTTGTATTGTAAAACCATTTAGTAAATTTGTTTGTGGCAGACCTAGTGAGAGATCTCCTAACCGATATGAAATTTGGTAAAATTTTGTAGTTTGGTAATGAATTAGTCGTGAGGTATTAACTAGCACTTATCACTTAACGAAGTATCTTCTTTAAATTACATATTTCATCACTTCTAGTGATTTGTTTAACTTTCAAGTTACCTTTATTTGAAAACAAGCTAGAGCATTGTTATTGACATTTACCGTTTTGCTGCTAGTATCAAATGCTTTTGTCATAAACGGAGAGAGCCGTCTTACTAGAGTGTGAGTTAATTCAAATTAATATTTTCTTAAGTGTTTTCGATGCGTATGAGAAAAAAAAACGCCTTGTAAAGGGTTCATACTGTAGTAGACGGAAACAATTTTACTATGGTAAATGGAATGCTTGTTTAAAAACTGGACGAAATGAGAGCACGTATGAGCGTTTAATTTTGTACACTATCCAAACACAATAAGTTGTATTTAAGATAATGTAAAACACTCTATTTAATATCTGCAATAAAAATATTAGAGGCTTATCTTATGACTATTTATTGATTATCAAGTCAGTTTAGATTGAAACCATTCCGTATCCTCATTAAGTTTTTGGATGACGTCATTAGACTAAGGCGATGGCCGCATCTATGAAATAGTATCTTCATGTATATCACTAAATGAGACATCCACATTCTCAACGTTTCACACTTACGGACGAAGCTATGGCTGGTCGCGTCTTTGACGCATGCTTTATCGGTCTGTTTAGAACTGTGTACTGTGTGTTTGTCTAGGGGAACCTTCGAGTTTGTCATCAGGATAACAAAGGAGTCAGTTAGGATTTGTCGATGTTTTGCAGTTATAAAATACACCAGCGCTCGAGGAAACAACACTTTTTTAACTGATTCGATAATTTCAAGATGCAACAGAAGGATAAGTTGTAAATGCCTCTGTTATCAATGTTCTGTTCCACTGTATTGCTGAAGTGTTTCAAGCCAGATTGACTGACCATGGCATATATCTCCGCGATTTATCTTTCCTCTGATATAATACTATGCCGGCTAAAAAAAAGCGGTGTTCTTGTTATTTTATTCTCTAGCCCCTCATTATGATAAAAAAAAAAGTGTTAAGACTCTTCAGCACTGGTTGTAGAAGAGTTTCTTCGAGGGGATTAAGAGAACAGTCCAGGTGTGGGGAGGGAAGGGAAGAATTGACGAGGTCTGGAACCTGGGGACGACGTTCTCACAACTGGCGATAAAACGCATGCTATTCAGCGGTATCTTCAAGCAGTTGAGGACCTTCGTTGTTGTTCCTAATGTTTTTAGCAAATTTTCGAAGATAGAGAATCTTTTCTTCTTCGGAGGAAGTGTGCCATATCAGCATCAGTTGAAATTATGCTCTTTTGAGCGTGACTGATAATTTTTAACTACTTCGAGTTTAGACATCAGCAGTCGATAGTGTACACGTGATAACAGTGAATTAGTAAATCAAGACGCCAGAATCGTATGGGCTTCTCTTATTTCTTCTCTTGAAGTTGCCAGGTATGACTGCTTGCCCCACCATTTTTTCCCTAGCCTTTCAACCTCCTCTGTTTCGCGTAAAAATAAAAAAGAAAAGTCATTTTCAACTCGTGTTTGAACTTGTAATTTCTTATAACCTTTCCTCCTTTGGCTATTATTCTTTCATGATTGTCCTCTGGCTGGAAATACACGGCGTCTTTTTGAGATTCTTTTTGTTATTTAAAGCCCCCACGGACAAACGTCGTTGTAATCAAGTGATCATGCTTTAGCCATGTTAGCAGCCGAAGGGACGAGATGTAAACGTGGAATGCGAACTCTTGCATCTACGGGATTATAATTGAATCAATATATCTTTGAAGGTGGAAAACCACTTTCCCATTTTTTCTTTAGTCAATCTTGTGAATGTTTCTTTTCAAGCTAGAGTTGCAAACTCGATTCCCGGGTTGATACACGCACATGCGATAAACACCAAACCAAATAGGATCTTTTCTTTCTTTATTCCTTTTCCTATTCCTTGGGGCATTATTATATCGAAGCGGTCAACTGAAATTATTGCGTAAAGAAATCACCTAAGTATTGATAACAGCTTAAGAATAATCTCGATTTTGGAAACCAGCACGTGGCAGTTAAAGGTAAAAACGAGCGATAAATTTCGCTTTGAGTAACGACTACGAGCTAGATAACATAATCACAAAACAAGTTATGGCTTACCAACGTTCGCGGGTCTTGATTACTTTATCGAGGGTTACAGTCTAACTTGTCTTCTATTCAAAAACGATCTCACGGGGTCTTATCTTGAACTGAAACGCTAACTATAATTTTCTGTCTAAAGAGAACTAATCATGGATCGTCAACCTAACCAGAAAATATTTCGCAGCTTTTCTCGGAAGCGATAACACTAAACTTCAACGGAAGCAGTTACAAATCTTAGTTTTCCCTTTTAGGAACGAATTTCACCACGTCAAACTGGGTTTTCAATAGCACAAGGGAAGCTAAAGCATTGTGTTTTATTTGTCAATTTGATTATTTTGTAATGATTTTGTTGCCCAGGTGATTTTCATCATCTTTTTCTCTCGTTATGTGATAAATCTGCCAAACCATCTTTCAAAATAGCTTAGATGACGAAAAGGATCTTTTCTTTCTTTATTCATTTTCCTATTCCTTGGGGCGTTATTATATCGAAGCGGTCAACTGAAATTATTTCGTAAAGAAATCACCCAAGTATTATGAAACAATTTTGTGCGATAAATCCGCCGAAACCATCTTTCAAAATAGCTTAGATGACGAAAAAAAGGTTGACACAAAATTTGCGCTTCCATCATTCGATAATTTGGGTGGCAAATGCCTTCCCTAGGAGTAAGGTTTCATAGCTAAGTTTTTATTTTCCATTTTCATTTCTTTAACTAAGCTCGGATCTCAGATTTTTTCCCTCATTATCGAAATAACCGATTGACACAATTTTAGTTCTGAAAAGAAGTGCAGCACATTTTTCACCAATAAAAAACAACAAAAACAAAGCAAGACAAAAACAGACAACAACAGAAAAAAAATGAAAGAGGCTCTTAAGCAAGCTGGCTGAACTGCGCCGTTTTGTGCTAAACATCTAGATTTTTGTAATTTTGTAATTTCGACAAATTCACTTTTTTCCTGGCAGACCCAATATTCAAAGAACACAACGTTGCGTGAAATAAAGACTCAGCTTTTTTACTGGGACGTCGAACATGTCTGCACTACTTCACCCGCTCTGATGTTTTTCAAATACATTTTGATGTCATAATTGTCCACACCGTATTTCAGCTGAATGCGGTATGCTCCTGGTTCACATTCAAGCATTTAAAGCTGTTCCTTTACTCTTCATTTCGTCTTCGGACAGTGTTTTTTCGTCAAGCGCAGTTTTGCAGTAATCGTAACAATGTAAGAATTGTCGTTTCAAGTTGGCTCAGTGTATTTCTTTCTCATCACCTTTACTTAATCAATTGTTGTAATTTTAAAGGGTACTTGCTGTGAAAGACGGAAACAATTTTGCTATGGCAAAATGGAATGCTTGTTTAAAAACTGGACGAAATGAGAGCACGTATGAGCGTTTAATTTTGTAAACTATTCAAACACAAGTTTTATTTAACATAATGTAAGACACTCTATTTAATATCTGCAATAAAAAGATTAGAGGCTTATCTTATGACTATTTATTGATTACCAAGTCAGTTGAGATTGAACCATTCCGTATCCTCATTGATTTTGGATGACGTCATCAGGCTGAAGCGATTGGCGCATCTACAAAATAGCATTTTAATGTATATCACTAAATAAAATATCCACATTTTCAGCTTTTCACACTTGAGGACGAAACTAGAGGATGTCGTGTCGTTGACGCATACTTTACTGGTCTGTTTAGAAGTGGGTGTTTGTCTAAGGAAACCTTAAGTTTATCATCATAATAACAAAGGAGTCAGTAAGGATTTTTCGATGTTTCGCAGTTATGAAATACACTGGCAGTCGAAGAATCAGCAATATTTCTTAACTAATTTGATAATTTCAAGACCCACTAGAAGAATAAGTTGTAAATGCCTCTGTTATCAATGTTCTGATCCACTGTATTGCCGAAGCGTTTCATTCCAGATTGACTGACCATGGCATATATCTCCGCGATTTATCTTTCCTCTGATATAATACTATGCCGGCTGAAGAAAATCACAAATTTTTATTATTTCGTTTATTACCATTATTATTATCATTATAATTATTTATATTATTATTTATCTATTCAATATTACTTTTTTATCAACTATAAATCGCAGCTTATTAATTACCATCTCAGACCCAACGTATAGGCTTTCTGCCCCGGGGTTTGCATAATGGAAGAGATCTAATTAACCAATTGAGCAAGTGCTTTATGAAATTTCCCACGACCTCGAGTCAGATATTTCAATCTGGACTTGAATTGAAAAAAAGTCGCTCTAAAAGCGCGTGCGAATTTAGCTTAAAATTCCAAAGAAAAAGAATCCTAAAAGCGTGCTGGGTCTTAAAACAGAAATCCAATGCAAGAGAATTCTGGAAGTGCGCGAGATATCAACGTAACAATTGAAGGAAAGAAAACCTTTAAAGTTTAAGCGATACTTACGTAACAATCCAATGGAAGAGGATCTTAAAGGTACGCAAGATATCAAAGTAGTAATCGAATGTAAGCCAAGCCTAAAATGCATAAAATGCTAATGCACCTTTCTAATAAAGGAGTACCCCAAGAGTGCATGATAAGTCAACTACTTTTACTTTTGAAAAGGTTATAGAATTAGCTGGACAGCATGGAATCAGACAGTGAGTAATTCAGAGACAGTAACTGTTTTAGTTAGAGTTCTCGTACATAACTTTGTTCAAAGGGCACATTTTAAAGTCATTATGAGCATCTGGAATATGATTAATACGTGTCTGTCGTTTTTCACAGGACAAAAAATCATTTTAATTAATTCTTCTCAGGATCGATGACTGGGCCGACGAAAGAACCACCAGCCAAAATACACTGTCTTAACCCAAACGCATTTGGAAAGTCGGGCACCAATTCTAATCATTCAAGAGATTTCAGAAAATTGGATTTTCATCTGCCATTGCCAAAACATGTCTCTAGTCTCATCGGTCATTTTTATAATAATTGTCATTATTATATTATCATTATTATTAATATCATATTATTACTATTGTTATTATTATTATTGTTGTTGTTATTATTATTATTGTTGTTGTTGTTATTATTATTATTATTATTATTATTATTATTGTTGTTGTTGTTGTTGTTGTTATTATTATTATTATTATTATTATTATTATTATGATAATGTTCAATGGTGCCCTGTACGAGCAGACGGATGGTATGGCTTTCGATCCTCTCTTGGTCCCTTACTAGCCAATGTGTTCATGTCCCACATCGAAGAAGACCTTGAGCGATAGAGCAAACCCACTTCTTTCTATCAAAGATGTGTAGACGATACGCTCACCATAATGCCAAATATGGGTACGTAAAACCCACTAATTCAAGTCTACAGTTGCACTATCTCTAGTCTACACTATCGGAGTCATGTTGACAATCGGTACAGAAAGGGTCTACTAAGGAGTATGCTTGATCGAATAATATATCGTTTATCTTCATCTTAGTCAGATTTCTCCGACGAATGAGACCATTTGAAGACAGCGTTCTCACGTGTGAAGTTCCCTAAACACCTCATCAACTGTACCATCAAAAGTTTCGTTGACTCAAAGGCTTGTGACCAGCAGCAGCTTTTGTCGCCATCTAAAGAGACAGATGACACGGTTCGAGTAATTTTGCCATTTAGAGACCAAATATCAGCAGATATTGTGAGAAAACAACTAAAAGATCTGAACCTAAAGTACACACCACCATCTAGCCCGTGTTTTTTGAGCCGAAAAATGAACAAGTACTAAATGTCAAGGAAACAAAGCCACCAATTATAAATCAGCAGTGTGTTGTCTATAGTTTTCAATGTGACCTGTGCGATGCGTGTTATGTAGGTTACACACGCGGACATTTACTTAATAGTGTAAAAGACGATAAACAACAATCCTCCGTCATCGCCAAACATTACAAGAGCGTGCACAGGACGATGCCCAGGACCTGCTAAAGCGTTTCGAAGTGCTCAAGAAATGCAGAAAGAAATTTGACTTTTTAGTGTACGAAATGCTTTTATAAGAGCTTTAAAGCCAAAATCAACGTGCAATCAGACTCCATTCGGGCGAAAGTATTTTCATGATCTTCGCACCCTTTGATGTTAATCCTTCGCGCCAAAATAGTTTAAATGTTGTAATTTGCTTGATCTTATAAATATTTTACCTTGACAAGGGAGTCATGACTGTTCCTAAACTTCGGATTCTATCGTTCGTTTTTACCGTTTTATGTTTAAAGAAGTATATTTATATTATTATTATTATTATTATGGTAAACTTTATTGGTAAAGTAACTCAAGGTATATATCAACATCATATTGCGGGTACAGCCCAGGCAATGTGGACTAGGATATAAAATATATACATGTGCACGTTGTATAAGTTTATGTAAATCTAAAACAATGAAAAGTAACCAAAAATACACTCTTGAATGAGATAAATACACTAAAAATTCTCATTGTTCACGTACTTAAGTCTCAGTATATAAAGCTAAAATCTGTTCTCTTAGCCATT
This sequence comes from Pocillopora meandrina, assembly GCA_942486045.1. Taxonomy (NCBI): domain Eukaryota; kingdom Metazoa; phylum Cnidaria; class Anthozoa; order Scleractinia; family Pocilloporidae; genus Pocillopora; species Pocillopora meandrina. The sequence goes on from CALNXJ010000088.1 coordinate 232,299, forward strand.
GCTTCACGCACGAAAATCTCTTTACAATTTCACAGTTCTGTGAAATAACCCAATTCTGGGAACGTTCAATTGTTAACCTTGCTACTTTCGGCCCAAATAACATATTCAGTTCTTTATCAAGGTCTTTGTAGTATGCACCAAGAAAGTAAAAAACTATGGTGATAAGCTTCACTTTGTAAACTGGATACAAGTTCTTTATCCCTAATCTAATGTCCACATAATTGTTCTGCTTGTACTTGTTTCTTTCAGCAATTGTTCCTGGAGTGTATATATCGTACCTTCCACTAGAGACCATTCTTTGTTCTTCTTGTCCAGTATAATGATATCTGGCTCGTTTTCACCGTCCTTAGGACATTTTTCAAGTTGCCATGGTATGTCCCATAATATCTTTGCTTCGCTGTTTTCTTGGCTTGGTTGTGGATGTAATTGCATGTACCATGGAGAAGAATAATCAGATTCATCGAATCCGTATTTTTCAAGAAGAGCATGAATTTGAAAGAGGGTTATTATTATTATTATTATTATTATTATTATTATTGTAATCATTACTATTATTACTGTCATCGTTATTATCATTCACTGTACAATAACCGGTGTCTTTGATCACCAAAAACGCCCTGGCGTGACTAATTGCCATTGGTGGGACACCCAATTGGGGATCTGAAGGTTCGTTCCTCTCAGGGCTCTCCCTATTTTCCTTTCCTCTGTCCTCTCTTCTCTTCTTTCTTTCTTTATTACTCTCTTTGTTTGTTTTGTCCCCATGCTCTTGACGTTAGTGGAACCCCAATTCTAACAGAAGGCGATGCGAGTCAATTTAGCTGCTATCATTTATTATATTTCTTATTTAGAGTCGGCGTTATTTTGCGCAAAAGTGATGGCCGTAATTATTATAACATATGTTTTAATGAAAGCAAAGACAGCATTATCTAATTAGACTAATACAAGCTCTGTTCTTTGATCATTCCGTGGGCTAATTTTCTATATCATAACGCAGCTAAAAATAACTTAATGACTTAGCAATTATCCATACGCTTTGAATCTGTATATTTTTTATCATCGCCATTCTCGTTTTCTTTATTTGGTTGTATACTCTTGATTTCTCTTGATTATAACTAATATTTTTCAACATTTCATGAATAGAAGAATCTCCGCTAAGAGGTATTAAGCGGTTGAAGCGCTTGAAAACGATTGTAAGACAGGTGACCTTACAGCTGTCGTTGACAGACAGGCTTTATGGTCTAAAGAGATCTGTTATGACAGGGTGCGAGTATCAGCGAGCAATGATCTCCGTCTCAGCTTCTCAATAATAACGCCGTCGTTGTCGGGATTTAACGCAAAATTAACAAAGTCTTGGCCCCATAATTGAAATATCCTTACGTTTTTGCGATTTTCAATAACTCTTTTCATGAATTAATTTGAAAGAGGGTTCTTAGCGCAAAATATAGGAGTTTTATTCTATATTTATTGACAGGTCACTTTACGATCAGGTTTCACATCCAAGCAACGGAAAGGGCCTTGTCTATCTGCCCAACTTAACTAGAAATTACGAATGAGAGAACGCCTGTTAACTTTTTTTGATGTTTTACATTTGTTACCCAACTATCACGTGGGTAGTGAACTGATGAGTGCACTCTGTGGCGACAGAGACGTTCCTTATGTATAACCCGGATATTTTCTTTAACAAATCGAAAATGAATTTATTAGAGGAGTCATGACGGTTGTTAACCTATTCGACAGTGATCTCGTCCACTCGGCGTTCAACAAAGGAAGAAATTATTTCTGTAGCCTCGTCTGCAAGACTTAGCGAGCCTTATTCAGGTAACAATCACTTTTTATGTTTGCCTATTTTAGTTTGTTAGCTAATAAATTTATACCTTCACCATCTTGCTGCAACATCAGTAAGTAAATGATATTTCGGATGAAACCCGATTTTATCGAGCTGCTGAACATTCAGTAGCTTAATAATCAGTTAGTGAAAATGAAAGAAAGCTTAAGCTTATATTTCACAATAATATATTTTACTGTATCGTTAAAAACTATGTAGTTTTATATAGTTTGTAGTGAAAACTGCTGTACTTTAAATGGAGAATTCTTACCATGGTTACGCGTGACCATGGTAAGAATTCTCCATTTTACTACCTCAAGATAAAATAAGAATCTGAAACAAAAGGAATGACAAAAATACACTTTAAAAGCATCATATTACGCGACAGCACATTTACAGCCTAGACAGTCAGAACCATAGCTAGGAAACGTGATAGAGCGATTCATTGTTTTAAGACGACGAAACTACAACTAAAGGGCGCCTAAAAACTATAAAAATTGTAGGGTTGTGACGTAAGACCCCACATAGACTGTTTCATTTCAAGCTTGACTTGTCCATTTCACTTTTGTATTCTTGGCGGTTACAGCGTAAACCAACTGCTGTAACACTACACCATTTCGGTTTATACTAGACCATTTGTCGTTACGCTAAACTGTTTCACTTTACGGTGACCAGATTGATGCGAAATAAACCATTGCGGCTTCGATAAACCATTTGCCGATAGCTTCAGCCATTTCACACTACTCTGAACCGTTTGTGTCAAGTCACTTAACCAAAGTACAATTAGCTGAATCGTTTGTCATGAACCATTTCATTTAACACTTGGCCACTCGTGTTTTTATTGAATCATTTCAACAAGGGTGGCTACACAGTTTCTGAATTGTGTAAAACATTTTTTGTTTAAATATTTCATTTCACCCAAGGCGACTTGTCTATTTGTATTTTAAATAAATCTCTTAAGGTAAGATAAACCGTTCTCCAAAAGACAATTAGACCGTTTCTGTTTATTACAAACCATTTATTATGCCTATATTTTTAGCGGTGATGGCCGCCTACACGTACCACCCGGAGTTCAAGTATTTAAAGCCTCACGGATCTGATGAACCATCGAGGATCGACATTCTGTCTCACGACAATGATTGTTTATAAAGTAGTTTGTCACCCATTGTTTTCAGTTTTCCAGAGATCCTGGGGCGCGATAGTTAATTTTAATTTTAGTTCAACCAATCAGATCTCATGTTTTGTTGAAATTTACTTGCTGTGATGCAGAGCGCAATGTCATAGTACTCCATCTTAACTGTGCCCTGATCCCGTAAGTCGTTCTAGGATTTCCTCTTAATGAGATTATTTTTTTTATCTTTTTTTTTCTGTCGGTCTTGCGAAGTCGTTCCAGATGTTATTTGACAACTGATTTTCATTTGTCAACGAAGGCAATGGGAACCGCTGCGAGTGCTTTAGGGTACTTTTAATTTTTATCTCATGTCACACAAGAACTGCTTTCTTCTTTTACAGCCATAACTACCCTTGGTCAATCCACAAAGGGTGTGATCTACTCTTGAAAACATCAAGCACTCCTGAGGATATAACCAACAACAGGTTAGGAAAAACGTCTTCAATTCAATTAGATATTATTTGACACCTGTCTTGAAGTGCTCAGGAGTGCTTACACCCTTCACCTGATCGGATTTACAGTTTCCTCCAAAACGGACAGACATCGCCGTTGCGGCGCGTAGTGAGTTAAATGCGCCGAAACGTTTTCGCATCAACTATGAGAACTCATTCTGTGACAGAGTCATACTTTTAGCGTCATCACTTACAATTCCTAGAGGCGCAGCAGTCTTTTGTCAGGGATAACTGTGATATTATCGTCACTCGATCGATTCTTGTAATCGGCCATTCTTCACAATTTTTGTAATACAGTGGTTTAATTCCTGAAATAATTTTTCTTCCGTGTAAACTCTGCTATCAGTGACCTGCAACCGCGAGTGCCCGTGAACTATTTTTTTAGTCTTAACACGCCACGTTTCCGTACGTAAGCTAACAATATCCTCTAATAGTTAAGTAACGTGGTGAGGGAATGAGAGAAAAGGAGAGGCAAAAATGTTTATTTTAATGGTAGATGAAACCAACATGCAAATGCAAATCTGCTGTTATCACAGGTTGAGACTAATGTAATCACCTGAGGAGGAGAGGAGGGGGAGGAGGGTGGACAGGGGAGGGGGGTGGACAAGGGAGGAGGGTGGACAGGCACAAAGCTGAAAAAAGGGGAAAAATAGAGACGGAAATTCGTTTTAATATTTATAGAAGCAAACCCAGTCTAGAAATTTTCTGAAATTTTACTCGGTCGAATCCCAAAATGCGCTCTGGAACTTACCAGTATGAAACTCAAACATATACCTAGTGTACATAAAATATACATAACTTTCATGAAAATTATTTGCTTCACTTGCGTTTTTGTGCCTATTGTGCATTCCTTCCAGCAAGGCTGTACTCATCACATTGTGTTGTCGGTAAGTCTATAAACCTTTCCCCAAGCCCCCACGCTTTTCAAAATGGCAGACTGTTTGTTCTGGGTATCATCTCTGTATTTCGACCTGCTATAGATTTGAATGTAAGAGCTACGTCGCTACGTATCCGTTTTACTTTGAGCACATCTAAAATATCCTTTGAAGAAGAATGTGAATTGAATGGGAAAAAACGATAAAAGGAAAAAAAAAACAGTAACAACAACAAAATTTGACGTGACCAGGGCTCAAAACTCAAGTGAAATAGCACTAAGTATGTGTTTCACACTCCCAACCAGGTCCCTATTTTTGCATAACAACAACAAAGGACATGGTCTCGCTCTTTTCTGAATCCCAGTGTACATTGCGGTACATCAACTTTCTCTTCTCCTAAAAATCGTCTTTTGCTCTAACTTCGAATATTAACTGCCTCGAGTTTGTTAACACGCTTCATGAGGAATAAAAGTAAAAGAAATAAAAGTAAATTGGCCTCCTAATGAGATGAAAAACAAATACTCAACAAAGATACGACAGAACGAACCATGATTTGCCTTGATGGGCACTTTGCTCTACACGGCTAAAATAAAGCCCCTACGGGCAAACGTCGTTGTAATTAAGTGATCATGCTTAAGCCATGTTAGCAGCCGAAAGGACCCTCGAGATGTAAACTTGGAATGCGAACTCTTGCATCTACGGGATTATAATTGAATCAAGATATCTTTGAAGGTAGAAAACCACTTTCCCATGTTTTCATTAGTCAATCTTAGTTCTCCCTTGTAGGAACGAATATCACAACGTCAAACCGGGTTCTCAATAGCACAAGGAAAGATAAAGCACTTTTGTTTTATTTGATAATTTGATTTACTTTTATGACTTTTACTGTCCATGTGTTTTTCATCATCTTTTTCTATCGCTATGCGATAAATCCGCTGAAATCGTCTTTAAAATAACTTAGATGACGAAAAAAAAAGGTTGACATAAAATTGGCGCTTCGATCATTCGATAATTTGGGTGGCAAATGGCTTCCCCAAGAGTAAAGTTTCTTAGCTAAGTTTTCATTTTCCATTTTCATCTCTTTAACTAAGCTGTCGTCGTCAATGGGTTTATGACCGGATAATTCCAGCAAAGAACTAAGGAAAAACGGCCAATTATAAACAGTTGATGCACAGAAAGCCAAACTTTATATCCCTCATTTCCATGTGTGGAATAAATCTCGATGCGAAAAGACTACGAGCCTAGGAAGTAAGGAAATTACTTCAGGATTTTCAGCACATATATTTGAAAGATGAAAACCCCCGTGTTCGTGGGGAAAAGGCGAGTATAAACGTCTTGCAAACGCTTTCGAAGACTATTACTCATCACTCAGTAATATTGATTCGAGACCTTTTTGAAAGGGAAACGAGGTGTAACGAGTTGTCAGGATCAAGGTTAAACAAACAAGAAAAGAAACTTGACGGACAATGTACAAGCATCTTGCAATCTTTCACACAAAGCGTTTTTTCTTGACAAAACAAACACAAGAACCTGAAATTTTTTTTCGTTGGCCTTAACCAATTCGTGGCAACTTCAAGCAAAACATGCCTCATTATTTATCCTTACCAGAGCATAACGCCATGTGTCGATTCTTTTCTATTATGCTAAAAATCGTAAACAAAGATGGAAAGCTCTCCTGGGGGTGGGTTTTTTTTTTTAGAAAGCAGTTTTCTTACTTTTTTTTGATTGTTTTATCTATCATTTATTTTTAGGGAGAGAGAATATCTTTAAAATATGATAAGAATATCCAAAAATTGGTTTACGATGATTAAAAAACACGAAGTTTGACACGTACTGCAAATGACGAGCAGAAAATTCCTCGACTTGACGTCTTGAAATCGAAACTTACTCACTTTTCTCTCCGTATCACGCGATTGCTGATATGTTTATCTCGGATCTCAGGTTTTTCCCTCATTATCGAAATAACTGATTGACACAATTTTAGTTCTAAAAAGATGTGCAGCACATTTTTGAGCAATAAAAACAACAAAAACAAAACAAGATAAACAAATACAAGAAACAAACAAAAATCAACTGAAAGAGGCTGCTAAGCAGGCTAGCTGAGCTGCGCCGTTTGTGGTAAGCATCTAGATTTTTGTAATTTTGACAATGATAACCTGAAATTCACTTTTTTTCCTGGCAGACCCAATATTCAAAGAACGCAACGTTGAGTGAAATAAAGACTCAGCTTTTTTAGAGCTGAGCTTATCCCGTCAACCAAGTATTCAGATATTTTATGCTGACTTCTTCAAACAGTAGAGACTAGGAAGCTGCAGATCCAAAAATGTTGACGTCCTCGCAGGTTGATAACGGTAGGAAAACCACCTTCACAAATAGCGCCTGAAAGTGTCCTAAAAATAGCTAACGCTACCATTGTTGCTGCTGCAGTACTTGTGAAAAACGCAAAGCACAAACAGCTTTGACATTTTCCTCCTATCAATTGTATATCCCCTTATGACATGATTGATGCACTCTTCAATGATGGAGAAAGCTTGGGTTTAATGGATGTTTTTCCAATAATTATTACTGCATATTGTCACCATCTATGTCGCCTTTCGGTGTACGCGCGCGTTGCAGACCTATTTCCTTTGTTTTTGCTTTAACCATGGTACTTCATTCTCTTTCAGGCTCCACGGCGCAGCCTCCATTCTCGTATCCATCAAGTATTAAACTCACCTTGGCCATCTTATACGCTGCAATCATTTCAATGGCCTTAGTTGGAAACATTTTGCTGATCTATATTCTGTACAAGAGCCCAGAAACAAGAAGATTAACAAGCTTCATGTACGTCAACCTCGCTGTGGCCGACCTGCTCGTAACAGCTGTTGTCATGCCTCAGTCGATGGAACTAATCATTTTGGATAATCTGTGGATCGATGGAACATTTGGTGAATTACTTGCCAAGCTCATCATGTTTGTTTTCTTCGTGGCTGTCACAGCGTCCGTCTTCTCTCTAACAGCCGTGGCTTTTGACTTCTTCTTCGGGATTGTCCTTCCCATGCAAAAGTTTCCTCGCTTTAGGAACAAAAAGATCTTGGTTCTCACAATTTGGATCACTTCAATGTGTCTGATGACTCCATGGCTGATCACAGTCAAAGTTAGAACTCCAGGATAGAATTTAAGTTTACTCAGTTTGGTGAGACTCAAGCAGCTTTGAGAGGTATCTTTCTATATATCGTAGTCACCATCTACTTGTTGCCCCTAGTTACCATGTACATTCTTCATGGACACGTCTGTCACACACTGCACAAGCACAAACTGCCGGGCATTGCCATCAACAATCACGCAAGAACTCGGGCCCATGCTACCAAGCGTCAAGTTATTCATATGTCGATCGCTGTCGTTGTTGCCTTTGCACTTTGCTGGCTTCCAGCGCATGCGTATCATATGATTTTGGCCATTGACTTCAGTGTGCGGGAATCGCTGCCATATTATTTTATGCTGTTATGCTATTGATGTGGACATGCAAACAGCGTTGTTAACCCGTGGCTCCTGATATACCTTAAGAAAAAATTCCGTGCCGCATTTAAGAGAATGATAACTTATCCATTATCGAGAATCTCATTTGCTAGCAAGAATAATGAGAGCGTAAGAGTGTAACTAGACTGCCTATCAGAGACCCGATTATCCCAGTAAGAGAACATTACCAGTTTGCAAGTTCTGTGTGAGGATTATTGTTAACTCTTCATAGGTTTTATTATATTCAAGTTCTAACATTTGCAAGCTCATTACAAGTCCAGTGACCAGCAGGCTAAATTAATTGAATTCAGATCGATGGATTACGACTCTGCAGAACGTGATCCACTAAATCAAGGGTTTTGTCTCCATGCAGCATTTGGCTCGCATAATGGTGCAATACATATAATAATATAAAATATAATCATTATCATAGAAAATGTAGATTTTTACCGCCTTGAGATCTGGCCCGCACTCGACAGAGATTAGTTTGTCCTAATGGAATTAAGATCACAAATCAAGCCACCTAACCACACCAGTCTTGGCTTACAGTTTGGGATGTTGATCGGTCATCAGGACCGAGTAGACAAGGTAGAATCGGGTCATCAGATTTCACATACGACTAAGCCCTGCGCGTATTCACATCAAATCGCCAATTTCAACCAGGTGTGGAGTGGTACACTTACACAGTAACATATTCTCATAGCATTGATACCAAAACAACATTCACGCATAAATTAAACGGCAAAGATTCAAGGGAAGTTTTGTGTGAAGGAGTCTTAGAGTGATTTCTCAGTAAATGACTTATTTATTGGAAAAGGGTTATTCTTCACGTCTCCTCAAGTAACGCCATGCACACCTACGTGTAGTTTGGCCCTCTTAATATTAAAATCTTCGCACAGCCTTCCAACGATTTCTCTCACATTCTGGGGTCTCAATACATTTAAGTAGCTGCCGATGATGTAATAAGCGAATGTGCCAGAAAAGGCGTAAGGTGAAACCTAAACACGAGACCCTGCTCAACAAACGGCGGTAGACCGGCTTTTACTGAATCTCCTACTTACTACACATCTACACATTTTTTTAAAATTTTTTTATATATATGAACTAGCGCAAGGTTTGTGGACAACATTTGTCAAGCATGTGAAAAATAATTTCCCTTTAAAACAGCGTTTTCAGTTCCTTTCCGACCCATTCTTGAAACCTTCATATGACCAACGGCAATATGTGACTGAAACAATCCTAACTTTTAAATTCGGGCCACTGAGTAAAAAAAAAAAAACCTCTGTAAATCAATTCAAATCACAAATCAAGAAAATGCGCAAAGTGGACATGTGTTGTCAGACTGTGACTAGTTGCTTTGTCCAGTCGTATTATACCGCGAGTCTGAAGGGTGGTGTCCCGAAGATATATGAACGCCATTGCTTCAAGTTAAATTGTATCCATATAGCATTGGGGGTCAAAGACTTTAAGACGAGATTTTAGTTTATTCTACCACGGACTAGTCAACCTTGCTCAAATCAACTCTTTCTCTTCCAGTCCAGTTGTTACAAGTAAGAATCTTTCTCCATTTCGTGTTTTTAATCTCCCTTCTTCTTTCACGATCAGTTGTCGACCTCGTTTGAAGAATGCAAGTTACGTTCTGCTTTTCTTGTTTCTTTTCTTTCTTCTTACATCTTCAACAGTCACTTTTTCATTATCTTCCAAATTCGTTTCGGCTGTGTATACCAAAATAAAACGAACATTTAGACAGTTGGCACATAACGAGGAAAAGAAAAAAGCATTTACTTAAAGGACAAGAAAACCAGCGGATGGCAGCAGGACGAGAGAAGATAAAAGACAAACTAACAAACAAACAAAACAGTAACATAAAGGAAAAGAAAAGGAAAGAAGAAAAAAAGGTGCCTAGCCTAAAAACTTTTCTTCTATTTCACTAGTGGAAAACTTTTGTCCCCTTGAGGTAATTTTGACTTCATTTAAATTCCTCCGCTATTTTTCTTATTTTTTTCTTTCTAAGGTTGCCCAGTTGACACTAAGTCTCTTAAATCATTAACAATACTCTTCACTAAAGATCACAAAACGATGTGTCATTTTGTCCCTCAAAATACTCTTGTTTCTCTACTCACTTAATACCTTTGATCCCTGGCATTATAAGGGATCCAGTTTTAGTCGGGTACTTTCCACTAAAACCAGCAGGAATCAGAGGTGTCTTCAGCAAACCAGTAAGTTCCGCTGTAAAATAAAACGGCACAGATATAGATTGTATAAAAGTTTTACCAATAAATGAAAGGAGCACTTGACTCAACCTAAGCTAACGCTAACCCACGCCTACCTTTTCATACTTCCCTTTCACATAGAACTCAAACGTAAGAACCATGGGAACAATAATCCACACCCCACTCTACTACTACAAGCCAAATGTAACCCATTTTGATTGCACTGAGATATTATCAGCCTGCAAGATCCATTATTTTTGGTGGGACTGTCAGTACAACCATTGTCTGCCTTAACTAAAGGTTGATTACCTTTCAATTGCTTCAGCTTAACTTGTCGCTCTTTCCTTTCTCCCTGATCTCCGAGATCTTCTAGTCTGTAAAAAACTCTTTTAAGGAAAATAAACTGAACAGGACAGTTTACAAAATGTGACATCAAACCTTCAAGGCAGTAAAGTTCCAGAACACCAGTTCCGCCCGTTCCGTTGAAATGTTTCTGACAATAAATGCGTTCAAGCCCAAACCACCTAAGACTGATGTTGAAGCTACTAGTCTAGTTAGTCCCTGACCACGTGATAGCACACAGGAGCGTAATGATCGAGAATGTGCATGTAAATGAATGAATCATCTCATCGAAAAAGATACAAATCTTCGTCAACTTCAATGTCCATGGCTTTGGCAGAGGCAAGTATCCAGTCATTACTTGACTTTTTGTGCCTAAATCTGTGAATATGGTTCGATGGCTTTCATTAAAGGGGGAGTTTAGACAAAGAGAAAGGGAGGGGAGGGGGGGGGAGGGTTGGAAGGAATTGAGAATGAAGGAGAGAACATCCGTAACTGCGTGAACAATTCTTTGTGCGAAAAATGCTGAGCTGTCGAGCTCGATTATCAATTTGGGCCTTTTTCTTACGCGAAAAGACAAACAAACAAAACAAAAAACGAAGAGCTAACCAAAAGATAATTGCCATATTTCTCTTTTCCTTTCTTTCTTTTTTTTTTTTTCATCTTCACCTACTAGTGTTCTTCTTTGTCAATTTGCTTGGCGAGAGAAATTCTTTTCCTAATGGAGGACATAAAAGACACATCAACTGGAAAGGAGTCTAGCTCGTTTCCTGCAGCACAAAATTTTAAAAAGAATAAAATCAAGATAACAAATATGAACAAAAAAATGAAAGAAACAAACGAATGACACGAGAGACTGTAAGTTAACCCTTAAACGCCTATTAATGACTGGCATCTAGTTTCTTCTCACAGCATCACTCCTGAATCAAACATAAAGGTCACGAGAATACAGGGAACGACCACCTAAAGAAACTCTTGATTGTTAAACAAATTCTCTTTGTTAGTTCCATAGAAAATTCATGGAAAATGGTGTGGAGAAAATGCAAACTGATTTTTAAGGGTGTAAAGGGTTAAATTGTAGTCGGGCTCAGTAAACTCCTAAAGACGATTACGATGTATCTTTTCCTCCTAAAATTTTGGTTGCAGCTAAAAGAAATATTTATCATCTAGAGGGGTATCATCTTCGTGCCATGACAAATTTTCTTAACCATGTGATCCATAAGAGTGACCAGCCTCCAACTTCTCCTAACGATTGTCACACCCAAGTAAATATTTTTAAAAAGGTTATAAATGTATCAAATACAAGATATTGGGTACTTAAAATTAACCTCTAACCTTGTTATCAAATGGGTACCCAATCATTCTCCTGTTAACAAAGCTATCCGTACACGCATTAGGTAGGATAACCCAATTACGAATGAACGGAGCAACCATTACACGTCATCAACCCAAAATGCCTTGCGTACCTAACAAGATGGCGAACGCGGGTAGTTCGAACTTGCCGTGAAGGCCAGTTTTGAAAGCGGAAAATAAAATTAACAAGGTTACAGGTATGGTTTTAAGGACCAGATATCTTGAGTTGATATATTTTGAGCCCTTTTACCAGTATTTGTTTTAAAACTGCAGGTTCTCTTTAAAGCCACGAGAATAGAGGACATGATCACCAACTAAAGAAGCTCTTGATTGTTTGACGAAATCTCCATGTCAACACCTTCAGAAATATATAAAGAACAGTATGCATGGAGAATATGCATACTAATGTTAAGGCGTAAAGAGTTATCTAACTAAAAAGGAAATTTAGACGAATGGCACCTTAAACTGAGGGGGATTTGCAAATAACCTTTTAGAGTTTAACTGTTAAAGAGATACGTTGGAGATAATAAAGACACATCACCTCCATTAAGCGTCTTCATAATTTTCTTGTATGATCCCATTTCTTGTGGGCCAACAAGAACGACACTCAGACCTTCCCTGCTCGCTCTAGCTGTCCGTCCACTGCGGTGAATGTAAAGCTGTTAACGAACACAGAGAAATAATTTAGGAACGCAGGATCACATGAGATGGTTGCGCTAAAGTTAATACTTACATTGTGGTTACATCATTACACAACAGTTCATTATTAAACGAGATACAACTGAGGACGATAAACGATAATAAACTGATCCTTCCAAATAAACTGCATTTGGAGAACAGAGTCAATTTTTTTCCTAAATCAAAACTCATTAACTTAAATGAATTATGTTTTGATCTCGGTAGGTAAACCTCACACATTAACTCAAATTGGAAACAAAACAAAAACGTAGAAAATGAAGTTTTAAAAAAAAGTAAAGCGATACAATAAAATAAATTTAGAGAAAGAATTCGGGCGTCAACTACGTTCGAACTTTGCTATCCACATTCTGGTTGAGCTTCTCTTACAGTTGAGACTTGTAGCCCACACCTTGGTCAACGCATGGTCGGTTGAAGCAGCGTGCCTCCCAAAGCCTTTTGTCAAGGTAGAGTTTCGCAGAGAATGAAAGCACTGCCGCCAAAAAGCAATCGCTTCCGTTCCCGCCTGCCGCACAAGCTAACCACCGACACAAGCTAACCAACCGTACACACATACTTGCACGTACTTACATCAGGGTCCTTCGGGACTTGATAGTGAATTACATGCTCAACAGCTGGAATGTCCAAACCTCTCGCGGCAACATCTGTAGCCAGAAGTAAGCCACTCGCACTTTGCTTAAATCTAACAGGCAAGAAAAAAAATCAGCCAAAATTTCATGCTGGTGTAAAATAAGTCCTATCCAGCTATAAATATTCTCTGAGGGGGGAGAGGGGCGGGTTTTAATCAGTCAAGGCGATCCAGTTATAGTCTATATATAAAGGAAATTCCATTGTCAATCAGGATTGGTTTAATAGGTCAGTCAGGTCGTAAACTAAACTCACTGTTTTGATGAAAAAAAAAATAGTAATAAGATCATGATGATTCTGATCCAAGGCCACATAACACGCGTGTCGCCTCGTGTTTTGCGCAAAGCAAGTTGCAGAATAAAGAACGTGAAAGACGCAACAGGAAAAAGCACGTTATCTACAAAATTAGGTTCCTAATTGTTGCTTTGATCTGTTTTGCTGTTTTTTTTTTCCCTTTGTTTCGTGGTTTTTTTTTGTTCTTGGTTTTTATTCTTCTTTTTGTTTGTTTCGTTTGTTTCATTGTTTTTTGTATTTTCCGTTTCACTCAGTTTTCACCCGACCTGTCTAAATTCTTTAATCTTTGCCTTTGTTGCATGCTGGCGTGAAGAACCCACGGGTCAAAGTCCAGTAGCCTAAACAAAGAGCCCAGTCTCCTCACACAGTTCACAGTCCACAGTACGGCCTGGGTACCTTGAAAGGAAATAGTAGAGATATAGGTCCTAGAGAGAAAATTCAAATAAATCTGAATGAGGTGATTTTTACAACAACTGTATGTTTCGTAGTTCTCCTTCGATTTCACTTGGTACACCTCTGTGGCTCCGTGGATCATGTTCCTAGACAGTGCAGTGTACATGTAGATGCATTTGGCTCAAAACAATAATAAAAAGTAATAAAAAGTGTATCCTGGATCTTGAAGTGTTTCGCTTCCTTGTCAGCTCAACTATTACAAACCTTCTCTTCAATTGCACATGAGATCTTTGCTTCCGTCAGGGTTTCTACGGTTCCTCTCTTGTTGGTGACATCGATAATTTTACAACTGTTATTCTGCAGCCCAACTTTGTCCATCAGTGACACTAAAAATGTAAAATGCAAAGAGTATTGCTGTTAACGGAAGAACACAAACCGATCAACTTAATCATGTTTAACTAAGATGTTAGATAACAAAGACAAAAGCAAAAACAACACAATAAAAACTTCGAAACACTTGATAAAGCCGCAAATTTTTGGGTTTTAAATGATGGATAATTTAAATCATTTCATTCCTTAAGTAACAGCTGATAAAATACGTTGATGCTATCTCTAGCTTCTATTACTCTGAGTCAAATATGCCGTGATTTACCAAAGCCTTCTTCACTTGTGATCTTCTTTTCTTTTCCTTTCCTCTTAAACGACTTTGGAAGAGTTAAAGTTGCAGAGAAAATAAACTTCTGTAGATGTCTTCGCTTTGCAGTTCCCTCATCTTCATCATTATCACTGCGAAAAAGAAACACTAAAGTTAAAATTTTATAAAAAGAGGGTCATTTACCTCAGCTTACAGGTTGGCTGTCAAGAAAACCATTTCAGAAGGAGAAGCCTGGAAAAATTAAAGCTTCAATGGAAATTGAAGTCCATTGTTAATATAAATGTAGATGTGGTATGTACCTCTTTCTATGAATGAGCTCCAATATTGAAGACAATTCTTGAAAGTGGCCTTGCTCCACCATTCTGTCTGCCTCGTCAATTACAAGATATCTCAAGTGCTCCAAACGGCAGACATGCTCTTCCCCCTGAAATTAAACGCCGCGAGCAGATATCTCTAGAATCATCCATTTGATATAAAGAGGCTACACTCCAATTTGACTGTTGGTTATTGAAAAAAAAAGAGAGAAAAAAAAAACATGCCAGGTAATGATGTTTACATAGCAGTGGAAAATGCTTACAGCAGTGCTTATTATTTTTACGGCGTTTTACGGACGGAAAAACTTACGCGACATTGGAAATCCAACTTTATGCTGAAAACTACACAGGTCAACCGATCTCAAGAGAAACATACCTACATGTACAAGTGTGTGTCGACTGTTTCAGATCTCTAAAAGAAAGTGAATCAGTACAACTTATGATACATGAGGTACTTACATAGGAAATCAAATCCCACAGTCTTCCCGGGGTGGCTACTTTTATCTCAGGACACTTGTTTAAAAGCCTCTGTTGTTTTTGAGGTGCCATTCCTCCAACCACAGCAACAATCTTGGAAAAATAAATTTCAGTTTCAATTGTTTATTGATTCAAATAATTTTGAAGGACTTTGCTTTCTGGGTATTTCTCTGATAAAAGATACACGTTGAAACAGGACTAGAAGGGGCGGCAAGGGAGGGGAGGGAAGGGGGTAAATGGTACATCATAAGGGGTAGGATTGTAATACTCTGAACAAAAGGGTTTTTATATACTTTGCTGATGAAGGGGCGAAGATAACATAAATATTTCAGCCCAGAATATGATACCACAAAACAATACGACAAGGCGTGAAATTGCGCCTAATACAGGCGCCAATGCGACAAAATTTTTCTCTTTGGCAACCAAATCCTGAAAATTAGTCGCCAAATTGGCGAGTGAGTTAACGAGATTCGTTAAGGTAAATCCGCGGCAAACTTCCTTTTAAGTTTGTTTCCAAAACAGGTGAGCTTGAACGTTGTATATCATCCATCCCAGTGTCCACTTTGTGGCACGTAAATATATTTTTTCCTAACATAAATTTGGAGGGTCTATCTAGAACGCTGACAGCGGAGAAAAAATAGGTTTTGTTTGTCTTTAAAAATGGCGACCAACTTTTTTCGAATTGGCTACTACCTTGAAAAATTTAAGAGCCAAGTGGCTACCAGGAAAAAAAAAATTACACGCCCTGTACAGTTTATGTTTGTGGGAATAAATAAGTTTTCAGCGCTGACTCATTGTCAATTTAAGTTGCTTAAGCTTATTGAGGCTACAAATTTATGTTTCCAGAAAAAATAAAAAATAAAAAACACTCTTCAAACAAGAGATAGGTTTGCCTTCTGCTCTACTGAAAAAAATAGTATTGAAGGCTATCGAGACAAAATTGCCTTATGCCAATAAAAATAAAGTGATAATTGAGTTTCTAACAATGGAAAACAGAATCTAACTGTGGAGGTAACTTCCAAATTGTCAATTTAAGTACATAAAGTTTACCTCTAAAGATGTATGTTTTGCAGCGTGTTTGAGATGATTTTTTATTTGTATAGCCAATTCTCTGGTTGGTGTCATTATCAACGCCTGGAGTGGTTTCTTGAGCTTGGATGTTCCAGTACTAGTTTCTGTAGCCTCTGTACCATTATTTTTGGTAGCATTTTCTGTAGTTTCTCCTGCTTCTTGACTGGTCTTCTGGCCAAGGATGTGGGTAAGAATTGGAATCCCAAAGGCCAGTGTTTTACCTGAACCCTTGTAAAAACATATTTTAAAATTAATACACTTAAATAACATCCTCCTTAAAAACCAGCCATTCGTGAAATCAAAACTTCTCTCAAGTGATTTTGTCATAACTTCAACAGACAATTTCAGAGCATTATCCAACGTATGATATGAGAACTAAGAAACTTACAGCAATGTTATTGTAATGCACATTTTTGCATAAAGAATGTTCTGCCAACCAACTATAGTATTATAACACCTACATATTGAGGGAAGAACTATCAAATTATTTCTTAAGAGATTAAAATTTAACTTTCAATCTGTCAGTCAGTCAGTCTGAGTTCTTTCAAGAGGTACACTATAAACATACTTTCAGCTCAACGGCTCTCCTCAAGGATGCTTTTACAAAAGTCATATTTGTAGTTATTCAACACTCTCTTAGTACTTAGACATTAATTCAGGTCAAAGACCAGCTCTAAAGTAACAGAATTGTTTGCTATAATGTGTGGGAAAGTCTTCTTTCATGTACCCAGGTGGAAATCTTATTAAGATCTTGGAAGATCTTGTAGGATCTTGGAAGACCTTGTAAGAATCTTATAATAACACTCGACCGTTGTTGTCAACCGTTCTCGCGCCATTTTGTTCCGGCAAAGTTCTACAGAAATTTTACTTTGGTTGAGTGTTATCTACCTCGTTGCGAAATTTAATTGTGTCTAAAGCCCTGAAGAAGAATAATGATTTCGAGAATTAGGATTTTACAAGCCAAGTTCTTTACAAAATAGCTAATGTTACTGTCGCTTAAAATACAGAAAATGACGCAGTCGGTAAGTAACATGAGTTTACAGCTCACCAGAGAAGATAAATCGCGTTTTGCTTTTCTTGTGAAAGAACACTACGATTACACAATCAAGGTTGCGATATCCTTGTTTTATTCTGTCACGTGAAGAGGCCTCAGGTGAATAGTTTATACATCTAAGCACATAGAAAGGAGATGGAGAAAGGAGAGAACCATTGAGAAGCTCCTCCCCTCTACCTTAGTAAGTACTCCTCACAATTTAGGCTACTGAAAGCTGGAATTGAAGTCAGAGTAACAATTCTACGGCAGACAATAGATTATGATACTTAATTATTTAAACACTGAGGGTTTTTTTTTCCAATCTTGATTCTTGTCTCCTAACATGTTATATTTCATTTTAGATGTACAATGAGTGTAAACTCATGTTACTCCTCTCTGGCAGGGATTTTAAAAAATATGCTCTCAAGGTTTTAGTATATTTTGTAGTGTATACAAATAACTATTTTCTTTTTTTCTTTTTTTCTTCCCACAGGAGCCATAAAACAGAAATTTGGTGATACCCAAATGAATAAGAGGTGGTCTCAAATAAGGCTCTACTTGAATAAAAAATGCTTGGATTCCAAGAGAAAAGTTCACAATGTAGAGGGCAATGTTGACAAGTCCATGGACTAAATGAACTAAGGCTTGGTTGATATTTGTACAGAATTGAAATATATGCAAATTTACTCGTCAAGTAGCTGTCAAATTGACCGAAATGCCAACTAAGATGAGTGATAGTGAGCTTTAATTCTTTGAACACGTTTGCTGCAGTACAAAATTTTGTTGTTGTTTTCATGCTTAAATTACTCTAAAAGAAGAAAAACCATTGCATTTTGAATAATTGAATAAGTATCTTAGTAAGAAACTTAAAAGAATCTTACAAGATCTGGTAGGATTCCTGCAGAAGTTACAATTCATAGACCCAACATTTTGACACTCCTATCTAGTGCCTTCATCAGGGGTGATCTAAACGCTGCAACAAAAGGTCCTGTTATACCATCCCTAATTAGCTACCTTTTTTCCTGACAAGGTGTAAATAGGTGTCACGAAGTAAGCCGCCATCATCATTAAAGGAGCGCAGGTGGAGTTAATATGCCAGGCTTCCAAACAAAGGTGCTGGTGGTAATGCCGATTAGTGGTGATAATTTTAGAATTATCCCCCCAATTGTATGGTTATTTAGGCATGTGTGCTCCAATAAAGCTGAATTTTCTTTTTTGCAAAAAGAAAGCTGCTTTTTGATGTTCTTTCAAATGTGTACCAAGCTGATGTTTGGTCTTCCAGTGTATTCGTTGTCACAGTCATTGCAAGAAATAGAATAAATGGCATCAGTTTGTTGTTCTTTTGTGACAGGATCCTTAGGTTTAGAAAAAATATATCCCAAAGTCTGAGAAGGTTTTTGAGCAACTTTAATGTTGTGGCTATTCAAAATTCTCTTAATGGGTTCCATAACACCCTGAATGTAAGGAATAACAGCAAAACCAGTTGCTGGTTCCCTTTCATCTGGAGTGCTACTAGTTGTAACTGGTTTTTGGTAGTTACGGAGAGGAGTCTTTGTATGGCCATTTGCCTTTTGGACATTTGAAACATATTTCCTCTCCTCAGCCTTCGAATTGAGTGAAGATGGTAGACAGTCAGCCCTCCTGAGTAAAGTTTTGGCTACAGACCTTTTTATGGCAAATAGGGTGGTGAGAATCGAGAGTGAATTATTTCTCTGTGTGGGTAGGTTTATGACCTGACGCCTATTTACACCTCATCAGAAAAAAAGGCAGCTAAGTAGTGATGGTATAAAAGGACCTCTTGTTGCAGCATTTGGATCACCTCTGATGAAGGCACTAGACAGGAGTGTTGAAATGTTGGGTCTATGAATTATAACTTCTTTGGTTACATTCATTAAATCCTTAAACCAGAGTAGCATCAAACCCTGTCTGATTGTCCACCTGGTGGCCATGTTAACTTTAATATAACTTCTGGTGGGTCCATAAACAAATGATTCAACCCAATTTGAATGTAATGGACAACCCTCAATTTTGTGTCAGTATAGACTGCACAAACATACATTTATGACATACATGTATTTTCTAAGATTGGATGATGCACAGGAGACTTCATCCATAAAATTTGCTGAAAATTCTCCCATTTATTACATTTAATAATTAAAGGTGAGTAATGATAAAAAAATAAATACACAAAAAAATTGACATACAAATATATTTTTTCCAATTTCTCATTTACATGTACATACTCAAACTTAAGTCAAATACAAAGTAATTTCACCACGTGCTTGAATCTTATTTTCTGAATTTAACAACGCGGTAGGTTTTAAAGCACTTTAAGTAATTCACCATCTGCGGCGGCCGCTTTTTTATTTTCTTCTTCCGAGCTGGTCCACTTGTACCAATTCCTGTTAGTTCTTTTAGATCATAATCTTCCATGACTTCAAGGGACACAAATCCATCCATTTCGCCCGCAAAGAACGAAGGATCGTCCAATTCTACTGGTTCCCATTTCCGCTTCTTCCCTTTCGAATTCTTCTCTGCCATTATGGAGCATTGAGCAAAGAGCTTTAACTGAGAAACTGAATGTAAACGCTCTTTTGAATAACAGCAACAGTTCTGGTTTATCCCTAGAGAGTTAATAAAAACACTCTCACGTCGTCCGCCATTATGGATTACTTGCCAGAGAAAGACTGGATAAGAAATTGTACTGCGCGTGATTCAAACAGGAGTCATGAGCTGATTTACTGCGGCAGATCTTTTCTCTCTTCGCTGAATCAGCTGAAACCGTTGTGAAACGTGAATAAAAGGACTAACATGGCGAAAGAACACCGTACATTCAAAGAGGAGTGCTCTTTCATCGAGCGCTTAAACAAAAACTCGTTTCTTATTAAGAAAGGCTTTGTCCCAAACATGAAGGTAAGTGAACGCGCGCCAAACATCGGGTCGGAAGCCCAACTCCAGCTGAGTAGCGTGCGCATCAAAATACACGTCCTACGATGTAATACGTGAGGATGGTTATATTAGACCATGTTCATCTAAAATAAATCCCCATACGCCTGCCATATCCGTCAAAGCAAATTTGAAATAAGTTTTGTCACGACGAAAATTGGTTCAACTAGATTTTGTTCACCCCCCCTCCCCCCTTACACACCTTTTCAGCCCACGTTATGATCAAATCCTAGCCCCCTGCCCCCCTCCACGTCTTTTATGTCGGGACTGTTTCCTCATTTTTTTTTTGTTTCAATCAGTCAATTCACGAACTACAGTTAAACCTGTCTTAGGTGGCACCGTATTTAAGCACTCGCACTGTATTGAACGCCTTCTTCCCGTGGGTGATGACTTAATACAGGGTTGACCAAATTGTATCCATTATCCATCTCCATTTCCCCAAGTTGCAGACTGTGGCGTTTTTCTGTAAATTGTTGCAAGAATGTTTTAGTCAGTTAGTACCATGGACAAATTTTTACACACTCTTTCAGATACAAGACTTGAGCTGTGCATTGCAGCTATTTGACTCCGAAGTTCAAACTATTCTTTTCTTTTTCTTTTTCTTTAAAGGTTGAAGGTATCTTCTATATAAATGAGTTGCTGGAAAAGCTAATGTTTGATGAGCTGAAGAACTGGGCTGGAACTCAAGGTACAGTACTCTGAACATTTGGAATATAATACTGTTGTATTTGCTGCATTTTACTTATTCCTTTTATACAGTTAAATTAAATTGCTCTCCAGGTATTGGTGGTTTCCTTCCTGGTGTAAAGCAGATTGCAAATGTTGCAGCTTTGCCTGGAATTGTTGGTGTAAGAATGATCATAACTTTTTCTTGTTGAAATTATAACTTAGTGTAATTGAAACTTGTTCAACCCTGGGCCCAGTGGTTGGAAGGATGATAAGTGCTAACCCAGAGTTAAAATTAATTTTAATCAGGGTGTGTTCAATCCTTTGTTTAAAAGCCTTTTTAGAATAATTTGCAATAATTTCTTTAGAGCATCCAATCATCAAATTGCAGACTAAAGGAATTGTACATACTGAATTTTATTTGAAAGCTTTCAGATATGACATCAGATTTCACACTGACTGTTAGTTGTCTAAACTCAGCTTTTAACAAACTGACCCTGTACTTGTGGGAAGCAGAGAAAGTATAAAGAGGAGATGACAGAAGAGTTTCTTGCTATACAGTTTGTGTTTCCATAGTATTTTCACATAAAGATTTCACTTAAAAATATCCAGTCACATCCAGTTATCCCATTATTTCAGAATTTTGGTTTGTTGAACTTTCTCTGTGGTAAAATTTTATTTCCTTCTCAATACTTTTAGAAAATTCTGAAATTGTATGAGTAGAATACCAGTATCCTAATATCCTTCTCAGGGAAAATGCACATTTTTTTTCCAGGCTAAAGAAGTCCTGAAAAAAGTACTTTCAGAAACAATATCATTCATCTTTCGATTGATTAGTCATCTCTGAAAGAACTTGTCATCTCATCAATAGGACTATATGAATGACAATATACCCTCAGGCAGAGCTTTTTTTATCATCTTTTTTTTTTTAATGGAAAAATCTGTAATTTTGACAACATGCCAAAGCAATACCACCAAACAACAGTAATAAAAAAAGGCTATGTATCTCCGTTTCTATTCTGAAATGTTTACTCATATTTTTCACTTGGCCCTCAGAGATCAGTTGGACTACCAGATGTTCATTCTGGCTATGGGTTTGCTATTGGTAAGTTACAACTCACACATCTGTAATAAATAAAATGTAATGTCCAATTGATTGTAAAATAAAACTCAGGTTTAAATTGGATTTTATTTTTTAATATAGGCTAATTGCTCAGTGGTTGTTCTAGAAAAGTAACAGTATGCTTCAACCATTCAGAGGCAATACTGAAAGCAATCAAAATTAAGTCATTCTTGCTCTCTCATTCTTAAAGTTGGTTGCATGTTCATAGTTCATAGTCTCATCTTTGTTCTTATTTACTACGGTAATTACCCTTGATTGGAAGGGATTTTGCAATTCTCTGACAAAGTAGTTAAAAACTGATTTAAAAATTATAATTACAATTCCTTGAGATGGAGTAATCTTTCTTTTTATTAACAGAATTCTAAGTCATAACATTTATGTGACTCTTATGAGACAAGGTGCCAAAAGTGAAGGGGTGCTTGTCTCTCACAAAAGAAGTAATTTGGAAACTCACCTTTGAGTAGGACTCTATTTCTTTTATTTCTTTTTTTTCTCTTTTTGTAGGGAATATGGCAGCCTTTGACATGTCTCTTCCGGAAGCAGTTGTTTCTCCTGGTAAAGTTAAAAAAAAGTCTACTTCATAAATGAATTGATGAACAGATTTATTAATGATTGATCAAAATTACAAGCTAGTGTAGCAAGACCAAAGTAGCAATGAAATACCTTATATGCTATTCTTTGAGTTTGTTCTGAATTGGTCATTTTATATTTACTTGTTATGCAAGATGGTGATGACAAACACAAGCCATTTCTTTGCGTGGCTTTCAATTGGCCATATAACATGCATATTATTTAAAAATAATTGTTCAAGTCCTTGTGGCACTGATCACGAAATTTTTGACAACTTGTTGTTCTTGAAATGTATTTTTTCATTGTATGATTACTTTAAAAGAAGTCTCCCATCTAAATCTGATTTTAAAGAAGTTCTTATTGTTTATAATCATGAGAAGTACTCATACAAAAGATCATCTGTGTTAGGTGGTGTTGGTTTTGATATCAACTGTGGAGTGCGACTACTGAGGACAAACCTTGATGAGAAGGATGTCAAACCTGTTAAAGAACAATTAGCACAGGTACAGGGTAAAGTACATCATGGTTAAATTTCCTCTTCTTCCTTTTGACTGTCATTTACCCCCTTGGTACAAATTTCTTTCTCTCCCCAATCCTCCTCTGCTACAAGTATCTAAGATATAATTTTCACCTAGAGGATACTGAGCACTCACCTGCCATAATTTTGCCTGCTTTAGCTTGCCTCAGGCTGGGTGCATTTCTACATGTACATGTACTTGCACAATGTATCTTTCACGTAATTAGCACAGAGGACTTCAGTTATCTGAAACATTTGCAAACCAGCAAAACATTTAAGAGAACTGTTTTATTTTTTGTTTTAGTTTGTTTTGGTTTGTTTTGGTTTTTTGTTTGTTGTTTGTTTGTTTGTTTGTTTTCATGTTTCTTGTTAGTTATGCTAACATTTCTAATTTCCATAATATTTGTTTCTTTTTTTTTTCTTCTCATTTCAGTCACTTTTTGATCATATTCCTGTTGGTGTTGGCTCTAAAGGTGTTATTCCCATGGGTGCAAAGTAAGCTGAGTTTTTCATCTCTTGTACAACTTGTCAGTCAAAGCTGTTTATTCTGACTTCAGTTACAAGCCTAACCCTTTCACTCTCAAGATTTCATTGGTAATTTTCCTTACTTTCTGTCATACTATCCCTATGATGATAGTTTGGAGAATTTGATATTGGATCAACTGATACCAGTGATTCCCAACTTGATACTTTTCTTTATCCTTATTACTTGTCTGCTTGATAGTAAATTGAGATTGTAAGGAGAAATTCTGTCTTGGTCATAACACTGTATTGGGTCCATTACTTTTTTTCTGTAGTCATTTTAATATTTCTTTTGATTTTCTCCAACAGAGATCTCGAGGAAGCTCTCTCAATGGGGATGGATTGGTCCTTAAGAGAAGGTTGGCCATTTTCCTAACTTTTCTTTTAGGTTGTATTTTTAAGGGGGTGTCTTATGAAAGCCATGCAGTTAATAGAAGGTGTGAGGATGTTTTTAATTCATTTTCGAGTTGATTTGGGTGATGGTAAGTTAGGAAATTCCAAATAAGGGTGCTTAACGGGTAGTTTTTATCGGAAAGAGGCAAGTGAGAAGTGGACAACAGAGAAAGAGTCACGGGGAAATTTAGATATACATTGTACATGTGCCATCTCAAATAAGTATTTTCAAAGAATTTAAAATTACGTTATCTGGTATTAAGGTGAACAAAATTGGTAGTTGAAAATCGTGACGGTCATATTTAAGGTGTCACTGGTGTTCATCTGAAGGCTTCTTAGTTATATGTAATTTTGTCTTCTCATTACAGGTTATGCTTGGGCTGAGGATAAGGAGCATTGTGAAGAGTACGGACGAATGCTGCAGGCTGACCCTGGAAAAGTTAGCGCAAGAGCAAAGAAACGAGGCTTGCCGCAGGATAATACAGAAGCACAGAAGTTTCATTTGTAGCTCTTACTGAATAAAATAAGCAGGAGCGTTTGATACGAGTGTTGACTGCGCGACGAGGGTAGCGCAATTGATGACTGATTCTTTGCAGCCTGTTGTGAAGGCGTTCTTTTATCGAAAGTCCTCTGTAATCAAAGGGAACGCTATTACAACGAGCAAGTAGAACAAAGTCAAATATGGCAAGGAACCAGTGGGATCTCATTACGAAATTGAGCAAACTCTACAGAGCTAGGGAGGGGAAGGGAGGGAGGGAGGCTGGCTACATATAGTACCATGTCGCGACTGATTTTAGAATAAGTTGCGTCTGCAGGGCGTGAAATTAACTTTTTTTTTCTGATAGCCACTTGGCTCCTAAATTCTTCAAAGTGGTAGCCAATTCAAAAAAAGTTGGTTGCCATTTTCAAAGACAAACAAAATCTTTCTTTACGCTGTCAGCGTTCTAGATAGACTCTCCAAAATTAAGTTAGGGAAAAGATCTTTAACGTGCTACAAAGTGGACACTAGGATGGATCATATACAACGTTCAGGCTTATCTAAATCCAAGATGGCGTCTAGTTATCGATCGAGATGCATGTGCTACGTTTTGGAAACAAACTTAACGAGGAAGTTTGCCGCGGATTTATCTTTGCAAATCTTTTTAATTCACTGTTCAGGTTATGATGAAACGTTCTAGTCGCCAATTTGGCGACTAACTTTCAGGATTTGGTCGCCAAAGTGAAAAATTTAGTCGCATTGGCGCCTGTATCAGGCGCAATTCCACGCCCTGGCTGATCTTGCGAGAAAGTGGCACGAGTTTCCATCCATGACTGTACAGTGTTAGTAGCCAGTGGCGTCCAGATCACTTTCGCCTTTCGACCAAAATTGTTCTCAAACGTACAGATTACTTCAAGCTCTAAGTAGGCTTTTACTTAACGGTTAAGTAAAATGGTAAGTTTTTAGGGAATTTGCGGTGCTGTATCGTTAGGGGGTATAGCAGGATAAGATGATTTATGAACTGAATTGATGTGTAAATTAGCCACCGTTAAGAGTTCCTAAAGCTAACGTTTCGAACGTTAACCCTTTGTCAGCATTAGAAACCCTAAAGCTGACGAAGGATAACTGTTATGGCTTATCTTCTCCACTGATTAGCTTGGCACTCTTGGAGCGGGGAATCACTATGCGGAAATCCAGGTTGTGGATGAAATTTACGACAATTATGCTGCAAAGAAGATGGGAGTTGATCATCTTGGACAGGTAGAAAAAAGGGCACTTACGTCTTAACCCTTTAACTCCCAGATCAATTTTGTAATTCTCCATACTGTCAACCATACAATTGTTATGATGTTAGTTCAGAGAATTAAGTATAGGATCAACTAATTATCCGCAAATTGATATTTTTCTTTATTCTCATCACTTTTCTGGTTAATACTGTATTGATATTGTAAGGAGAAATCAAGTCTTAGTCACTCATGGGATCTCTGACTTGCAAGGAGTGAGGCATGTGAGCAATTGAAGATCTTTTAGGAAAGCTGCTTGATATTTGTCTTGAGCTTGTAGCAAATATCTTTTCTTAGTCTCTCTCGTTACATTTCAAACCTCATAATAATTATCTCTCACTTCTTGTGTTTATCAATTGTTACTCATTCAGTTACCAACTACCACGACTACCAACTCCAACAGCATCAACTGGGTCTCACGTAGAACTCTTTGGTTTAGGGTTAGTTTGGTTGCTAATGATCTTGTCAATAATTATATAATTTATGTTTAAAAGGTTTGTGTGATGATCCACAGTGGCAGTAGAGGACTTGGACATCAAGTGGCCACTGGTAAATGGTTTATATACCGTTCCTCTCTTTACGATAGATAAATGAATGTATTATCGACTTAACTTATGTCTCCACAGAAGGCAAGACTTGATTATTTTCCAGGTGATCGCTGTCACCCGAGTCATGCATTCTTGATTTCTTCATTTTACAGATGCACTGGTAGAAATGGAGAAAGCCATGAAAAGGGACAAGATTGAAGTCAACGACAGACAGGTTTGCTAACAGTGTAGTGCATTTAAGTCTGTGCATTAAGTTTGTATTTTGTCAAGTATTCCACGACAATTGCACTTGTCATGGCCGAAACTTGTAATGACATCTATTAAGTGGAACTTGCTAAAGTAGAATTTCCCCTAAGCTTTGTTTGCAGTTGCTCCAACAAGTATTTTTATCCAGGCATCTAATTTAGTAGAGTAGGGATAACGAGCCTTGATTAATTTACCACATCTACAGAAATGATATCTCTATACGTCATTACATGAGCAATTGCTCCCAGTGCAATTATAGTTGGATGGTTTTGGGGAAGTTTCGCTGTGATAGGTGTAATATAAATTGACTTTGTGTCTTTTCTCCGTTATTGGTATCTGTTGAGTCGATTTTCACATTGCGATCAATGGTCAGCGGAACGAACGGCCCAAAAAAAGCACGTGGAGAAATAGTACGTTTTCATTAGCGATGGAATCAGAGAAGTTAAGACTGTTCTCAAAACAATGAAGTTGAAAATCGGATTCGCAAGCTCAACTTAGCCAGGGTATAAGAGTTCACGTTAAATCATTCATGTTTTTAGCCTGATAAATTTTGTCTTCTCCAATTTCCCTTATTTGTCGGTTTAGAACAAGGCAACTTACTGAGACAAAAGTTTTCATGATCAACCGTCTAAACTGCTCGCTTCTCCTAAGGATTACGACAAACAATCACAATTGTAATGTTCTACTCTAACGGGTCTGAAATCGTAAGTTCTGATTAGTTTATTCTTCCCCTTATTTGGATGGTTCCGACGATTTGTTTCTCGTTTTAAACACAAGTGTTGACAACCATATAATTGGTTCCTTTACAGCTTGCTTGTGCCAGAGTTAACTCACAAGAAGGTCAAGATTACCTCAAAGGCATGGCTGCAGCAGCGAATTACGCTTGGATCAACCGTTCAACGATGACATTTTTGACAAGACAAGCTTTCGGAAAAATTTCCAAGAGTACCCCGGACGACTTAGACATGCAAGTGATCTATGACGTGTCACACAACATGGCAAAGATCGAAGAACATGTATTCTTTATTGTTCTTACAACAATATCTTCAGTTCTTTGGATTTAAATATATATATATATATATATATAGATAGATAGATAGATAGATAGATAGATATATAGATATATAGATATATATATATATATATATAGATAGATAGATAGATATATATAGATATATATATAACTTTTGAAATTACTTAATTACTTACCTTAGCTAGTAGATTAGATATTGGACAGTGTACAGAAGACTCTCTTAGTACGCAGGAAAGGATCAACCCGTGCATTTCCTCCTCATCATCCGCTTATCCTAGTGGATTATCAGGTCGGCTATTCACTGTTTACTACTCCTTTCGATCGCAAGGTTTAAGGTTTATTTTATTTTACTTTTTTAAGTTAGAAATCGTTGTTTGAGTGCTTACAGTCGTTCGCTCCAAGGTTATTTTACTGGTCCAACGCTTTTCGTGTTGGGCTATTTCTTTCCCAGTTTTAATCGCATTCTTCGTCACGTTCATTCTCCCTTCCCTCCGTTTCCCTTTAATCGCTCGATGATTGGAACCCGCAGAGTACCATACTTCCTTTTGAGGGCAAGCACCTTTCTTGTTTTACTTTTACGTTCTTTTGTCTTCGGCTTCATTTATTCGCTTCTTCCTTGGCTCCTTTTTCTCGACTGAGGGCGCAGGTGGCTCAACAGGCAGCGTTTTGTTTCACGACTCTAAATTAATGAAAACTTTCTTTGCTCTTGCTGAGATACATGTACTCATCGTCTTGTCCATTATTTTATCAGTTGACTGGTCAACCTGTACTGATTGGAGGAACCATGGGCACTTTTAGGTAAGGTTAAGTGTAGGTGTAGGTAGGTAGTGTAGGTGTAGGTGTAGGTAAGTTAAAAAGTAGTCTCGGGGAAGTAACGTTCAAGGGTATTGTTATTATTGTAGGTATTTGCTATTATTGTTGGTGTTTTCGATCCCTATACATATAGCCTTATGAAAAACACTTTTTCACGAGGGACGAAACTATTGGTTATCTTGAGCAGACATGGAGACCCAAATTGTTCCATGTTTTGTTTGGTTTTCAGTTATGTTTTGACAGGAACGGAAAAGGGAATGAACCAGACGTTTGGTACCACGTGTCACGGAGCGGTAAGTTCATATATTATACGCAATATTGTTTCTTGATTTGAAAGCATGATGACATAAAAAATGCAAAATGACCACAGCATATCCTGGTTTCAAACCTTGGGTTGGATAAGGTTTGAAACGTGTAAGCAAATATGTTTGTTTGTTATGATTTTTTTCTTTCCCATTTTCCCAGAAAGTATTTTGAAATGAATATTTATATATATATATATATATATATATATACATTATCTATCTATCCATTTTTCTTCAGGGAAGGGCATTATCAAAATCAAAGTCACGGTGTGTGTTAGTAGTACTAAGAATAAAGTCATCAGCTGGTCCAACTTGACCTAGTCATAAACATAGTTCCATTCATGCAGTTTTAATTGTCCTTTCCATTCTCTTTCAGCCGAAATATTGACTATCAAGAAGTTCTCAATGGTCTTAAATCCATAGGAATCTCAATAAGAGTGGCTTCCCCAAAACTGGTTATGGAAGAGGTAACGAATCAGTAAATGGCACTGCATCAAAAGCTGTTGAAATCTTAAAAAAAGAAAATGTGTGTTAATTGTCTGCATTTTTGTTCAGCTTTTTAACAGGCTCCTGAGTCTTATAAAAACGTCACTGATGTCGTTAACACTCGTAAGTATAAGCGTCTCTTGTTGTTCGATGTTACTTGCTTTTCGAGCCATTGTTGCAGGTTTGTGTTGTGTTGTCAACGGTTTACAAAGAAAACAATCCCTCAAGATACATTTTAACCCCAAGAACTTCCGAGACAATGAGATTCTAACCTAAAGACGACAGCTCGTTGACGATGCAGGATTCCCTACCTTTGACACGAACTCGTTCTTCTGCTTATAAGGTGTCCTATCCGGCTGAGATAACTAAGAGTCGTTAGAGTCAGTTACTTTTCCCTTCAAAGCAAATCATGTTTTTCCTTTCTGCAATCGGTTCACCTATCTTCAACGTCAAACACTGAAGTGCCTCCATAATCAAGTTTTCACCTCTTTGAACTTGAGAAGCATAATAGAGAATTCCCCTGTGAAATGTTTGCATTAGTTCCGGAGAAAGTTAAATTTGGAAAAAATCATGAAATATTCTGATCACGAAACTGATGATGTCGTTTACTCGATCCAGGTTAACATCAGGATTGTGTAAACACCCATCTCTGTCAAAGTGTGGTTACTTGACATATTGGTGTCCGTAATGTTTAACATAGACTGACAACACCGGAATCGATGATCTGATACTATACGCAGATTAAGTGCGGTGACTGTACATGTTGGTGTCTGCAATGCTTGACATAGCCTGGCATTTATAAGTATGAAAAAAGAACTATTTAAAATATGTTTTTGGATTTTAATGTCCCTTATCAGATTGCAAGAAAGTAAGCAAGATTTGATTGGTTCATCTTTGCTAAACAAGCTGGTTCAAGTTAGAATCGATAATAAGTCGATACTAGCACTAAAGATTGATGTTTTGCGGTAGCGATTTGTACTTATCACAAACGATTGGTGGCAGCACGGACGATTGGCATCGTTACAATTTCTGCATTTTACAAATAACACAAGCCATACTCGTTTAACACTATCGACTGACATTAAAACCTTTAATTGATATTAAGCGCTATCGATCTGTCTCGGAACACCAGCGATTTACAACTGGCGCTTTTAATTTTTTTTTTGGTGGAACAACACAAGCGATTGAGGCTTAGGGCTAATGATTGAACATTTTTTAGAGCGGAGACTAAATTGATTTTAAAACACGATTTGTTGATAGCTCTAACGATTGAGTTTCATCACTAACGAGTGATGATTTTGGCACAAAATGGCTCCCCATACTTTCCATGTTGGTATTTGTAATGCTTCACAGAGACTGACAACACCGGCATCGGTGATCTGATTACCACGCAAATTAAGTGCGGTGACTTTACATGTTGGTGTCTGAAATGCTTGACATAGACTAGCAACACCGGCATCGGTGATCTGATTACCAACCAGATCAAGTTCGGTGACTTTACATGTTGGTGCCTGTAATGCTTGACAAAGATTGACAACACCGGCATCGGTGATCTGATTATGACCCAGATGAAGTTCGGTGACTTTACATGTTAGTGTCTGTAATTCTTGACATAGACTGGCAATACCGGCATCGGTAACCTCCCCACCACTCAGTTCAAGCGTGGTGATTCTATTCCATTCAGATTCCTCCTCTGCATTGAGCACACCAAAAACATTTAATGTAAAAGACACAACAGGGCAGTCCACATACGCCATCCCGACGCGAGAAAGATCAAAACGTCCATTACGTATGCAGAATATGTCGTGAAATCTCCTTACTATTCCCTTAGCAAACTTGATGTCTTCGTATTGTAGGAGACATTTAGAAATTAAAAGCCCCCCTTGTGCATTCATGTCGTGAAATCTCCTTACTATTCCCTTAGCAAACTTGATGTCTTCGTATTGTAGGAGACATTTAGAAATTAAAAGCCCCCTTGTGCATTCATCTGCTGATAGGTCGTCGCTGAGAAATTTGTTGATAATCAACTTTTCCACAAATTCGTTGTCTTTTTGCTCGGACAAAATACCCGACATAAATAGATCTACTTCTGTAGACACATGTCTGGGTGGGATTGTTCTTGTCTTTACAAAGCAACGAGCCGCTAAGTACTCTTGGACAGTCAAGTGTGTAAAAAAAATGTTTAGTCGTCGTAGAAAAAGATTTTCTGAAAGGAGGACCGCAATGAAGAAGACCGCTTCCACACAGCCTTTCAAACTCGTGTAAGTCAAGAGTTTTCAAATCCTCTTTAAGGAAAAGAAACCTCCTCTCCAGAAGAAGTTGAGCAGCCAGCTCTGATAATTCATCCAGAGTCTCTTCGAGAGAGGCTCTTTTCTTTTTATCGTGCTTTTGCACGAACATGTTGACCACTTCATCATAAAGGTCACTTGTTTTCACCGGGAGAGGATTATTCTTCTTTGGTTGCTGTAGAGTATATTCAAAGTAGGAGCACATAAGAAAACAGAGCACAGGAATGTGGGCAAAGCTGATAAGATTGACATTCTTTGTAATGTGGTCAATTACAATATTTTTCATTCGGTCGTTGTTTTTAAAATACTGTGCAATGTATTCTTTTACTTGTGGCTCGGAAAATCCTGTAATTTCAACGTATCTATCAAAATTGATGTCTTTGGCTTTTATTTTGTCAGATTCATCGGGTCTTGACGTGATCATGACGACTGAACCTCTCAGTATTTTTCCTTTGATAAGCTTGGCACACAGTGCTGCTACTGGCATTTTCTTTTTGGCGTTATTTGGGTACTTTTCATCTGAATCACTAGCAATGTACTCTTGTTGTGAACACTCGTCATACCCGTCGATTATAATCAAAACTTCTTCGGAATGATGAACAATGTACTCAAATATAGAGTCGTCGATGTTTGAGTGGTCGTCTAGCACTGAGGATCGGTTTAGGATATCCTCCAAGGTAACAGGGTCGTCCCCAAGTAGATTAAGCTGACGGAACGTAAGTAAGTATGCGAACTTCAAATCAGGTACTTCTGCATTTGCTCCGGATCGAAACAATTTGTTGTCAGCCCAATCTCTGATCACCTTTTGACAAAACAGTGTTTTACCAATGCCTGCCTTTCCAGTGACAAGAACAGATTCAGGATGTTTTCCGTCAGTTGGGATGAAAATTTCTTGAGAGCTTTTAATTTGCTTTCCACCAATTTGACCATACTGGCGAAGGCGTTCTTTTCTTTTCACATCAAGATCCTCGACTGGTTTTCTTCCATGTTGCATGAGGATGTTGGTGAATATGTGATCTGTTCTCACATTGGACATGGCCGGTGAGGCATTAGCGAGGTACTCGGTTTGGCTTCTTATTGATTCTTTTAACGCATCGGAGTATTCTGCTACAGCTGAAAAGAAAACCGTTACCTCCATTTATTTTCATAAACCATTCATGTACTAACTTTTTCAATGCTCGACGAAGAGTCATTGAAACGCGATTGTTTCATTGACTATCACACTCGCTGAGTTTTGCTTTAATTAGGCTTTCCAAAGGTGCAAGTTAATCTCGAATCCGTTCGCAATTAATTGACACCAAATTCCGACAGACCAATTGAAAAAGCGTAGCAAGGGGTTGGTGTGAAGGTTAAATTATTTCATTCTTAATAATATGCCTGTAAACATTTCAGAACGCTCATTAGATGAGAACACGTTAATTAATCCCAAACAGCGCAGAAAGTTGAGATTTAGAGCAGAAAGTTGGAATTGATTGTAGACAGATGAAACAGTTTGATTGCTAGGAGAGTCACAAAAGCGTTACAAAATAAAATAGCGGAGAGGTTAGGGGAAGGTAACAATCTTTTTAATCCAGAGTTTGATGAAGAATGCAAAAAATAAAATACAAAACAAAGCACAAACAACTGGCCAAAAGTCTAGAAGGTTTGTGCATTGAAAAATATGAATCGGAGGCCCTTAACAAACATCTTGTGGAATTTCACGCAATAGTTTGTAAGAAAGACGAGGAAGATTCCGGAATTCCGGAATCCAGCACTCACAGCGTGGAATCCAGAATCTAATACTGTTCTGGATTACCTTACATGAGGCGTGGGATATCTTTCTTGTACTGATTATTGCTGTCGACCGATACCTAAGAGACTAAGAGTGCAAAAATCCGATTGCTCGTGACGGTGAGTATAAAATCTCGACCCAAATTTTTGGGGAAAAGCCCGACTACTCCAGCACAAGGTAAAGGCAAGCGGCCAAACCAGCGAGCCATGACACGGAAAAAAAAAAAAGGAAAGAAAGAAACAACTAAATAAAATAAATATCGTGCAATTCTGGATAAAGCAGCACTTGTAAATTTTATTTAAATACTAAAAATTGCTCTCGCCCGACAGGCTCGCGCAATTTGTTCGCTTTTGAAAAATTTGCTGGCGCTGTTTCATCCTAAATCTTACTCTAAATCATGTGATTACCAGCACTAACCGACCCATTTCGGTTGCGGTTCCAGGAATTTGTGGTACGGGAGGAACTAACTTTGACGTAGAAAACTTTTTGTGTGTGTGTTTACGCCAGAGGCCTTAGTACACTTAGTGGAGAGAATGCGTCCTGTCGTCTCCACTTCATCAAGAATTTTAGCTTTTTCCCATTTCTTTCTTTCGACGAACCCGACCAGGCAAATACTGTACGACTTACTGCAGTTTTTTTGGTGCAAATAACCTTGGCAGGGAATCTATTTGAACTGTGAGTTCTCTTTACTCCTCGCATGAGGAATAAAAAAATAGATAAATAACTCGCTTATCACCCAAAAAATTCATGGAAAAGCCAACACCTGGTCTTTTTTCCAATTTCGGATCAGAGAGAAAGGGGTCAGTTCTAGTGGAAGATATTTCTCTGAGTTTGAGCTCTTGTTAAAGGTAGGCATTCTATAATACTAAAATGAACTGATTGTTAAATTGCTTATCACCCTCTGATCAGAGGCCCTTCAATCTTCCTCTTCAAGTTTCCTTTCTCAAGAAAGATCAAAAGGCCGTGCACAGATTTTACCGTCAATACACAATACCTTTGTCTTCTGCTTTCTTTATAGGGTTAACGATTGCTTCCTTTAATTCATCCATGCTTTTACCAAACTGCTCTGTCATTTCATGCAGGCTTTTACCAATTTCATCCAATTTTTCTTTGATGCTGACTTCATCCATGATGCACTGTTTAAGAAGCTCTTTGTAGTGTTCTTCGAAATCAGGGTCCATGCATTCCTTCTTCAGATCATCAATAGCACTTCGATAACCAGTTCCACCTAGTCTCACCAATGAATCTTGGATGTCCTGCCAGTATTGATGGAATGTTGGGTCATCAACTGAGGAGTTGCTGACATGACCATAAACTGTGTTTCTGTAGCACTTGATACGAACGATATCTGCCTCGAAGGTTGTGTCTGTGGCAGGAGGAAGTGTATCCCAGCCTGTCGCTGGAGGAGCAAGACCACAAATGTTCCTCAGCAAGACCATAAGAAGAGTTATATCGAAATTCTTCGATGAAACTGAGGATCTGAGAGCAGGATACAGTTTGCCCCATTGTAGGGGATTTAACACTTTCTTTTTCAGTGATTGTAGCACTGTATGGACTGGAGGACTGGACAAAACTGTGTCTAGGTTACCGGTTGGACGCTTCTTTTCAAATGCTTCTATCAGGACATCTGATCCGACATCCACCAGAAGCCTGCACAGCCGGGCGTAATTGGTTGTCTCTTTTGACGAATGAAACGAAGGTGCTGCAGCGGTGGCCATGAAGAAATACCGGATCGTTACTAAGAAAAGGTCTATGACTTTTTAACCAAGAAATTTGCTTGCTGCTTTTTCGTCAGTCTCCCAGGTCCAGCACTGAAAGAATGAATAAGATATTCGATTTCAAAACCAATTGACTCACACAAATATTTTCACTTGCAAAAGTGTTCGTTATATCTCAAGGTCACCAAGGGTATTGCATTAAACTGATTTTGAATACCTCCGGAGCACTGATTTCTCTTTTAAAATTGCTTGCAAATGCTTCTCGAATCTGCTTTTGCGTGACTTAAAAAAAAGCGTGACATATGGCCGTTTCACTTAGTGTGAAAATCAAACTGGCCTTTTCTTCGGATCCGAGTAGAACTCCTTCCTTTTAGCCGGCGCACTTTCCATACACGTAAATTAGGGGAATTTAGGGCAGCATTGCAGGGTTTTTGGCTGATAGCTTCCTAATTTCAATCACCAGCGTGTTTTACAATGTATTCAAATATTGAAATAAAGTAAAGAGAAGATTAAGGTTGATCGCATCTGGGAAAAAAGAATTTCTTCGGATTCGGAATTCCACCAAAACAATCCGTATGATCATACTCCTTTACACTTCTCTTTTGTTTAACCTGTGGCTGTCGGAAATGAGACTAAAAAATCTGCTATTTTTCCATCAGTTTACAGCAACATTTGCAATTTAGCCTCTGCTTCTTTGGTTAGTTCCTCCATGCTTCGCGAGTCCCGTCGGAGGTGCCACTGTGTCGGAAATGAGACTAAAGAATCTGCTATGTTCCGAAACTTCGCGTTTTATTTATGAAATCAACTTGATATCTCTCTCTCCCCCTCCCTCCCTCTCTCACGCTCCGGTCTCTCTCATTTTTGGTGTCTAGTGCTTTAGCACGAAGACACCTATGGAAGAGTGCAAAAAATTTCGAAAAATACTTCATATACCACAAATTACGAGGTCACACTAGTAAGGCCACATCAAAGTATACATTTTGTGATGGTCTACATGACGGGGAAAGAAAATGTTAACCAAAAAAAATGTGTAAACAAATCGATTTATAATCGCGGGGAGTCGGAAACGAAAAAACTACGACGAATCCCATTCAAGAAAAAAACAGAGCGAGGAATAGTCGAGACCAATGGAATTTGGAAACGAAAAGAAAACAACAAGTCGATGAAAAGGTGATGTTTTCTTTCGACGTTGTGCGTAGTCAAACCCACGCGTGGATGGTGAAGTAGGAAAGTGAAGCGGTCTTTTGTGGAGTCTTTATAATGAATTTCCTCAAAGTTTGTTTCTCATTATGCCACAGTTTTCGAAGCACGGTTCAATGTGAACGAGTGAAAGGCTTAACAAGATACTTTCAGGTGATCCATCAAGGCAGCTGGCGCCAACAAGATGTTGACCACGCTTTCATGAATGCAATTATTGAGCCCCGTTTGGGGAGTATTGAGCCCCGTTTGGGGATTATTGAGCCCCGTTTGGGGATAATTGAGCCCCTTATGGGGAGAGTTGAGTCCCATTTGGGAATTATTAAGTCCCTTTTGGGGAAAATTGAGCTCTGTTTTGGGACTGTAGAGCCCGTAAAAGGATTGAAGAAACTGTATTTTGAAAATGGATCGCGCAGAGCTAGAAAATCTGCTGTCGTTAAACTGAGAAGGCCTTTGAGTAATGAACCGTCGGAGAAAACTGTGGCTTATTTTTATAGACAAAATAATTTTAAAAGTAGTAGTGCTTTTGGGAATGTAAGCGTCCATTCAACAAAATCGACGGATTTGGGTATCTTGTTTTCTTTACAAAGGAGCGATACTTGCAGGCATTCCAAAAGAGCTAAAACAATTAAACGACGTAGAGACCGAGAGCCGTCCAGAATATCGATGAACAAGGTTTTCAAGACCGCGAAGATAAGAAAAACTAGAAGCAAATTTAAGGTTTCTATAAGGAAATATATTCCTAAATCTTCTTGGTTGTACAGCTTTGCTACTGACTTTAAGTTCTGCTATGTCAGATATCTGAACAGATGTGAGGGATTTTTCACTAAGTTTGTAAAATTAAACAAACTGACTGCAAAGAAAAGCAAACTTGGAACTCATGCCCCTTCATTTAACCACAACAAAATAGCATCAAGTACTCATAGTAGAAGATTCTGTGTGTCAAGAATGAAGCTTTCGACTTCAGGTGATGTTGAATTAAATCCAGGTCCTCTTCAAGGTGTCAACACTCAAACTACATTGTCATTAGGCTCTACCATGTTGTTAAATTTTCGATTACATCGGCTGGGACTGAGACCCCATGATGTGGGTGGTGCAGGTGATTGTTTCTTTAGAGCTGTTTCTCATCAGTTGTATGGTGATCCAAGTCACCACTTGCAAATCAGACAAGATGGTATTAATTATCTCAGGTCAAACCCAGAAAATTTCATTGAAAGCAATACCCACAGTTCATGGGATGACTATTTGGTTAATATGTCTTTGCAAGGTTCATGGTGTGATGCAATCATTGTTCAAGCAGTTGCTGAGTCACAAAACTTGAGAATTCATATTGTAGAATCCAATGAAAATTTTTCTGATACAACTTTAATTGAACCAGCGCATTTATTGCAACAACCTCCTACAACAATTTATTTAGGTCATGTAAATGAAGAACATTATGTATCAACAGTACCATATATGTGTAGCTCTAGTTCACTAGAAAGTCAGCATATTGATATTTTAAACAAAATCGAACAAAAAGTTGTCTCTGAAGGATCACATAATGCCAGCCTAAAAAGGGAAAAAAGCATGCACATGAGAGAATATAGGAAGAAGAAAAAGGCCAGTGAAAGTAGGAAGCAGACATCTAAAATCAATGAAGTAAGTGCCAAAAGGAATCGCAATCCTTACCTGAGGGAATATATGAAAAAAAGGAGGACTGATGAAGGTAGGATGCAAAAATCAAACAACAGGAATAGCAGTGTTCTGTCTGGGATAGATGACCAAACTTATACCACTAAGAAAAACCAAAAAAACAATGTCACTGTGAGGTAGCAAACCAGAATAGAGAATGTCACATTAGAGTAGCAACAACTGCCGCAAAAAGTAGTAATGATGAAGACCTAAACGAGAATCATCACATTTCAAAGTTTCATGAAATAGTGTCGCAAGGTCCATTATACATCTGTAGCTGTTGTGACCAGCTATGGTATAAACACAGTGTTTCTTCAGCCAATACATTAAAGAAATCAAATCCTGCAGCTGGGGAAAAATACCTTATTAATAAAGTAAGTGTCAAACATAAAGAGTGGCTTTGCAGAACATGCTACAAATACTTAATAAAGAATAAAGTTCCTCCTACTGCTATTTTAAATGGAATGCAATTTCCGAAAAAACCAGATTTTTTTGACTTGAATGAACTTGAATGTAGACTTCTTGCACCAAGACTTGCATTTCAAAAATTAATGCAAGCTCCAAGGGGAAGGCAATTCAAAATTCTTGGAAATGTAGTTAATGTAGTGGCAGAAGTATCCAATACTGTTAATGTGTTACCAAGGTTACCCAGTGATACTGGTACAATTAAAGTAAATTTAAAGAGAAAATTACAATACAAAAGTTCAGCAATGTCTTTCAATGTAAGACTGCATAAAGTTATTCAAGCAGTTAACTGGCTCATCAATAACAGTAGCCTGTATAGACAAGAAGGAATAACAGTTAATCAGGTCTGGGGAGTAGAATATAGAGACAACTGTTTGGTAGATGAAAGAAATATTGAAAATGAACACAAAGGGCTACAAAATATTGTTAACAATTGTGTTAATACTTCAAGTAATACTAATTGTGATGAAGTTGTAGAGACCGAAGATCAGTGGAGTGAAGATGAAGTAGAAATACCTGCTGGAGTTACTGACACCATGTTGACAAACACAAATTTTGTTGAGGACAATGAGGGTCAACATATTTTAAATGTTGCACCATGTGAAGGGAATAAACCTTTAAGCATATTCAGAGATCAATATTCTGAAGAATTGGCATATCCTGGCATATTTCTTGGACAAAAACGACCAGAAAATAAAGAGAGATTGGTTAGCGTGCATTACAGTGACATTTGTAAATCTGAATTGAGGCGGTCAGATAGAAGAGTGGCTATGTGTGTTGAAAACATATTCTTTAAAACAAAGAAACTCCAAATGAAAATACTATTAGGAAATTCCCAAGTTGCTCTCAGAAAGTGCAAAGGGAATAGCAGAACTTTAAATGCAGCACAACTTAAACAAGAAGGGGCAATAGAGAAATTGATTCATCATGATGATGGATTTCAGTTTCTTAGAGCATTAAGAGGTTCCCCACCATATTTTGAAAAAGCAAAGAAAGACTTGTTTGCCATGATAAGACAATTAGGACCAGCCTCGTTATTTTGTAGTTTCTCTTCAGCAGAAACTCAGTGGATTCATTTGCTCAGAATACTTGGAGAGTTGGTTGACCACAAACAGTACACTGATACTCATCTGGAAAATATGAACTGGGATGAAAAATGTAGGTTAATTCAAAGTGACCCAGTATCATGTGCCAGACATTTTGATTATCAGATCAGTCAATTTCTCACTAACTTCCTCTTGAATACGTGCCAACCTCTAGGAAGGATATCTGACTGGTTCTATAGAGTAGAATTTCAACAACGAGGTTCACCTCATATCCATATGCTTATATGGTTAGAAAGTGCACCAGTGTTTGGAATTGATGATGATGCAACTGTTACAACGTTCATTGATCAGATTGTAAGTTGTAAATGGCCAATTGATGACCCACAACTGCAGAAACTAGTGAACAGACAAATTCACAGGCATTCTCACATATGTCGAAAGAAGTCAAAGAGTGAATGTCGATTTAATTACCCGCAACCTCCTATGAGAGCAACTGAAATCATGTATCCTTTAGGTTCAGATATATCACAACATGAAATTAAAAAACATAAAGAAACTTGGAAAACTATTAAAAAGCAACTAAATGATTTAAAGGATGGTGAATCAATTACTTTTGAGGAGCTGCTTCTTAAACTAAGTATTACTGAAAATAACTATCGATTAGCTATCAGGTCAGCTTTGAATTCTCCAACTGTATTTTTAAAAAGAGAACCAAGTGAGTTAAGAATTAATAGTTACAACCCAACTTGCCTTAAAGCATAGAGAGCAAACATGGATATTCAATTTCTTGACATCTATGCGTGTGCTATGTATATAGTATCATATATTTCTAAAGCACAAAAAGGAATGAGTGAACTTTTGCGACAAGCATGTGCAGAAGCGAGGAAAGAAAATTCCAACATCAAGCAACAAGTCAGGGATATTGGAAACAAATTTTTAAATAGTGTTGAAATTAGTGCACAAGAAGCTGTCTACATTGTTCTCCAGCTCCCTATGAAGAAGTCATCACGACAAGTGGTATTCATAAATACTGCACCTCCCAATGAAAGAGTGCAGCTCCTAAAGCAACTTAATGAAATTAAGGAAATGGAAGATGATTGTGAAGAAGTGTATACAACTGGTCTGTTGCAGAGATATGTAAAACGTCCTTTCAGCCTTGAACACCTAACATTAGCAGATTGGGTAGCATGGTATGACTTGTCTCAAAAGCCTTATGTAAAGAAATCTTTTCAAAATGATACAGATAAACTTCCTTTAGAAACAGGCACTGATGAAAATGATGATACCCTTCCTGATGAAAGTAGGAGCAATAAGGAAACAAATAGAAAAAGATCATCAGCTAGAATTATTAGAAGTGTCTTGCATCTTATTAAAACATCAGACAAACCATTTTACTATTTTCTCTCTGGAGGAGCTGGAGTGGGTAAGTCCCATCTTGTCAAAGCATTATATCAGGCAGCATTAAAATATTATAACTCCAGACATGGAGAAGATTTCCAAGAAGTCAAAATATTGTTGCTTGCCCCTACTGGAAAAGCTGCTTTTTCTATCAGAGGTAACACAATACATAGTACCTTGCAAATACCAGCATGCCAATCACTTAAGAATTACAAACCATTAGACTCTAGTAGACTTAACACTTTGAGATGCAAACTTCATGCACTTAAACTAATATTTCTAGATGAGATATCTATGGTAGGAAATACCATGTTTAATGTACAAATAAACAATAGATTAAAAGATATTAAAGGCAGCAAAGAGGCATTTGGGGGTGTTAGTGTTATTGCACTGGGTGATTTATTCCAGCTAGAACCAGTTATGGATAGATATGTGTTTAAAGACATGAAAGACTCAGAGTATGGAGCTCTTGCTCTCAACCTCTGGAAAGAACTTTTTACCATGTTTGAATTACAAGAAATCATGAGGCAGAGAGAAAGTAAACAATTCGCTGAAATTCTTAACAGATTAAGAGAAGGTAATCACACTACAGATGACATTGCCAAACTTAAAGAGAGGTGCATTTCAGAAAATTGTAGAGACTACCCAACTGATATTCCCCATTTGTTTATACAGAATTCTAAAGTAGATGAGTGGAACAATAGAGTCCATATGGCAGCTACTGGTGATAAATACACCATTAGAGCTTTAGACAGTGTTATAGGTGCAAACTCTCCAAAACTCAGAAGTAAGATATTAAACCAAATACCACTAGATCCTAGAAAAAGCAAGCAGTTAGCCTCAAACCTTCAACTTGCTGAGGGTGAGAGAACAGAGATAGCATTAAATGTAAGAACTGATGATGGTATCACAAATGGGGCAAGTAATATTATCAAAAAGATTACATTATATGACAAAAGTAGACCATCCGGTATAATTTGGGTACAGTTTGACCATGTTGATGTTGGAGAAAAAACTAGACATGATAACAAGCAATTGTATTTGCAAGGAATTGAACCTACATGGACTCCTATCAGACCTATCATTGCACAATTTGCAGTAGGAAGAAACAGAACAGCCCAAGTTGTAAGAAAGCAGTTTCCATTAAGACCTGCAGCAGCCAAAACCATACATAGATCACAAGGTGACACAGAAACTAGAATAGCTGTTAACTTTAACACCAAAAGAGCAATACCTCATGTGCATTATGTAGGACTCAGCAGAGTAACAACAATTAACGGACTTTACATAACTGACCTTTCTGAAAGTAAAATAGCTGTTAATCATGATGTTAAAGTTCATATGCAGCAGTTACGCACAGATCGCCATACCGAACTTTCTAATACTCCGATCTATGAATTAGACCCAAATACTTTTAAAATTTGCTTCCTTAATTCAAGATCTCTGCATAAACATATTGAAGACATACGTAGTGACCTAAACTATTCAAATATGGATATCAATATATTCTCAGAAACAAGACTGTACCATTTAGATAGCAATACCGCTATGCCATAAGTGGGTATACTATATTTCGAAATGACAGTGAATCTGCAATACTCACTACAAGACCCTTTGGTGGAACAGCTGTATACACTAAAATCCCCTTTAAGCCTGGATATCCACTGGCCAAAAACACCAATGGAGTAGAAATAACCATTATCAAAGTTGTTGCCATTCCCCATGTTAATATCATAGGTGTGTACAGGTCACCGAAAGTGTCAGTCCGACAAATGTGTCTAGCATTGACCCAAATTCTCAATAGTTGCTGTTCTGATTTTAATGTTTTTCTTGGGGATTTTACCCTTGCGAACTGAATTCCCAGTTTTCTGGGAATTCCTAGGAATTCTCAAAAATTCCCAATTATGCAAATGACCCTTGCAAACTGAATTCCCAGTTTTCTGGGAATTTCTGGGAATTCCTAGGAATTCCTAGGAATTCCTAGGAATTCTCAAAAATTCCCAACTATGCAAATTAACTCTGATTTAAAAAGCTTGGAATTACTGGGAATTTCTGGGAAAGGAAGACTCCAGTTTTGTGAGGACTTGGAATCCCTTGGAATTCCTAGGAATTCTCAGCTTTACAAACTACCTATAATTTAAGAAGTGTGGAACTCTTG
This sequence comes from Pocillopora meandrina, assembly GCA_942486045.1. Taxonomy (NCBI): domain Eukaryota; kingdom Metazoa; phylum Cnidaria; class Anthozoa; order Scleractinia; family Pocilloporidae; genus Pocillopora; species Pocillopora meandrina. The sequence continues at coordinate 275,229 of CALNXJ010000088.1, forward strand.
GGAATTTCTGGGAATTGAATTTGAAGCAATTTTAATACCCTGAGGTCCACATAAATTCTAAGAAATTCTCAATACCTTGAATGTGAACGTTTTAAGAAAAAAGAGTAATTTCAGAGGCTTAAAACTTTGGCTCAATAAAAGGTATGCTATACAAAACTTACCAAAAGATATACATACATGTACATGTTTACAACTTAAAGATCATGAAATTTATTACTCAAACTAAGTTTTAGTAAATCTTTACATTAATATGGATTTTCTCATGAACCAGCTGTCAGTTATGTTAAATGGAAATTGCCAACTTCCACAATAATTAACAATAATTACATTGTTATCTTACTTCCCTAACCTACATTACTGGTTGCCTTTGTTAGAAAAAACCTTGGAACAGTCAAGCTCAGTTGCCTCAAACGCTGTCAGAGACTTTTTGTTGACAATACTTTTAGTAGAAATTTCATGCCTTAGACAAACAAATTCAACACCTAATTAATCTTTCTTTTTTCATGATTGTTGTTGCTTTTTTTTTTCAGTTTTTTGCTCTATTTTCATGACTAATTGCTGTAATTTGTTTTGTTGTTTTTATTCTTACAAAACATTTTGTAAGAGTTCCAATACTTGTGGATCATCCACACACTTTGCAAACATTTGGCATGCAGACAAGACAGAGGTAGTCAATGTTCCCTTTGAGGAAAAAACACCTTTTATATGACGTCTTCAATTTACTTTATTTGAAACTCTGATCTGAAAATATTTGTCAACAAGACTTGTTAGTAGTGAGAAGTACCAACCAAGTTTCCTTTCATAACTTAATTTCTTAAATGTCCCAATCACTGGATCTCCCCAAAAAAAATATTACATCTTTTTATTTTTGGTGCAAATTACAAGTCCTTCTTTATATAAAAATGAAAAGTGCTAGTCACACTTCAATAATAACAGCTCTTAAGTTTACTTGTTGTTCTTCTCTGTCTGTCAGCTATCAACAAAATTGTTTTATACAGTGCATAACTATTTATGGACCAGAGTTCCAACGCACCTCTGTAATCGCATATAGCTACTCCTGTCTCTTGTACAAATGTTTCTCCTTTGTAAGACGCACTCTACTCTGTTGTCAATACTGCTTTAAGTTCAGTGGAAACGACTGACTGAGGAATCGAGATGGCGGTGTTGGAACGTGTTGCTGAACGCTTGCTACGGTCAAGCTTTGTAGATTTAGGTACTGGTACACTGGGATCATCTATGTATCTCTTATACTTCCGAATGTGGTATCCTTCTTTTATAAATATGAGGGTAAAAGACGATTTGTAGTCGCATTCAAAACTGATTGGCTTGTGTTATTTCTCACCTTTGCCATTAACACAACTCAAGTGAGTCTTTGTTTCCTCGACAACTTTCGGCCACAAATCGTGCATTTGTAATACGATCGATTCTTGTCGATTATTTCTACATAGAGTGAGCTCACATCTTTATTTATATCACCAAGCTATCCATCTTCTAGAAGCAGAGAACCGGTCGGAGAAGTCAGAATAAAGTTGTGCGCTTATCTTAACACTGCAATCGGCAAGCCAGCGGATTCACTTTGCTAGCCAATGACAAGTCCTAAAAGATCCACGTGATCATGCCCGTGATCGGAAACAAAGAAGACTCCATTTGGCGCTCATCTTTCAATGTACTTTTCATCGGTTGATCGGTTTTTCTCAACTGTTTTGCTTAATATAACATTTCTAAAGATAGCTATTATTGTGGTTCAATGGGAAAACGAGAATAGCGTGAGTGTTGTAAAAAGAGAAGAAAGTCGTTGGCGCCGTGGAGTTAAAAGAAGGGACAACAGTTGACATATGGACTGGTACAAACAAGGGTCGAGTGGCCATCTGTAAAGCTACGATTTTGAAAGTTTGTGGTGAGTAAAAATTGCGATATTCGTTACGAGATCAAAATCTTATAAAATAATAGATGTAGCGGGTTGAATTAAGCTTACACAACGCTCGGCGCAACTGAAACTAGAATAATTCTGAGAATCGAATCGGTCACTTGCATGCCGCAGTTTCTTAAGCTTATGCTTTACAATGAAATAAACCTATCAGCAAGGTTTCAAGATTCCTCTAGTCACGTTTGGGAACATTCAAGATTCATAACAAACCTTAGTACATAAAGAAGCCCTCCTTGGTAAAAACAAAATAATGTATTCAGCCCTTTTTTAGTAAAATCCATGAGAGAGATGTACTAACTCCAATATAAAAGTCACTCAATATAACAGAGATTTCTCAATTTGAGAATCCAATGAATGCCCTTTTCCTCATAGCCATCTTAAAAGCCTGGTCTGAGCTTTAAACATACATATTTTAATATATATATTTTTTTCAAATTCAGATGTCAAGGAATCCAGATACAAAATGGTCAAGGTTCTTGTTGACAACCTCATTCAAGGCCAACTCATTGTGAGCCCAGGAAAAAAAAAAACAGTACAGTACAAACAGCAGCTAAGTTTGCAGTTTAGGATAACTTCATTCTAATTTATTGTTACAGTTACAACAAGATTTTAATCAAAAAATTAATTTTATTTGTCTGTAATTAGCCCCTTCACTCCCAAGAATATAACTATATAAATAGAACTTAAGATATTGTATTTTATGGAAGAGAATCAACAGATTTTATTCACAATTTGTGTCAAACCAAATTTAATGATTGATTAGAACTATTTTATATGAATAGCTGTAATTGAGGATTAATCCGTATGAAGTTTTCAAGGAAAGAAAAATAAATCAAATTCCATCCTATTATTACCACACATTGATGTTAGTAATTAATCAAAAATATTTTACATGTAAGCCTTAATTAAGCTTCTAAATAAATTTCATTGAATACTTGAATTTTAGCTGGGTTTTTTTTAATTTAAAGTATTTATTTTATATCATTAGCCTCAAATTTTTGCTTAAAATTCCCAGTAATTCTTAAACATTTCTAAAAATTCCCAAAAATTCCCAGAAGTTCCCAGAAATTCCCAGAAATTCCTAGGAATTTTTTAGATTTACAGCTTTTCAGGGAAAGTCATTGGTTCTCTGAGTTGGAATTCCTAGGAATTCCTAGGAATTCCAAGTCCTGTTGGCTATAAACTTGGAATCTCTGGGAATTTCTGGGAATTTCTGGGAATTTCTAGGAATTTCTAGGTTTTTAGAACCAGAGTTGTTATGGTTGGGAATTCCTAGGAATTCCCAGTCCGAATTTACCGTGAAAATTCACACCTTTATTCCTAGGAATTCCTAGGAATTCCTAGGAATAAATTCCTAGGAATTCCTAGGAAAATCCTAGGAATTCCTAGGAATTCCAAGAGCCATTTCGCAAGGGTAATGTTAATTACTTAATTCAAAAAGAGAAAGTTCCCCTCAATAACTTGTTTATAAGAGAGAACAATTACAGACAATTGGTATCATCCTATACTACTGATAATAGAACAACTATTGACCATATATATACCAATTTGCCTGAATCACAAGTGACTGTACACATTCTGGAAACATATTTCACTGATCATAAAGCAATATGTGCATTGATTAAAACTTGATGTTAAAAATTGAATACACATGTAACTACATGTAAGATGTTTGAGAATGCCATAAAGTACCAATAGAATTCAATGTAGGAAGATTAATTCAGAAATTCACTTGACATCCATCATCATAATTTATGCATGTATTGATAAGATATTCCAATTTTTCAGATCACAAGCCAGTGTTTTTGCATAAATTGAAGGATAGAAACTTGAAAATAGGCACACATGTGAAGTCAGTTAGTTAACTGTCAAGTAACTGATCTAAAAATACTAATTTTCCTCAATGAAACTCCTCAATAAGATAACCAAAAACTATAATGCAATTCTGAAGGTTGTTTTGCTTTTTGGCAACCTTCTTACACTTTTTTCCATCAAAGAATAAACATAGGGATAGAGGTAAGCTTGCAATTTTTTTCAATTTTATTTGGTTTCCCCCTTTCTCTCAATAGTAGCAAACAATTTCCTAGCCAGTGTATATAATAACAACTAAATATACTTATTTCTCTGTTTAAATCTAAGTACCTTCTCCTCATTTTAAGTCTTAGTGTCAATACCAGTAATTTCATGTATTATCCCATTTTTCTCTTACAGCCTGTTCCTGAAAAATGGAGGATGAACTTACTGGCTATCTTCATAACGTTTCTCCTCTAAAGAAAGGTTCTAAAACCACATGGTTTGATATGCAAATTCAAACAGAAGCAGAAGTTGTTAGAGGAGTATGCTTCTCAGCAGCAAAACACAATGACTTCAAAAAGTACAGTGAACAGAAAAGCCCCATCAAAATCAAGAAATTCAACATCGATGCAACAGGAGATACAAAGAGTGTACTGATGAGCCCTAGAATCCAAGTGGAACCACTGCCTGAACTCAACTTTGAACCAATCACAATCCCAACAACTGTCAGCATACCATCCATTACCTCTGTTAATCCTGGACAGCTGGTTGATGTCAAAGCCAATCTCCTTTACTTGTCAGGAGAGAAAAAGGCTAATACCATGAATGGCCCTAAGAGTAAGGTGGAAGCAACTCTAAGAGATCCATTTGGTTCTATCAGGATAACTCTCTGGGAACAGTATACTAATCAGGTACAAGAAGGGAAAACTTATGCCTTCAAGAACCTGAAAGTAAGAAAGAATGGTGACTGGCACGAATTAACAACAGCAAGAGATGGATCTACAACTATCACAGAAGTTGAGCCATTCAAAGAAACATTGGCCACCCCAACAGACATCCCAGAATCATTTCTTATTTCTAAATCAACCGCTGAAATACTAGGAATTGCTCAGTTTTCAGTGTACCACTCCTGTCAGGTGTGCAAGAAAAAGCTTCATGATGAAAACACCAACATTCTGAAGTGCGGTAATTGTGGCCTTAAACAAAAGTTAGCAAAGTGTAGCAAAAATATCTACCTGCAAGTAGTAGTGAAGATCGATGATAACACCAATCTTACACTTACAATGTTTGATCAAACAATAAAAAACCTACTGATTGCAATAGGAAAAAAAGATATGCCCCAAACAGAAGATAACATTACTGAAGTTTTCCTTGATCTACCTCTAGTGGAAATCACTTACAACAAGAAGACTAAAATTGTCACTGATGTTGTGCCAAAGGCTTAATTTTTGTTCTTGAACTGTAAGCTAAGTTCACAAGTTATGTTCAAGTTCATTTAATTAGTAGAAGGGACCCATGTTACTTCCAGTTACACAATATTGAAATGTTCCAGTTAGCTTTTCCTTTGTTTATTTATTCAGAGAATATTGAAAAACGAACATTTGATGTAATTAATCATTATGATGATACTGAATGACATCGTTACCTTTCGACTGTATTATTTCCTTGTTTTCTCATGGACAGCAAAATGTCTAGTATTGTGTATATTGCACCAAGCATTTGTATTTTTCATGTAAACAGAGCTAACTGAAAGGTCTGTGTCACAAGTTTGTGTTGAATGCAATTACATCCTTTCCAATTACACAGTATCGAGTTCTTCCACTTTCGTTGCTTAATTCACACTGAACTAAAGTTTTGATGGAACAAGTATTTTCCATTTCTCCGAGTAAGCCCTTCACTTAGCCCATGACATGTAGTTATTGGTACTTTGTAATCCATAAGAGTACAGGCTAGATATATGTTTCCTTTAAAGATTGGCAGTTTCTGGTTAAACAAATGTTACGTTTTACATTCGTCGTTTGTTAGCAGTGTTCTTTGCTTATGTACTTTCTTACAATTGCAATGGACTAATATGTTACAAAACCCCACAGTGCGAATCAATTCAGCCCAAACCTTTGGCAACAATACATTATATCACAAGTGGTCCTAAAAGACACGTGCCAGGTCGCTTAAGGGGAATATTCGTTTGCACATGATGTTGTACAACATGTAGAGCTAAAAAAGCCTCGCAAATTCCTTTAAATTTGTCGGTTTGCAATCCTTTTTTCTTTTTAAGATGGCTCGCGTCGATCATTGATCCGTGTGGGAATGTGAAAATTATCGTAGACATCCCGATAGGTAAAAATTTTTAACGAAAACGTTCGTTCGCAGTTCATGATTCGTGTAGAGGTCCCAAATAAGTTGTTACACATTCTGTTCCTCCAAAGGTTACTAGTAGAAGGGAGAAGACAATTCGAATGCACAGTAGAAACAAGGATTAATTAAATGCAGTAGGTAATCAAAATTACAAATTAGAATCAAGCAATCGGTGTGAAATCATGTTGAATTATACGGATGAAAAGGGCAAAGTTGCGATTGAAGGTTACAAGATTATAATTGAAGATTGTTGCTGAATTTGTGTGGTCTCAACTGAAAAAAAAAAGTACAGCAGTACATAAACTAAGAAAGTACCCTGGGAAATGCAACACATACCTAACTAACAATGAGACGATTATAAAGAGAACTGAGTGCGAGAAATAAACCAATGTAGTCAATATAGACCGAAAGGGAAATATCGTAAATGTAAAATAAAGGAAGACTTACTTTGGTCTAGCTCCTAACGATAGCAGATGAACATTGAAAGTAACAGCAGCAACTAATGGCGATGAAACATGAGATACAATATCTAATACATGTGCTCAAAAGAAAGTGATTGAAATGGCAAACTTATTAACTAATAATCATTAACTAATGAGGGATTAATTGTTAAAAAGAAACCAGAACAGAAGACAAGAGAAAAGTACACGAACTACGCGCTTCGAAACTAACACTCACGAGAATACAAACCCTATAATATTTTCTCTTGACCAAAAGCTATTGATAAAATTCAAGGAAAATAAGCAAGAAATATCTCTTTATTCCAAAAAGTCTTAGATAGACCGTTCAAAAACGAAAAAACCAAGGAATTTCTTGAACTTACAAGACCTGGGCGATATATGCACCATCGTTGTTTATATAAGTTCACGGCCATAGCGTTGTGTTAAAGATTCTGGAAGTTGAATAATTTAAAGACAAAATCTTCGATTTAATAATACCTTAAAAACATATGAAAACTTAAAAAAAAATAAAATTATCAGTCCAAAAAATAGTCAAATATCGCAGAGTCTCACTTGAAGTTAGGAAGTTCTGTTTTCATTTTCGGGCCTCTCCCTACGCTTTTGAGAATTGCATTTTTTGTTACCCCAAAACTAATTCCGTCGCTTTTACGCTCAAATGTAAATTATTCCTAGAATATGTAGTTTCCATTTAAGTTCCAAAACGTCTGCTATGATTGGGATAGATCGAAAGAGGTAACAACTGTATGCCACAAAAAAATTTGAACTACATGCAAGCAACTAGCTCGCACTAGACACATGTATGCCTTTGCATACCTATTTTTAAATATATAATATGATCCTATTGTTCAATCATCTGTCACTTATCGCAAAAAATCAACCGGAAATCAATTAACGCTGACTAATCTCTCACATGGCAAAATTCTTGAATTAAACTCGATCTACATCGTAAAAGAGGTTATCGTTCATCGTGATGGTAAGTAATAACAAACTGTGTAATCGTTTGTCTCACGATGTAGTCAGTTCAGATGTAGATCGCGACGTTTCGACTGCTTGCTGCTAGTCTTCATCAGGCGATGGGGTCGACTGCTCACTCGTTACCATTTGTATCAAGGCTATCTAATGCGATTGCATCGACCCCATCGCCTGATGAAGACAAGCAGCAAGCAGTCTAAACGTCGGGATCTGCATCCCAAGTGACTACATCGTGAGACAAACGACTAAACAATTTATTATAAACTTAATCTAGGCTATCGATGACCTTTTTACTTTCAGGAGATAAATTGTGTACATGTAACTTATTCTACAATTCGATGTGGGTAGAGCCTCATAAGAACGAAGTGGCAGCAGATAAACAAGTGAAGCACAATACAGCGTGAACGGGGGAAAAAAACTGCACTAGGTGCTGTCGGTGAACATTGTACACAGAAAGCTAAGAATTAGACTACCGTTAAATTGACTTGACATGAGCTAAAAATTACCTCAGCGATTTTTTCACAAATGGTGAATACTGCAATCTTGTGTGATCCAAAACGTATTGTTATTTTTAGTTTCTAATCGTGTCGTGTTTGTGAGTGATCTGTCACGTATCAGGACTATACCAGGACTTCGATTTTAATCGTTACGCAACCACATGAACCGATTTTAGTCGAATGATTTCGACAAACTCGGTAACCATTTGTATCAAGGCTATCTAATGCGATTGCATCGACCCCATCGCCTGACGAAGACAAGCAGCAAGCGGTCTAAACGTCGCGGTCTACATCCCAAGTGACTACATAGTGAGACAAACGAATAAACAATTTATCATAAACTCAATCTAGTCATATGTTTACTCTTATATCCGTGCGTTTTTGGGCTTCGATAATATTTTAAATGATAAATTGATTTTTTTCTAAGGAAATTACTCAATACGTATGTTATTATCCTAAGACATAATTGTCAACCGAACCCGATTTTTCGCAAAAAAATGCTATCGATGACATTGATAAACATAAAAGGACATCATACTGGTTAGATATTCATCACCGATAAATGATGTTATCCTCACGACAACAACCTTTTTACTTTCAGGAGATAAATTGTGTACATGTAACTTATTCTACAATTCGATTGCCACCTATTATGTGGGTAGAGCCTCATGAGAACGAAGTGGCAGCAGATAAACAAGTGAAGCACAATACAGCGTGAACGGGGGAAAAAAATTGCACGAGGTGCTGTCAGTGATAAACATAAAAGGACATAAAAGGACCGTTAAATTGACTTGGCATGAGCTAAAAATTACCTCAGCGATTTTTTCACAAATGGTGAATACTGCAATCTTGTATGATCCAAAACGTATTGTGGTAAAATTTCCGCACAGCCCCATACTTCATTATGCATTCAGTTCTTGAATAGAGAAAACAATGACTAAAACAATACATTGCCATTGGGAAAACAGATTTGTTTAACAATAGTATGGGGCTGTGCGGAAATTTTATCCGTATTGTTATTTTTAGTTTCTAATCGTGTCGTGTTCGTGAGTGATCTGTCGCGTATCAGGACTATACCAGGACTTCGATTTCAATCGTTGCGCAACCACATGAACCGATTTTAGTCGAATGATTTCGACAAACTCGGTAAGATTTAATCGATCGTTCGACTGTATGAGCCATTTTCTTCACCCTTAGTGACTTCTTTTTATGGTCAATTCAGCCTGTGTGCGGGCTAAAATAAAGACGGTCGGGAAGGTAAAATGTTTGCTAGCGCAGCGTAGATTCACTTGAGGTCGTAACGATATGTTTATTACAAATTGTAATAGACAAAAAGAACGTATTCAAACTGAAACTCGACTCAATATGGAATAATCTACAAACTTATCTCCAAAGGTTGAATTGTGAGCTCTCACTCGGAGGCCCACTTGCAATTGGTTTGCGGTCATGGAAGCATAACGATTTCACCTGGTTATATTATCAGCTCTCTGCAATATGCGTTAATTTAGGTCAGTCAGGCTTCGATGTCTCAGCAGTCATCAGAATAGAAAAAAGTTGGTTGAGATAAAGGTTTGTCCATTTGCGGCCTAAGATGAAATCTCGTATTCAAGCGGATTTCATCGTCAAATGACGCAGACAATTTCAAGGAGGGGTATTCGGTGAGCTCACACTTGCAGTTTCCAAACACTAACCTTTGCTCTGCGCTATCAATAGTTTCCGTCACATCTTAACGCTTCTATGGAGATTACATTTCTACTGGACGCATTCATCACAGAGTAGTAGCTCCACTTGCCGCAGGTTTTGGGTGAAATTTTGCTTCTGATTGTTTTCGCGTGTCGGACTGCGTGACATGGAAAGACTAGAACTACAGTAACCATGGACGCAGACTACAGAACAGGCGTCGTTGTTGCATTTTCGAGTCTTTTTTTAGGGCCTGTTTACATGGAGATGTGGGACCCCAGGTGGGGTGAGGTATCCCGCCTAGCCGTGGTCGAAAAATGAAACACGTTTACATACAATCTTACAACCCCGGGGTGCTGGGGTGAGGTTTCTTGAGGTTTTTGTTGCGCTTGCAATTAAGGAGTTTGAGCAGAGGCGTCCCAAGCTCACATCTCGAGAAAGACGAAAGATTAATTCTCGGACACACACATATATTTATTCATGAAAGCGTCACGCGTTGTTTTACGCGGTGTTAGGTTACGCGAGGAACCGTTGACTTCATACGTTATACGGAATAGTTTGGGAAACGAGATATGGCCGATTTACAACGCTAAATATTCTGAAATGCGAACATTTTACACTCCTTGTGTGTCTGTTGCGGTTTCTGGCAGGCCCTTAATAAAAAAATTAAAAAAACTATGTTAGTGTGTGAAATGGTATGTTGCTCTCACCAATCACCGCATTTGGGTTTGTATCTCGCACCAATCAGATTGCCGCACAAGGGTTTATATCTCACACCAATGATATCACAGCATTCGGATATCTTGCACCAATCACAGCGTTTAGTCATTCACACCAACCACAGCGTTTAGTCATTCACACCAATCACAGCGTTTTCTCGTACCAATCATATCACAGCTTTCTTGCAAATGATATCATGTGAAATCAGGTGGCTGTGCACAAAGAATGGCAAAAACAATAACTTTTGGGCTAATTTTGACAAGTGTAATGGTTTGTGGCCTTCGCGAGGGCCTCGTTGATTAGGGTCGAGATTTATCGGGATATGAAAGGTTCGAATTTAACCTTTTTGTATCATTACCCAGGCAGTGAGGCCTGGGTTTAAATTTCGGCTTTCTTTTTCTTTTTTTTCTTTTCCTCGTTCAGCCAGAAATCGCCGTTCGAGCTCTAAAGCGCATGCGTCAGACCTGCGTATGCGTAGAGAAGGGCAATTGAGCACATGATAAGTATTTCTACGAGTTGTAGTTGTAGAGAGCTAGTACGGATTACATGATTTCTTGGGCGATGAAATCACGTAATCACTCCTGTTGGCAATGTTTTGATGAGGTTGGGCTAGCAAGGCAAACGAAATGAGGATTTTTCAAATCTGGAAACTATCATCATGAAAGCCATACTTGTTCCCGGTAACTCATTCTTATTCTGATAAATTAGTTTTGAGAAGGATACAATATTTTATAACAAAAACTCGATGCATAGGTTGTGCAAAAACCTTTAATTTGACTATACTTTTATAGCCAATACCAGTCCCTTCAAATGGTAAAATGTTAGGAGGTTCAGAGAAAAAATAATCTGCCATACATCTGCAGGATTTGATGTAGTTATTTTAATTACAAGAATATTAACTGATACTAGGAGATTTAATAATATTAAAAAAATAATAAAATTTGGTTGAAAAATTGGAATTCAGCACAGGCTGGATAAACAAGGTTCTTAGAAAAAGAAATGTGTACTAATGAAAAAGCTAAGCAAACTTTTTTTACAACACCTGCCTGTACCTATATGGCATAAAGTAAAGTCTTTTGAAGTAGTCATAATCCCAGTTTCATATGTTGAAAACACATGCACATGCAGATTTCCTGTAAACCTATAGTTTAAGCCTGTGATGACTTCGAAATTTTGATGCACACCTAAATTTCATGTTTCTATTTATTCAGTTTAGGTTGGTGAGGTAAAATTGAGTCAAACATTCAAGATGTACAATGACAGGTTCAAGAAATTTTTCAAACTGTTCATTAACAGAGCAAACCTGCAAAAATGTTCCCCGGCATCTGAAACTTGGAAAATGTTGACCGATCAGCTTGACAGGTATGAAACCATCTTTTGGATTCTGCTATATTTACTCCCCTGGTCTGGGAAGTAAATGATCTTTACGTAAGGATATTAAAACGGTTTTCAAATGAGGTCCGCCAAAACAAAGTAAAGTACTCGTCACCAGCCACAAAATCTACAAATAGCTAATCATACAAGTAAACAGACAATCAGGCAATCGGGCAATCAGAAATATGGACAATTCCATGCAGTTAAACGTGGAAGTCGTAATTGGTATTTTACTTGGTTCTCGGGGCAAGTTTTTTTTGCCGATCGTCACGGGCAAATCGATTTCATTCCTCCAAACTGTGGGTTGAAGAATGGTCTCTCCGTCATCTCTGTCATAATTCAACACCGTCTGTATGTAGGCTTTGAGATGGTACGTGTCCTCTTGTCCTGTGAGAAAGGTGCCATTAGCTCGGAAATTGACTTGTTTGAAGAGTGTGTGCGCCAGGTTATTGGCTGGAGTTGTCATGCGATTCACAGTGTCATTGCGTGAAGTGAGATTGGCATTTCCCGTTGTCTTGAATCCCAAATACAATTTCACAAAACTTCGCTCCAGATCAATGTAATCCGATTGTCTTTCTATGTAAACGTGAATCGGAGTAATACTCACTGTTTGAGGTGGTACTTTGACGTACCTGTAACTGGCAGTAGAAAGACTCGTAGGTGGAATCGTGAATAGGTTGAGATTAGGATTGATAGCGGCTTGTTTTCGCGGCCATCTCGCTACAGATGATGTGTTTACTTCAACGTCTCCATCATTTATGGGTGCGTCAGCGAGTAGAACGGTTCTTAAATGGTCTTCTCTTCCTCAGAAACCCACCGCCTTGCTGACGATGATACCTTTGTCTTCCCTTGTACTTTTTTAAAATAGGAGTCACAGGATCATTCGAATATCCTGTACCCACCCCAATGATAGTGGTACTACAACGTATGGTACTGATACGAGTCATTTTTTAGGCTCCAAAGATACGATATCGTTCAACTTTCTCCTGATTTTTCGGTTCACTTCGTTCTTGAGTGCTATAGAAGCACCCCTCTTCGCTCCGCGTCCCACTTCTGACAAGGATCGCTTCTTCAATCCACTTTTAAATTCTTTCTTCACTACCTTTAAAAAATCTTGTCTCATACCACTTCGTACTTGTGGTGGAATGTCGCCTGGTACACCTGGTTCGTAGAACGGGGGTGGCGCACTCCAACGAAAAATACCAACTCCCGTTTGATTCGGACCCCCACTTGCTTTGAAACGTTTCAAACTACCTCCTCTCATGATGGTGTGTCAAGTAAAAGTACACACGTCACTTTAAATCTTTTTTATGGATCCAACTGTTATATTTAGCAGGATATCCTTTCCACTTGACGTACAATTTATCTTTTTGTCGCTTCAAGACTTTCTCCACTCTAAAATACGAGGATTCGTCCGATTGTAGTTTTTGTAAATCCCAGGCGTAAAACGTACCCTGTGACTTTGGCGGGAATCATGCGAATACTTCTATGATACGTATGATTATATTGATACACGAGTTTCGGTAAGTTGTCTACATACTTTAAGGTATTAGCCGCTGTAAAATATTTGTACATTTTAGATTTCACACTTCTATTAAATCGTTCGACAATACTGTCTTTGGCATCTCCGTGGGTGGAAAAATGACGAATGTTGTGCTGTTTCATCAGAGTCTGAAAGACTTGATTGTAAAATTCCTTTCCTGCATATGTCTGTAAGGTTTGAGGTTTACGTCCCTGAGCAGTTTTGAGGATCTTGACAAATGCTTCCGCGACATCTTTTCCTGTCATCTTTTTAATAGGTTGAGCCCACGCGTATTTGGAAAACGCGTCAATGACGACCAGAATGTATCTGAATCCTTTTTTCTGTTTAGCCAGAGTTTGCTCTTCCACCAAATCAGCTACCCATTGTTGGGCGATGTCAAACACGACGACAGGTTGAAACACACCTCTTCTACAACGCGGTTTATGAAGCGTATAGGCAAGATCCTTCTCTAATTCTTTTTTCGCTTTGAGACGTGAAATACCTTTAGCTTGAGCATATTGAGACACGCTCCCTAGACTGCCGACGACACCGGGTGTATCGTAATCGAGTATCTTCTTTGTCTCGGATTGAATCTTCCTTTTCTTTTTAGCCATTACAATTTGAACCAATGAATCACACAGTAGTAACCAATCCAATACTCTCCCAAATACTTTGCGTACAATCGATTCCACATATTATATGCATACTTTCCCTCGTAATATTGCATGAAAGTCATCAAGTGATGAATACGAGTATGGGAAAGATACAAATGAGGTTTCATAGCATGTTTATACACATCTTCTATCATAAGGGATGGAACCCAGTCGTAAGGTATTCTATACACGTCATCGTCTTCGTACACGAGTACCTTAATGCGTACACATACCCACGATACGAATCGGTAGTGAGCGTAACAATATAGACGACGCCACCAAGAACCCATGATTGAACAAAATAAGAATATGATTTCAATTAACACACATTTTATTTATCCGCATTATAACACTCAAGACACATGACCTCGTTTTCTAAAGATTCCAGTTCACTACTAGTTAGGCCTAGTCGTGGAGCTAACTTCCTAAACAACGATAATCCAATTCTCTGCGCAATATGTGAATGCTCTTCTTCAGAAAGCTCACCTTTTAAAAAATCCAAAAATTTACAAAATTCATTTTTGAAATAAAATCGTGAAAAATTCTTCCACTTTTTTAGGATCTTCTTTGGCTAATTCCTGAGCTAATAAGCACAGTTCTTCATCTGTGGGCATGCCTTCCTTAAATCTACGCTCTGAAAAACGCGAATTATACCATTTTACTTAAAATTAATATGAATGTTAGTAAATCTCTAGGATCTCCTTGTTCTAAGGCAATTAAAACCCATAAGTTCTTAGGCGTGACTTCGCCATTTACCGTCCGAAAATTTTTCAACCCATGCATCTACTCCTTCTTCTTCTACAGTTTAAAATAAGGGCAGTGTAAGATAACGTCGTCTATCTACGACAAAAAATGTCATTCTATGTCAGCACACAGAATTTGCTATGTTTTCCTGGAGGGTTTGTGACACCACCAATGGAATAGATTACTATTCTTCTGACGACATTTCAAATACATCTTTTGATAATTCATGTCTGACTTGTGATGCCACTGGGTATCATTCACCGCTATGTGAGGCAATTGGAGAACCAACAGTTCTTTGTAGTTGTACGACAGTTTACCATCAACCAACTGAAATAGAAACGAAGTTCACGTAAGTATAACAACGTTCAATGGCTTTCAAAACATGTACCTTGATTTACATAACTTACCTCCAACACCGAAGATGATGACGAAAAAGAGATTTCAAGCAGAGTTCCTGAAGGCTTAGCTGTGCGGAATCTCACAGAAGACTGACCTTTGAGTTGGCAGGCACCCTCTTAAAACTCTGTCTTGAGAATCTCTCAGTGTCTTTCACACCTGTTGAACAAGGACGTTTGAATGAATGGTTTACATCTAAGAACCCGTGATAAGAAATTGACGTTCTCCTTAGTTGGGGTATTTTAGGGTAATGCGACTCCCGGAAAATCAACGCTGACTGGAGGCCTGGATAATTTCTCTCCAATTTAACCCTTTAACTCCCATGAGTGACCAAGACAGTATTTCTCCTTACAAAATTAATACAATAGCAACCAGGTAAGTGATGAGAATAAAGAAAAACATCAATTTGGGAATAATTAGTTGATCCAATACTAAATTCTCTGAACTAACATCGTAAAAATTGTATGGTTGACAGTAGGGAGAATTACAAATTTGATCGTGGAGTTAAAGGGTTAGGAAACTAATTAACCCGAGTTACAACAACCTTTACCTGCCATAAATGACCAAGACATAATTTCTCCTTACAATATCAAAACAATATCAAGCAGACAAGTGACGAGAATAAAGAAAAATATCAATTAGAGAATTAGTAATTGATCCAATACTAAATTCTCAGAACTAACATCATAAGAACTGTATGATAGACAGTAAGGAGAATTAACAATGATATCTTGGCAGTGAAAGGGTTAAGAAACAGAAATTGCTGACACAACAGAAGACAGTATTTGAGGAACTCGGCCCTTAACGTTAAGGAAGGGAATCTTTCAACTCTAAGGATTGTTCACAGGGTTTTTGAAACCGGCAGATCTTCGCATACATTTAAATGCTCATAAGGTGTCTTTTATCATGCACAGCTCATGAACTGTTGTCTGCATCTTAGATACCAAGCATTTGAAAAGATTCCAAAAGATTCCATACTTTTCCGAACGCTTCAAACTAAAGTAAGTGCGAGAGGAATGTTCACTAACATATCCGTAAATAAAAATTCAATACCTGTTTCACAGCGACTTCCATCAAACCCAGTGGGGCAGCCACGAGAACTAAGTATGTTAAAAAACGTGCCTCGCTCGCAAGGTTTATATACGCACATGTTGCCCATTGCTTTACATTTAGCACTGATTCCGTCGTTGTTGTTAATGGCTGACTGAGGTCCAAGAACTTGATGTAAACATTTCTGATGCAGCCAGTAAAATGTTTGTAGATGACTGGGAATTTAACTGGTAGCTGCATAAGCCCACCAAGAAGAAGAGGGCCTGTCAGATCCAAGGAGCTAAAAAAAGTTTGCTTTTTATTCAAAACACGAAAACATTTCATACACGACTTTGAGAATTTAAAAAGGAAGTAGACATCAAGAATTATGTAAAGGACAAGAAGTGCAAAAAGTGTACATTTGTGATCAAAGAGCACTGATCAGGAAGTTCTAGCCCTTAAGATTACAGTTGACCCTTTGACTCCCAAAAACGAGAGCTCCAACAGCAGTTTGACATAAGTAATCTGACAAAAAAATCACTGCTTGGGGTCAAGAACATGTCAAAAACATCTAACAATAAAGGTTACCCACTATACTAAAATTATTGCATGTATTGACCCGCTTATAAATACCTAAACCTCTGATGATAATAACAATAATTAATAATTACAATAATAATTAATAATAATAATAATAACAATATTAACAGTTCGTATGATGTAAATTATTTCTCTATTCTGAATTTGCTTACAAATTTTAGAAATAAGCAATTCAAACAAATTGGAAATAAACATAGTAAATAAACGTCAACACAGTTTTTAAGAACCGCAACTAGTAAAAGGCAGCCAAATTGGCTTTTAAACAGAAGAAAGCCAACGAGTGGAACTCAGTGCAACTGAAAACAAATCCAGTGAGTGGCAGAGAGGAGAACTACAACCTGGGACAACCGGATGACAAGTCCTTAAGCACTTGGCAAGTCCCTAAGCAGGTGGCCAGTGCCCTAAGTACTCAGCCACTCTGCCTATTCTTGATGGTGTGCATTTACATAAAAATGTACCTGTAATTTTCCGATTCATCTTTAATTTGAAGCTGCTGTGATGCAGCAAATGGGAAGGAGGCTGCTTTGGTCCCAAAATTCACTGCCACTGCAAGTTTACAGTTGTCAACAATGATAATGCCAGTCTGAAAAAAGAAAAAAAAAATGATTTACTGGGTAAAAAACACTTCAAAAAAGGGTTACTTATCCTTGTATGTATTAAATTTTTTCAATATAAAGTGAAGGCTAACTCTGAGATCATCAAAGTAAAACACAAGATAACTTGGGATACTGGATTGTAACAGGGGGTTAACCCTTTAACTCCCATGAGTGACCAAGACAGAATTTCTCCTTACAATATCAATACAATATCAAGCAGACACATGATGAAAAAAAAAATCTTAATTAGGATTACTTGATCCATTACCAAATTCCCCAAACTAGCTTCAGAAGAACTATATGGCAGACAGTAAGGAGAATTATTAATGAGATCTTGGGAGTTAAAGGGTTACAGGTAAAGGTGAAAGTGTTGTTTGCTAAAAGGGTCAAAGCCCTTAAATCCTCCAATATATATACATAGCAGTTTACCCTTTAACTCCTAAGATGTGATTGTTAATTCTCCCCTCTTGCTGCTACACATTCCCTTTTAAATTACAGTTGTAGTTACCAGGATTTGGTGTTAGATCAAGAACACAACTTTAACTGATAAGTCTGAGTATTCTTATTACCTGTTTGCAGAATTATGTATGGATACCATAGGGAGAAGTTACATGTTAATCACTTCTAATAATTATGTATGGATACCATAGGGAGAAGTTACATGTTAATCACTTCTAATAATTATGTATGGATACCATAGGGAGAAGTTACATGTTAATCACTTCTAATAATTATGTATGGATACCATTGGGAGAAGTTACATGTTAATCACTTCTAATAATGAAAAGGTTCATCTCAGGAAAGTCACTTACTGAATTAAGGGCAGAAAGATGAGATATTTATTGAGTTATCCTTCAGCCATCTGAGATCACATCATTTTTTTTTTGCCAATTTGTAGAATTATCTGACAAAATTTAAGTGGCCTAGGCTACCTTTCATTCAGATGAGGGCATGCTGGTTATACAATTGTACAATGTACAAAGACATGATAAGAAAATGATAAAGGAAAAACCTAGATGGGAAATTCTAATTATTAAAACTGGGCAGTCATTGATGAAAGATTTAAGTTTGAAAAACAATGATCTGATTAGGATTCTGTATAGACCTGATAATAGTAGCACTCCAATACTACATATTATGCCCTCCAAAGGTTTTTTTGGGCCCAACTAAATTCTTTTACATATAGTCCACAACTGTTATTTCAATGAGATTTTACATCTACAGTGATGCAGTTTTGGAATATTACTCTCCCTTATCAGCCGCAAATTATTTGGTTTCTACCAGTAATTACCATGCCTACACCGAAAGAGAAATAATTCCAAAGTCTTTTTGTTTTCTTTTCTCTTAGTTAAAAATTTAGTATCAACAATATTCAAAAGGGATTGATATATTTAATTAGTATTTTCTCACAAGTTCAGACTTTTTGTTGTGTGATGCCCATTATTTTCCCATGACCTCTTCATTTTTTAAAAAATGCAAGTCATACTTCAACTTGTAATTACTTTTGAAAGAATACAATGAATTACTTATAGGTCATGCATTTTCATTGCACACCACTCAGTGCTATTGCAGTGGAAAACAAGTAACTTTGAATTCTCCCCAGTAAATAACAAATAGCAACTGGAGGGAGAGACAGGACTACATCCCAATTATTGATCTGAGAAGGAAATATTTATCTTCATTCCTTTATATTTTGACTTTCTTTAAGTTCAGAGGTTATCAATGAAGGTACTGTAATTTCCAGTCGTTTACCTGCACAGCCGATAACCCACACTGGCCGATTATTGCATACAGCGAAAAAAGGAGTTAACAGATTACCCGCACTGGTGAATAACCCACATGTTAAGTTATTCAACTTTTTGGTGGTAAAACGTGACATTAAGGCGATACATTTCAGTTTGAATAAGTCCATTAACTGCGCATCGAGTACAGGATAACTAATTAACTAACAACTAATTATGCATGAAATAAACTCGAGTCAGCATCATGTTTTTGTGCCGCCTTGTGGCACTTTTAATATAATAAAATTCATTTGAGAGATGGAAAGGCAGGTAGGTGAGAAATTTTTTCAATTCAACTTCCAGAAGAATTTAAAATTGTCACATAACCCGCACCTCCCTATTACCCGCAGTGGCATGCATTTAATGCAAAATCAACAGATTACCCGCAGGGAAATGACCGGAAATTATGGTAGTAGTTGTTTTCATGTGAAAATTTCAAGTTTGTTTTCTTGTTTTTGTCTTGTGTGGAGTTGTTTTTTTTTTAATGGATGATCAAGAGGAAAAACAGGCAAGTGTTGATTTTCATGAAAACTTTCTTGAAGTCAGAAGTTTTACCCTAATTGAGATGCTCTGTGAAATAGTCCAGTAATATCTATCAAAATATTAGCACAGAGAAGCAGATAATTGCAAAGTTGATCATGTCTTTTGGGTGGTTTGTTTAATCATTAATGAAAAAACATGTTTTAGATTTTTATTAGGTTTTGGCTTCCATGCAGAGAAATTTAACCAAGATTGAGTGCATGATTTTATGAAATTGTTCTTCAGAAAAAAAACAATTTTCAACTCTAGGAGATAAAGCTCTCTAATCAATTTAAATTATTGGAATTTGTGCATTGTAAGGAATGTCAAATGAAAAGTATAGCGTAACATACACCACTCCAAAACTGCACTCTTCAAATCAGTAAAAAATTCCATATATAATACAATTTTTGGCCATTTTTTCCCTGATATTGAGCAACCAAGCACACAATTGTGCAACCAGCAAATACCATGGTAATGTGAATGGTCAGATATGTTTGAGACATGACCCTCGACACTTGAATCTTAACAACTGAAGATAACATATTTACCCTCAAATTACACAAGAGTTGTCTACAGGCTATTGGCCACCAAAAATACATATAACCTTTAGAGTAATAAAAGTTTAAGCCACAAAATCACAGGACACTCATAAACATATTGAAACCATTATGTGAATATTGCTCTAGAAAAGCTCCAATCTGTAGTTTTACACTTTACCTGTAGGTACATGTCAGTTTGAAATAGTTTACAACTTTAAAGCAACATCTAGTTCAGAACTTTCCAAATTGTAAAGTACCAGAAAAAAAGTAACAGACTGTGATACAAAATAAATTGAATTTCTCATTGCCTCCTTCACCCTTCAACTCCCAGAAGTAACAAAAACGTAATTATAATATTCAAACATTATCCATTACACAGGTAACGAGAATACTCAAAGTTGATATCTTGATCTGATACTACCAGATTCTTGTAACTAATTTAAAGAAAATGAACAGCAGCTAGAGGGGAGAATTGACACTCAGATCTTGGGAGTTAAAGGGTTAACTGAACAAAAGACTTACATGGTATAAAAGGTTCTTGATGAAATAAAATATAACTCAACATTCATGTGCATATACACAAACAAAATGGAATTCATATCGCAAATTTTTTTTCAAAAAAGATTCTTACCCTGTTCTGAAATGCCACTTCTACTTTATGCCAATTGCCGTCAATGACACTGCCATTTACATTTGATGTAACAATAACTTCGTGGGAAAAAAGTGAAAACCTGAACCAAACTTGTCCTTGCCACACCTCCACAGCAATAAAGTTGTGTTTTCCATCATACCGTCCGTTGAGGAGCAAGAGCCCACTGTGCACAGTGGTGGCAAACTCCATCTGTATGTGTAAACGCCATCTTCGTTTCAGTGCTAGGAAAAATTAACGTCATCATTATCATCACATCAAAACAAACTACAAACAGTGCCATTGAGTAACAATCCATTCACCCCTAAGAGTGACCAGCATCTAATTTCTCATTGCAATATCACACCTAAATCACTCATTAAAGTCCCTAGAATAAAGGAAATGATCACCAGCTAAAGAAGCTCTTGATTGTTGTACAGTCTCTTTGTCATTTAAACCCTTTAACTCCCAGAAGTGATTAACATAAAACTTCTCCCCACAATATCCATACATTCTTCAGCAAACAAGTAATGAGAAAATTCAAACTTATCAGGTAGAAGCTGCTATCCTGATCTACTGTAGCACCAAGTTCTCGTAACTAATTTACAAGGAAATGTATAGCAACTACAGGGGAGAATTAACAATCAGATCTTGGGAGTTATAGGGTTAACTTAGGAAATGTACAGAGAACAGTATGGAGAATATGGGTACTGATGTTTGGGTGAAAAGGGTTAACATAAAAATTACCTTTTAGAAGGAGCTACATGAAGGATAGTAAACCAATACATTTAAACTCACAAAAAGCCTCACAACAATTGAAATTCTATCCCCCAACACAAGGTAGAAGAAGCACCTGGATTGGAACACAATGCTCCTAACATAGTATATGTGACTAACTTGTTTGATTTCAAGTCACCTCCCATATTAATAATCTATTCATTACACAACACCAGCACTTAACTTTAAAAACCTCAACATTCAAAAATTCATTGTATCTTAATTCTGTCAGTTTTTCATCCATTTTCAATCCTGTGTGAAATTCAGTCAAATTCAGTAAAAAAGAGTAAAGTCCACTTAAGTATCAAGTGGCCCATGCAGTCATGCAGAAGTGGCAAGTTTTAGAAGGGGCGCTTACTAAAAGTAGAAGAGCTTATTCTAGGAATTATAGAACATGTAACTACAAATAAATCCTTACCAGGAAAGGCAACAAATGATCCTTTTTCAAAACTGCACCTTTTCAGTTGGCACAGTGACCCATCAACTTCATTCAAATCTTTGCACTGACAGGTGAACCTGCTTCCAAGAACATTTTTACAACCACCATCACTATGGCATGGATTTGCATTTAGATGATTTTCTGTCACTTTTGAGTCTGTAGGACACTTGCTCTTTGACATGTCAATCTCACAGTTTACACCAGCTCTTCCTGGATTGCATATACAAGAGTAGCCTTCCTCTACACACACACACTTCCCATTGTTTCCACAAGGATTGGAGTAGCACAAGTTTAAACCTGTGTTGCAACTTTCTCCTTGATAGTCAGTAGCACAGGGGCATCTATAATTAGTTTGCACTCGTTCCATTGGAACGCATTCTCACATCTTCATCAAGAAACACTACATACGAACCCTTTTCAAATTTTGGTTTACTGTCACGAACATCTTCCAGTGTTATCTTGACTTTCACAGTTGACTTCATTGATGGTCTGCCTTTGTTGGCAGCAACCACAGTCAGTTCATATTTGGGAATTGTTTCATGATCAAGTTCTGATGACTCCCTGATTGCTATCAATTTGAAAAGCACCACCTCCATCACCTAGATGAGTATTGAAAAATACAACAACAACCACCAAAAATATTAATAAGAACACGATCATAAATGGCTTAATCAATACCTGTACTTGAAACCTATCAACCCTTTAACCCCTAAGAGTGACTAACATCTAATTTCTCCTTAAAATATCCCCCAGAATCACACATTAAGGTCACAAGAATAAAGGAAATGATCATAAACAAGAGAAGCTCTTGATGGTTTATCAAATTCTCCTTATCAGCACCTTAGGAAATGTATAAACAAAAGTATGGAGAATATGCATACTGATGTTAGGCTGTAGAGGGCCAACAACATTGTGCTTTTATTATTATGTAAAAACAAACACATTCAATGTTGCCATGGGTCTGTTCAGATCACAGCAGATGTCCAAATGTAAATAAAACAAAAAAAAAATTAACACAAGAAGCAGCCAAGAGTGTCACTGATTAGATTTTTCTTCACCCACTCTTGCTAAAACACGTCAACAAATTTTAGACATGCACCAGTGTTAGACAGTGTAGCTTAACATGAATTTTAAGTAAAAAGATTTGGAATGTTAAAAAAAAAAAAAAGCTACAGATTTTACATCTTTAACCCTTTAATCCCTAAGAATGATAAACATCTAATTACTCCCAACAGTTTTACCTCTGGATCAAACATTGAGGTCATGAGAAAAAAGGAAATGATCACAAACCCAAGAAACTCTTCATTGTTCTACAAATTCTCCTTGTTGGTTGAAAATGTATAGAGAACAGAATGGAGAACTTGTATACTGATGTTAATTAGCAGCAAAGGGTTTGTACCATTGAAAATGTATAGAGAACAGTATGGAGAACTTGTATACTGATGTTAAGCAGCAAAGGGTTTGTACCATTGAAAATGTATAGAGAACAGTATGGAGAACTTGTATACTGATGTTAAGCAGCAAAGGGTTTGTACCATTGAAAATGTATAGAGAACAGTATGGAGAACTTGTATACTGATGTTATGCAGCAAAGGGTTTGTACCATTGAAAATGTATAGAGAACAGTATGGAGAACTTGTATACTGATGTTAAGCAGCAAAGGGTTTGTACCATTGGAAATGTATAGAGAACAGTATGGAGAACTTGTATACTGATGTTACGCAACAAAGGGTTAGGGATTACTTAGCTATAAATGTCTACAAAACAAAAGGGAAATACAAATGAACACCTGAAATTGAAATATGTTATTGGGCTGATTCAGTTGATATGCACTACATGCAAGTATTTGGGGATTAAGAGGGGTAAGTTTCTAAAGAAACTATGGTGTTGCGTCAGTGGAAGATTGTAACAGGGTAATTCATTATTATCAACTGAGTTGATAACGTACAGATTGGCCACCTTAAAGAATTACGAAGTTAATGTTTCAAGCCTTGGCCCTTTCTCAGAGCCATGACAATGGGCTAACACTCGAAACATCAGCTTTATAACTCTTTATGGTGGCCAATTTATGTTACCAACTCAATTGATAGTACTAAATTACCCTATTTGAGGGTTACTTACACATGTAGCTCATGATGAAATATCAAACAATAAATTAGATATATTTACCATTTTTAGCAAATGAGTAGATAATGGCTTTATTTGAACCCTCATCATCATCAACTGCAGAGACTTCCAAAACTGTTGCAGGCTGTACATTTTCCAGAATGGGCTTTTCATAGTTGGCTTGTAAAAATCTTGGTTTGTTGTCATTTACATCTGCTACTGTTATATGTACATTAGCAGTTCCTTCAAATAGAGGATTACCATGATCGGTTGCACTCACTTCTGTAAATGATCTGTTTGTTTGTACCATCATCTGCTTCAAATGCAGTAACAAATATAAAGGTGTGTCCTACACTCCAACATTCTGAGACCATTTCTTGAAAATCGGAATTCACAAACTGAGGTGCATTGTCATTGACATCAATAAGATATATCTCCACTGAGGTTTCATTGTAATTTGGCGATTTGCCTTTGTCTTGAGCCATCAGAAAAAGTGTATGCACTGGAATGTACTCATAATAAAGTTTCTTGTTTACTTTGATCTGACCATTAAGATGATTGATAGAAAAAAGTTCCTGGTCTTTACCACTGCTAAAACTGTTGGTGACTTCACCATTGGTGCCAAGGTCCTCATCTGATGCACTTACAATCAAAACTAGCTCCCCTGTTTTGATGTTTTCAGGAATCTTTTTGGAGTATTCTCTCTTTAAAAACTGAAGATCACAGTCATAGACATCAGCAACAGTAATTCGCACAGTGGCCTGGTCTGTCTTAGGAGGGGATGAACTATCACTTTCCCGGACAGTAAGGGAGTATTGCTGTACAGTTTCTCAATCCAGATGTTTGTCTATAGTTATTGAACCACTACTTTGACCAATTGCAAATGCACTGCAAACACCACTTTTATTAATGATGTTGTAACGACTATCTGCTTTGGAACCTGTAACTAAATCGCGCGCTCGCACATCAAGGACCGTCTCTCCGATATAGGTAAATATTCTCTGGTATGACTTTGCTGTCAGAGGATGATTCGAAGTTCGGCGCGTTGTCGTTTACATCATTGACATACATGGTCAGATCTGCTTCAGCATACAACGATCTATCTTGTTCGTATTCGGCTTTGATACGAAAATAGTACGTCGGCATCTTTTCACGATCTCTTTTTTTTTCACGTTTTTATTAATCCCGTGTTAGGACCGATCCCAAATAACAACAGACTGAGTAAATTCTGGGACACTTCCATCGAGTATTTAATTTTCCCAGCGTACCCATTGTTCGTATCTTGTGCTTGAATCGTAATAACGCTTGTTCCTACGAAACGATTTTCTCTAACCTTAGCAATTAACTGAGAGCTGGAGAAACGGGGAACTGTTTTCTATGGTCGACGATGAAATCGGCGTACCTTCTTGGCAAAATTGTTTGCGTTTTTATCGATAAACAACTCAAGTCGCGCTACAATAACTTGTTTATTTCCACTCGCATTCTTAGAACCAACCGGAAATACCAACTCCGCTATCAGAGTGTTTTCTTGAAGTCTAAGTAACGATTTTCGAAGCACCAAATAATCGGATTTGGCGTCGAATCTAAAATACTTTCTCCATGGTGTCTCTCTAAGCCTTAGCGACGCATGATCTTCTTCGTGAATGAAGTCTTTCAATCGAAACACACGTGTTCCGACTGAAGTGGTCCAAGACACTTTTCTCTGAAGCTTTCTACAGCAGTTTTTTCCAAAAATTGTCACAGTCAGAGGTCTTTGAGTCCTCTCTGCTGAATTAAAAATGGAAGTCGATGATTGAGTAGAGATGTGCAGTCTGGCTTGCGAATCATTCGCAATAATCCGTTTGTTGAACAATAGACAGAATTTGAAGAAGAGTAGTGTGTTCGTCGGTGTTCGATGCTTCAAGCGTGTAATTCGTCCATCCCGGTCTACTTAAATTAGCTAAAATACTATACGGCTCTAAAGATGAATAAATATTAATAACGGTGCCGTCCACTCGATGAAAAGGCCACAGGCACAAGTGTAAAAGAAAACCCAACGATACGCGGTCGAAACAAGCCATTTGGCGGCGAGGCAAATTTCCCTTTCGTAAACGGTCGTTGCCATTTGAAACGGTCGATGCCATTTCTCAGAACAGTCGTTGCCATTTGAAACGGTCGATGCCATTTCTAAAACTAGCCGAGCAGACGACAGCCCTCGTGAATAGCTCGTACGCTGTTGGCACACTCGGACGTCACTTCCGGGCAGTGTTGTTTATAAGATGGCGGAGCAATCCACGTGCGCGAGAGTTGAGCCAGCTGAAACAGAACGAACCCATTCTCCTTGTGCAGAAACAAAAAAAAAATCAATTAAGAAGCCAACGGGGTGGAACTCCTTTATGCAGTCAGTTGCGGTGAGTTTGTTTTGTATTTCCCGAAATATTCAATCATTTTCAGCCTGGATAAAGTGCTTGTTCAAATAGTCTAAAACATGTTGTTTCCCTTACATCCTTTACATCCGATTACAAGTGATTAAGATTAAGTGATCAGAAATATCAGTGAAAAATAAACCGCATCTAAAATTTTCGTTTATGTCATTAACAAATATCTTATCTGTAAGTGTTGCACTTGTATTCATTATTCTTGTAGGCCTTGAAATTACATTCGATATAAGCTGATATAGTTTCCTCGTACTTTGTATCATTCCAAAGCCAGATGTCAAGGAACAACTTGGAAAGGGGGCGGGAATCGGGCAGGTTTCCAAAGTGGTTGGCAATATGTGGAAGAAATTGCCGACAGACAGACGAAAGGTTAGTTATAAACTTCTAACATTGCGAATGTTTGTGTATTAACCCTGCCCCATTTCAGTGGACTGCTGTGTGGTTTACGTGGCTAAATTTGTAAGGACCAAGAGTGTAAATGTTCTCGTCAAACTTTCCAATTAAAAGTATTTTAGGTTATGAATGTTGATCTTGAATCAAGCTGGGACCTCAAGCTGAATGTCAATTTTGTAATATAATGTTCAGACTTGTTATTTTTCCAGACAGAACTCTTAAATATACCTAGGGGATAGCAAGGCCCATTATAATGTACCAATTAATTTAACCTAAATTTTAATTAGAAATAACCTACATGTGGCGGATCCAGGTTTTGAGGAAAGGGGGGGGAGGCAAGGGGGTATTATCCTCAAAAAATTATGATAGAGGGTGAAAAAAACTGTCTTTGCAATCTAGTTTATATAAAAATAGAGGGGATCAAAAATACACGATTGTTCCCTAATATATTTCCCCCCTTTTAAAATATCATGCTATGATATTCATAGGACTGGAAAGATAAAGCACAGAGCTTGAGGGAAGACCTTGATATGGGAATAGCAGAGATAAAAAAATGTCCAACCTGCAGCACCCAGTTCACAAGGGAGAAGGACTTCAAATACCACCAGAAAGGTTGTCATGAGTGCATTTGCAAGGAATGCAATGAATCGTTTGACCATGAGCAAAAGCTAAAGAGGCATAAAGACAAGAAACATAAAGACAGCAACAAGTCTGATCATTGTCAAAAGACTTTTGCAGAGAAACGAAATCTTATAAGACACCAAAAGTCACATGTTTAATTAACCTATCCTGCATTTAGTGATTTTAACTGGAGATGATTTGAAAGGACTATTGGATCAATCTATAATACATAATTGTTTTTGTTTTTAAATTATTATTATTATCGATTTTTGAAATTAATTGTGGTCATTGCAGCACATGTACATCATGTTACTGTTCAAACCAAATTTTAAATCATTACAATGTTGTGTTAGACTTTAACAAGAAAGAATGAATTAAAACTTATTTTCAATTTCAAACCTTCAATCTTTTCAAAGTTTTACGTTTGTACAGCTTAATCTTCAGAGGATAGACCACCCCCCCCCCCCACTTTTTGGGTGAAATAACTGGAGGCCCAGGCCTTAATTTACCTGAGTATTAGTTAGCGCCCCATGTGAATCAATGGCTGAATTTTGCTTATAATTTTCCTCAATCAGGATATCAGCAAACAAACCTTCATACCCACAAGGTACTATACGGTTGTATGGCATCGTACCAATTATCTGAACCCATGGAAGAATCCATAAGTTCTGGCACATGTACATCATGTTACTGTTCAAACCAAATTTTAAATCATTACAAATGTTGTGTTAGACTTTAACAGGAAAGAATGAATTAAAACTTATTTACAATGTCAAAACCTCAATCTTTTTAATAACCTTGTTGTTCAGGGGCAGATCCAAGGAGAGAGGTTTTTAATCTAGGCAATTTGCCTTAAGTGAATTTCCCTCTATGTTAAACATTATGCGAACATTCCATTGTTTATTACTGGGATACCTGTGGTAGCCCAGTCATAAAATGCCTTTGTTTTTTTGTTTTTTTTTTTTTTTTTCCTCCGCCACAAAATGGAAAAAATTGCGCAATAGTACCCAGAGGTCATTGGGCCCTCAACACCATGACAACTAACTGTGATCCAATGAGGTGTTCACATACTGATCACGCGTGTTATCCCACAACACCATGACAACTAACTGTAATCCAATGAGGTGTTCACATGCTGATCACGCGTGTTATCTTGATGATGATTGACGTTGTCATGCACAGACAGGGCCGGGTCACATTACGAACACGAGATTTTGCGATACTTTGGTCAGTTGTTTTATATTTCAACGTATTTGGATTGCGATCTCCTGGAGCGTTATAGCGCAAACGCGCAAAATACTTACAGACGCATATACAAGTCGTATTAATCGCGGCTAATCCACACTGAAAGATGTTATTGAGCGGTAATTTTGGAACGGATTGAGCCGCGAACGCATGAAAGCCATGAAAGCCTTGAATGCCTTGTATGCTAAGTATGCCAATGTCTTAGTTGAAAAAACGTTCACTTGTTGTAAAAAGCAAAATCTGAAATCTGAAACCAAACTGCGTATACTCTATGCAATCTATTGAACAACGCTACCACCGTGAGACTGAAGAACATGACTATATGGGATGCAAACTGCTTGTGAAGAAAGACAACATGTTGGATTCACTTGATGGCAAGGAACGTAGCTACGATAACAGTACGAATGGTATTAATTTCACGATCAGAAAGGTGAATCTTATGTTTGTTTTCATTGTAGTTGTATGGATATTCTTTTTTTTTAATAAATACGTGATCCAAAACCCTGTGTTTTTTTTTTGTGTATAATGTTGTTATGTTAAATATTGTTTACGCAATTGTCTTGTCACAAGCGGCCCAAGCTCACGTCTCGAGAAAAAGCCAACGATTAATTCATGAACGCGTCACGCGTCACTCGGTGTTAAGTTACGAGAGGAACTGCACGTTATAAGGAATAGTACAGGGAACGAAGTATGGTCGATTTACAACGATACATATTTCGAAATATGAACATTTTTCTCGTAAAATCAATAAAACTTACTCATACCCTGTGTATCCGTTGTATTTTCTGGCGATTTCTGCCGTTTTAAGCTTGCTTTACCATCACTGTTGTTCACATCATCTACTTTTATTACGTTGATAAAATCTGTTCAGACATCACACCAACCAACTCGCGCGCAAAGTAAGAAGACTATATTGAAGGCTTGAAATAATATTGCGATCGATTTTCATCAAGAAATGGGCCAGGAATATTCCACAATAGTGCAAATAATCATGAAGGCGGATTGCAGAAAAGAGATTGCGTGACGCTCGGTAAGCTGTAAGATAACATGTTCCTATATACCAGACGTAAAAACTCTTCAGATTCTTAGTCTGCATTTTGTACCCACTCTGCAGTCTGCAGTCTATATTTTGTATCCAGTCTGCAGTCTGCTGTCTGCATTTTGTACTAACAGGTATCTGTGGCACCAATACAGTTTATTTTTGGTTACATTTATTCGCAAAACACACATAATCTACCACAAAATACCTGTGAGTGAGGTAATTCGACATTTTCATTCTTTCCCACATTAATATTCTTCTCTCCTTTTGTAAGAATGTAGACATCACTCACAATGTTTCAAGTAAGCCACCCACCCTACTAAAAAAGGAACTCTTGCACGCATAGCATGCCTATGTTTTGAAATAGGTGTATGCCCTTGGCCAGACTTGAGCGCACTATTTCAGTAGACTAGTCCGACACCCGAAGTATCACTACACTTGATTCCAAGGATCCAGTACCATCCAGGTATCCCAGTTACCCTGCTCACAGGGTCTAGTTCACTAAGATTTCTCTGTTTTCCTATTTTTTCCTTTGCATGTGCTTTGTCTTGGATTTCATAGAATGGGACCCAGACTTCTTACTACTTTTAGTGTTTGTTTGTACTGCTTTAGCCAAGTCATGGGTGCGCTTCCTCTTGGAGGTTGGTTCTTGTAGTTGTACTGGTCGCCCTTTTGATACAACCTGACGGCTTCCACTACCACACTTTCGTTTTCTGTTGGGCTGGACTCGGATCTTTTTTCCATTTCCGGTTTTTTTCACCTCACTGGACCCAAAAGAAAAAAGGGCGCTTGCCAAATTAGAATGCATAGATCTAGCAGCGGTTAAGGATGTTACCCTTTTTGCAAACCTGATTACACCTTTGGCCAAATTAAGGTCTCTTGAGCTTTGGAGCTTTTGAATTATTTGTTCACAAGAGTTTCTCAACAATTGTTCAGCATTTGCAATGGAATCATCCTCATCATCATCATTGCTCTGTATTGGTTCAGTGGAATATTCATCCTCATCATCATTGCTCTGAATTAGTTCAGCAGTTGAGCAGTTTGGCCCTTGTTGTGCTATTTCCATACTAGTGGATGCCTCTGTTACAAAACCATTAGAACCATCAGTTTGTGATGTTTGTCCAGCATCACTAGAGCGTAATGGCTTATAACAAGCAACAGGAAGTGTCTTTCCTATTGCTAGCCAGGCCAATTTCTGCCTCTCATGTGGGTTACTGACTGGAATGAAGTTTATGCAGTCTGCTAGATTTGCCACCCACAGGACATACTGGTGTTTGCATGGGCTCCCGTTTTTACCAACTGTGCAGGTACATATCCCAAGAGTCATGTCCACTGTATAACTGACAAAGAACCAATGAGACAATTCATAAATATCTCAATACAACTGGAATTTTTGTTTTTTCAATCTGTAATAGATACATCCTAGACCTTCAACTGGTTGATCCACTAAGATATTAATGGAAATATTCCTAACAGCAGAGTAAGGACTTGTTCTTACTCTGCTATAAAAAACTCAACACCCTGCCAAGAAGGGAAATTACTAAAGGTACCCCACCCCCTGGACAATATATTACTCGTGTTTTGGTCTTCCTTATGCTAAATCAACATCCTTGGAATGCAGCATATGGATGAACTGCAGGAATTACATGTATCTCATATGTTATGCATGTTATGTCCTCATGTTTTATGTATTTTTGCTCCAAAGGGGAGGAGCCTAGAAACACTGCCCCCTCCCCCCCCTGCACTGCTTCCCCCATCAAGATAATTTGAATCAGATAATGGGGGAAAGATAGGAAAATAATGCCCACCCACACATGCCCTCTTGTACCATCAGAGCATTATGCTATTGTGACGGCTAAGAAAAAACACTACTGACCTGTGACTGCTATCTGAAGAGCTTCCAACTTTGAATACATTATTGCCAAAGTTCTCTACAGTTGAGAGGTAGGCATCAAGATCTTTTTTATCGGGGACTTTAAACCCTGTGCTTCCGTCTTTCCCTTTGCCAAAGAAGCGATGTCTGTACACGCCATCAAAACTCCCATCAGCAATACTAAGGAGCTTATTCTTGTAGTGATCTTCTAGATCAATAGTCAGCTTGTCTAGAAGCCCAACAACATTGTACTCTTTGGTGCGCTGCAGAATTACATCCTTAAGAACCAAAAACTGAGCCTCAGCAAAATTGTTGGTGTGGTTACCTCTAACAGGCAGTTCAGTTCTAAAGCATAGAGCAAAAGATTCTTTGTCATTGTATAGATTTTGCAAATAGCTGACTAGATTTGGGTATTTCTTGCAACGGCCATCATTCAAAAGTTCACTGAAGCAGTTTTCAAAATCTTGTTTGGTCTCGGCATATAAGGACCTCTTGAAAAGGGTGAGAAAATAAGGTCTATCTGCTTGGCTGATACTGTTCTTGCTCTCGTGAAGCCATCTCCAAAGTTCTTGGAGCATGTGGAAGATGCAAAGAAGTAAAACAGATGTTGGCCAAACAGACTTCAGAGTATTTCTTTCCTCTTTACAGTTGTCTGTAAGGATGACTTGGGGGCCTTGTTCCCGACCACGATCATTGAATGCATACTCTGGTAAACAGGACCGAAGCATTTCAAAGCCCTGTTTAAGTGTATGCTCCTGCTCATCACTGGTGATCAAGATGCCAAGTGGAAGTGCTCCAGATACATTGTTTGTGCACATTAAAAACACTTTAAGATTGTGCTCTTCTGTATTAGAAGTAGCATCAACAAAAACCATCTCACCAGACTGCTGCACTTCCTTGTGTACGCGGTTCATGAGAGGCGTTACAATAGCAATTATAAGAGGCGTATTATCACCTTCACATATCTGGTAACAAGTAGTAGCTTCAGGGTTGTCTTTCTTGTATTGTTCAAGCCTTTCGGCAAGTCTTTCAAACATCATAACGCCCTGTCCACCATATCTATCCTTACCAAATTGCGTGTAGAGGTAACTAAAGTCCTTTTTTCTTGGCATAACTGCCCTATTGGCCTTTTTCCTGTGAAATTCCAATTCACCCTGACATGGTTCTTTGAGTTCTTTCAAGTACTGTTGCCTTGCGGTTGCTGGTATATGCCCACTTTCAAACAGCTTCAAAACCCTTTCTGTGCACTCAGGAGAAAGGTCGCGGAAATTAGAGGTCTCCAGAGTTTCAAGTGAATGGTTGTGGTCCCACTCTATGTCCACAGAACAACATCCCTCGCTGTCTATTTTGACTATCATCTGAAAGGGGCAATTGGTGTTCTTTACTCTGGCAGATGGATTCAAGTACAATTTCTGCTATGGATCTTTACTTGGACTCCAGTTGCGAGTGTTGTGTTGGCATCTATAGTAGTTTTGCAACACATAGCCGCTTGTTGGTGCCTTCTTTGTCTTTAACTTCACTGAGATGCTGTTTATCACTTCATACTCGGATATCCATTGCTCCAGGTTTTCTTTCGTTATATCTTCGGTCAAAAAGTGCACTTTGAACTTTTCTCCATTTCCTGAAATTACCTTCAGGTAGTAAAATGAATCATCTGGAAGCGAAGCCAGAAAACTCTCCTTTGTAATTTGGGTCGATTCAAAGTTTTTTCTTTTCGATTCGACTTCTTTTATAGCTGAAGATATTAGATCTTTGAGAAAATTGTCGGGTTTGTCCGCCATTTTGATTTGATAAAAATCGCGATGGTTTGTGGGAAAGCTAGTCACGCATTGCTCTAATTGTCACGCATGACGTCGGAGAGAGTCGGAAATATCGGTTCCTTCTTGGCATCGACCTTTACGATGGCATCGACTGTCATGAGAAATGGCATCAACCGTTTTCAATGGCAACGACCATTCCAAGAAATGGCATCGACCGTTTCAAATGTCGCCAAACTAATCATCTGCACGGGCTTCCTCCACAAATGGTGCGATTTCTTTTTCTTTTTTTTTAATCTAAGTATAATATGATTACAACAATACTGGATGATCCTTGACCTTTGGAACAATACATTAGAAAGGTAACTTAGGACTACAGTTCGACACTAACAATCACTGTGATAATGTATCACCAAGATTGAAACACTCGCGTAACGCTATAATTTCTCAGAAGTAACTAATTGCAGAGTTTTTACAAACTAGGAAATACTAGTTAGAATATACTTGCAAACCAAAGATTTTTTCGTATGATGCGACAGTTCATGTCTCAGACTGCTTCCTTTTGATGCCTTCATTTTCCGAAATGCAGCCTTGCGTGACACCTACAAAACGTTTTGTCCTGCCTAAGAATGTTTTGAAAGGAGTTATTTTTTTAGAACTACAGGTTGTATTTATTGCAATATTTCATACTACACCTTGGGCAAACGTGTCAATGAAACATGAAAAATGTACATAAAAATTGTCCAAAATAAAATGCAGGCGGGAAGACCAGTTGTACGATCATATCAGACTTCATGACTCTTCAGTTACGCTTTCGCTCTAATAGTTGTTTTACTTTGTCTCCACAATAGCTGATGCAAGAGGGGACGAGTTCGAAATGTGTATTTACTGTCGGCAAACGCCATGTGTAACGACCGACAGTCGCGAATACCTTGGCTATCGCGAAGCACATATTCAAAATCAAGTGCGACGAAGAAAAGATTACAAGACGTACTGGAGAGCATTGAACAAATGTGGGCTCTGGAAAGACCCTATTTATCAGGCTAGAAAAGTCGAACTGGGGGAACCACGTTAATGCTGTGCGGGAAAGGATGCCCAATTGTGTTATAAAAGATGTGAGGTCAAGGTTTCCTAACCCTCCTGGTATTCCCTATATGGGGCATAAAAGGGAATAATAAAATTCTCACTCAAATGCCCACGTCAAAGAGAGCCCAAGTACCAAATTGTTTATGGTCCATTTTACAATGTCCACACAGCAAATTATAGTGACTTTCCTATAAGTTAGGAAAAGATATACAGTGCAGAGAAAAGTAACAAGAGGAAACAGATAATGAGTCTGCTTGGAAAATACCTAGTGTCAAACCTCATACTCATGTTTTCATCACTTAGTACCAGCAGTTGGTAGAATTGGTCCTCCCTAATGACCTCACATATTTTACAGGACATTTGGGCTCCTAGTTGTAATTATCACAGAAACTGTGATGCAATGGAAAACAGATGAGACATCATTTGTTTATATTAAAAAAGGTAGACCAGATAGTTTCTCAGAGATGAAATGTCTTTGAAGTAAGCACCCTGGTCTCTGCCAAGCGATTTGGATGCCTGGCATGTTGGTACATCTGTAGAGACGATGCTTCTCGATTCACATTTTCATTCTGTAAGACAAATGAGTCAATAAGCATGAGAAAGCAGTGAATCCAAAAAGTGCCAAAGTTATTTTGACGAATTAACAACATAAGTTTCTTACCCAATCAAGAATGGCTACCTCCATGCGCATGTTGTATGAGTCATCCCAATAATGAATCCGCTTTGCAGCATAAATGAGCATCACTGAATGGAGAGACTCAATCCAATATGTTTCCCTGCACTAAAGAAGGCAACAAATTATGGGTGATTTTTCTTTGACTGGAAAATGAATTTGTTCAACTCATTTATGGCCCTTACCTCAACATCATTAATTTGGAAGAAGAGATAAACTTCTT
Source organism: Pocillopora meandrina (assembly GCA_942486045.1). NCBI lineage: Eukaryota > Metazoa > Cnidaria > Anthozoa > Scleractinia > Pocilloporidae > Pocillopora > Pocillopora meandrina. The sequence goes on from CALNXJ010000088.1 coordinate 310,668, forward strand.
CATGCAAAGAAACATAAACATACAGCATGTGTCAATTATTTACCCGCATGTTGTCCGTTGCATGCCTATAAATTTAAGTGCTTATAATGGCTTTCCTGTATGCAGCTACCCTTGCAAACTGAATTCCCAGTTTTCTGGGAATTCCTAGGAATTCCTAGGAATTCTCAAAAATTCCCAATTATGCAAATGACCCTTGCAAACTGAATTCCCAGTTTTCTGGGAATTTCTGGGAATTCCTAGGAATTCCTAGGAATTCCTAGGAATTCTCAAAAATTCCCAACTATGCAAATTAACTCTGATTTAAAAAGCTTGGAATTACTGGGAATTTCTGGGAAAGGAAGACTCCAGTTTTGTGAGGACTTGGAATCCTTAGGAATTCCTAGGAATTCTCAGCTTTACAAACTACCTATAATTTAAGAAGTGTGGAACTCTTGGGAATTTCTGGGAATTGAATTTGAGACAATTTTAATACCCTGAGGTCCACATAAATTCTAAGAAATTCTCAATACCTTGAATGTGAAGGTTTTAAGAAAAAGAGTAATTTCATAGGCTTAAAACTTTGGCTCAATAAAAGGTATGCTATACAAAACTTACCAAGAGATATACATACATGTACATGTTTATAACTTAAAGATCATGAAATTTATTACTCAAACTAAGTTTTAGTAAATCTTTACATTAATATGGATTTTCTCATGAACCAGCTGTCAGTTATGTTAAATGGAAATTGCCAACTTCCACAATAATTAACAATAATTACATTGTTATCTTACTTCCCTAACCTACGTTACTGGTTGCCTTTGTTAGAAAACCTTGGAACAGTCAAGCTCAGTTGCCTCAAACGCTGTCAGAGACTTTTTGTTGACAATACTTTTAGTAGAAATTTCATGCCTTAGACAAACAAACTCAACACCTAATTAATCTTTCTTTTTTCATGATTGTTGTTGCTGCATTTTTTTTCAGTTTTTTGCTCTATTTTCATGACTAATTGCTGTAATTTGTTTTGCTGTTTTTATTCTTACAAAACATTTTTGTAAGAGTTCCAATACTTGTGGATCATCCACACACTTTGCAAACATTTGGCATGCAGACAAGACAGAGGTAGTCAATGTTCCCTTTGAGGAAAAACACCTTTTATATGACGTCTTCAAATTACTTTATTTGAAACTCTGATCTGAAAATATTTGTCCTCAAGACTTGTTAGTAGTGAGAAGTACCAACCAAGTTTCCTTTCATAACTTAATTTCTTAAATGTCCCAATCACTGGATCTCCCAAAAAAATATTACATCTTTTTATTTTTGGTGCAAATTACAAGTCCTTCTTTATATAAAAATGAAAAGTGCTATTCACACTTCAATAATATCTGCTCTTATGTTTACTTGTTGTTCTTCTCTGTCTGTCAGCTATCAACAAATTTTTTTTTTATACTTCGGGCAGTGCATAACTATTTGTGGACCAAAAGTTCCAACGCACCTCTGTAATCGCATATAGCTACTCCTGTCTCTTGTACAAATGTTTCTCCTTTGTAAGACGCACTCTACTCTGTTGTCAATACTGCCTTAAGTTCAGTGGAAACGACTGACTGAGGAATCGAGATGGCGGTGTTGGAACGTGTTGCTGATCGCTTGCTACGGTCAAGCTTTGTAGATTTAGGTACTGGTACACTGGGATCATCTATGTATCTCTTATACTTCCGAATGTGGTATCCTTCTTTTATAAATATGAGGGTAAAAGACGATTTGTAGTCGCATTCAAAACTGTGATTGGCTTGTGTTATTTCTCACCTTTGCCATTAACACAACTCAAGTGAGTTTCGAGTCTTTGTTTCCTCGACAACTTTCGGCCACAAATCGTGCATTTGTAATACGATCGATTCTTGTCGATTATTTCTACATAGAGTGAGCTCACATCTTTATTTATATTACCAAGCTATCCATCTTCTAGAAGCAGAGAACCGGTCGGAGAAGTCAGAATAAAGTTGGGCGCTTGTCTTAACACTGCAATCGGCAAGCCAGCGGATTCACTTTGCTAGCCAATGACAAGTCCTAAAAGATCCACGTGATCATGCCCGTGATCGGAGACAAAGAAGACTCCATTTGGCGCTCATCTTTGAATGTACTTTTCATCGGTTGATCGCTTTTCTCAACTGTTTTGCTTAATATAACATTTCTAAAGATAGCTATTATTGTGGTTCAATGGGAAAACGAGAATAGCGTGAGTGTTGTAAAAGAGAAGAAAGTCGTTGGCGCTGTGGAGTTAAAAGAAGGGACAACAGTTGACATATGGACTGGTACAAACAAGGGTCGAGTGGCCATCTGTAAAGCTACGATTTTGAAAGTTTGTGGTGAGTAAAAATTGCGATATTCGTTACGTGATCAAAATCTTATAAAAGAATAGATATAGCGGGTTGAATTAAGCTTACATAACGCTCGGCGCAACTGAAACTAGAATAATTCTGAGAATCGAATCGGTCACTTGCATGCTGCAGTTTCTTAAGCTTATGCTTTACAATGAAATAAACCTATCAGTAAGGTTTCAAGATTCCTCTAGTCACGTTTGGGAACATTCAAGATTCATAACAAACCTTAGTACATAAAGAAGCCCTCCTTGGTAAAACAAAATAATGTATTCAGCCCTTTTTAGTAAAAATCCATGAGAGAGATGTACTAACTCCAATATAAAAGTCACTCAATATAACAGAGATTTCTCAATTTGAGAATCCAATGAATGCCCTTCTCCTCATAGCCATCTTAAAAGCCTGGTCTGAGCTTTAAACATACATATTTTAATATATTATTTTTTTTCAAATTCAGATGTCAAGGAATCCAGATACAAAATGGTCAAGGTTCTTGTTGACAACCTCATTCAAGGCCAACTCATTGTGAGCCCAGGAAAAAAAAATACAAACAGTACAAACAGCAGCTAAGTTTGCAGTTTAGGATAACTTCATTCTAATTTATTGTTACAGTTACAACAAGATTTTAATCACAAAATCAATTTTGTTTGTCTGTAATTAGCCCCTTCACTCCCAAGAGTGCTTGGTTTTCAAATATAACTTAAGATATTGTATTTTATGGAAAAGAATCAACAGATTTTATTCACAATTTGTGTCAAACCAAATTTAATGATTGATTAGAACTATTTTATATGAATAGCTGTAATTGAGGATTAATCCGTATGAAGTTTTCAAGAAAAGAAAAATAAATCAAATTCCATCCTAATATTACCACACATTGATGTTAATTAATCAAAAATATTTTACATGTAAGCCTTAATTAAGCTTCTAAATAAATTTCATTGAATACTTGAATTTTAGCTGGGTTTTTTTTATTTAAAGTATTTATTTTATATCATTAGCCTCAAATTTTTGCTTAAAATTCCCAGTAATTCTTAAACATTCCTAAAAATTCCCAAAAATTCCCAGAAATTCCCAGAAATTCCCAGAAATTCCTAGGAATTTTTTTAGATTTACAGCTTTTCAGGGAAAGTCATTGGTTCTCTGAGTTGGAATTCCTAGGAATTCCTAGGAATTCCAAGTCCTGTTGGCTATAAACTTGGAATTTCTGGGAATTTCTGGGAATTTCTAGGAATTTCTGGGAATTTCTAGGAATTTCTAGGTTTTTAGAACCAGAGTTGTTATGGTTGGGAATTCCCAGTCCGAATTTACCGTGAAAATTCACACCTTTATTCCTAGGAATTCCTAGGAATTCCAAAAGCCATTTCGCAAGGGTTTCTTCAAGTTCAGAGGTTATAAATGAAGGTAGTAGTTGTTTTCATATGAAAATTTCAAGTTTCTTTTTCTGTTTTTGTCTTGCATGGAGTTGTTTTTTTTTTAATGGATGATGAAGAGGAAAAACGGTCAAGTGTTGTTTTTCATGAAAACTTTCTTGAAGTCACGAGTTTTACCTTAATTGAGATGCTCTATAAAATAGTCCAGTAATATCTATCAAAATATTAGCACAGAGAAGCAGATAATTGCAAAGTTGATCATGTCTTTTGGGTGGTTTGTTTAATCACTGATGAAAAACATATGTTTTAGATTTTTATCAGGTTTTGACTTCCATGAAGTGAAATTAAACCCAGATTGAGTCCGTGATTTTATGAAATTGTTCCTTAAAAAAAAATTTCAACTCTAAGAGATAAGGCTCTCTAATCAATTTAAATTATTGGAATTTGTGCATTGTAAGGAATGTCAAATGAAAAGTATTGTGTAACATACACCACTCCAAAACTGCACTCTTCAAATCAGTAAACAATTTCATAAATAATACAATTTTTGGCCATTTTTTCTGATATTGAGCAACCAAACACACAAGTACACAGGTAAAGAGAATACTCAAAGTTGTTATCTTGACCTGATACTACCAGATTCTTGTAACTAATTTAAAGAAAATGAACAGCAGATAGAGGGGAGAATTGACACTTAGATCTTGGGAATTAAAGGGTTTACTGAACAAAAGACTTACATGGTATAAAAGGTTCTTGATGAAATAAAATGTAATTCACATTCATGTGCATATACACAAATAAAATGGTATTCATATTGGAAATTTTTTTCCAAAAAAGATTCTTACCCTGTTCTGAAATGCTACTTCTACTTTATGCCAATTGCTGTAAATGACACCACCATTTACATTTGATGTAACAATGACTTTGTGGGAAAACAGTGAAAACCTGAACCAAGCTTGTCCTTGCCACACTTCCACTGCAATAAAGTCATTTTTTCCATCACACCGTCCATTGAAGAGCAAAAGCCCACTGTGCTCAGTGGTGGTAAACTCCATCTGTATGTGTAAATGCCATCTTTGTTTCAATGCTAGGAAAAAAATAAAGTCATCATCATCATCATCATCATCATCATGTCAAAACAAACTACAAACAGTGTCATTGAGTAACAATCCATTCACCCCTAAGAGTGACCAGTATCTAATTTCTCATTGCAATATCACCCCTAAATCACTCATTAAAGTCCCTACAATAAAGGAAATGATCACCAGCTAAAGAAGCTCTTGATTGTTGTACAGTCTCCTTGTCATTCACCCTTCAACTCCCAGAAGTGATTCACATAAAACTTCTCCCTACAATATCCATACATTCTTCAGCAAACAAGTAATGAGAAAATTCAAACTTATCAGGTACAGCTTTTTCAAACCCCTAAGTCCTTTGTTTCATACAACAATGAAATACAAAAAAAAACTTATAGCACTGAATAACAAAGGCACACGAATCGCGCATTTTTCTTGACCGTGCGTTTGACTACTCTGCATCGGAGTGCATGAAATTCGTCTGCGCACTTAATGTATATACGAGCGGTACTGTAGAAGCTGCTATCCTGATCTACTGTAGCACCAAGTTCTCATAACTAATTTACAAGGAAATGTATAGCAGCTACAGGTGAGAATTAACAATCAGATCTTGGGAGTTATAGGGTTAACTTAGGAAATGTACAGAGAACAGTATGGAGAATATGGGTACTGATGTTTGGGTGAAAGGGGTTAACATAAAATTACACTGTACCTTTAAGAAGGAGCTACATGAAGGATAGTAAACCATTACATTTAAACTCACAAAAAGCCTCACAACAATTGTAATTCCATCCCCCAACACAAGGTAGAAGTATGCACCTGGATTGGAACACAATGCTCCTAACATAGTATATGTGACTAACTTGTTTGATTTCAAGTCACCTCCCATATTAATAATCTATTCGTTACACAACACCAGCACTTAACTTTAAAAACCTCAACACTCAAAAATTCATTGTGTCTTAATTCTGTCAGTTTTTCATCCATTTTCAATCCTGTGTGAAATTCAGTCAAATTCAGTAAAAAAGAGTAAAGTCTACTTGAGTATCAAGTGGCCCGTGCAGTCATGCAGAAGTGGCAAGTTTTATAAGGGGTGCTTACCAAAGCAGAGCTTATTCTAGGAATTATAGTACATGTAACTGCAAATAAATCCTTACCAGGAAAGGCAACAAATGATCCTTTTTCAAAACTGCACCTTTTTTCAGTTGGCACAGTGACCCATCAACTTCGTTCAGATCTTTGCACTAACTGTAACAGCCGTCAATTCGATGTCAATTCCACGTTTTATTCGATCCGATCAACTACGCTCAGCACACCGTTCGAATACAATACCGTACAAGAAATCCTTACAAACAAGCAATTGTCTCTATCCGTAACCTTGAAAACTGCTGAAATATCCGTAATGCTTCCGTAATGTTCTATTCCTTCGATGCGAGACTAGTTAAACGATCCTTATCCGAGGAATAAGGGCGAAAATAACAAGCGATAAAAGCACGTATATGCCGAGGTTTGACCTAGTGTCGAATGACAACACCTCGGCGCAGACTGGGCCTAGTGCACAGGACACCTAGCATTTACACTAACAGGTGAACCTGCTTCCAAGAACATTTTTAAAACCACCATCACTATGGCATGGATTTGCATTTAGATGATTTTCTGTTGCTTTTGAGTCTGTAGGACACTTGCTCTTTGACATGTCAATCTCACAGTTTACACCAGCTCTTCCTGGATTGCATATACAAGAGTAGCCTTCCTCTACACTCGCACACTTCCCATTGTTTCCACAAGGATTGGAGTAGCACAAGTTTAAACCTGTGTCGCAACTTTCTCCTCAATAGTCAGTAGCACAGGGGCATCTGTAATTAGTTTGCACTCCAACTGAGCAGAATACCACCTTTCATGAGCTGTAGGTGTTGGATTTGTCGGTATAGTGTTTGGTCACCACTGTCTACCCGGAATTCTAGCAATGCCTGGAAATTACCGGTTAGGGCAGCATTAGTGGGATCATCATCTCTCCGCCCCCTGAGTGGGATGTTGTTTTTCCCACAGAAAATAATAGTTTTGAAAAGGGACTTTAGAATCTCCCGATTTCTCGCGATTTGCTGTTGAACTATGTTATTTAACTGCTGGTCAATTGGGACAGCTCCTCTTTGCATCATTCTCTTGAAATCATTCATAGCAGTCATAGAAAAATTGTGAATTTCACAATTTCCTAGCGAGTGTTTGGTTAAGCGAGAAGCGGCCGAAGTCCAATTTGTGAGAGGAGACTTCAATAATTTGTCTAACTTATTAGCGTTTCGCCCACACTGAACTCCAAAACAAACACAAGCTAAACAAAATGCTCCATCGAAATATTTGGAGTAAGCTAGCCATGGAAATCTTTTCAGCCAGCCCGAGACAAACTTACGAGATTTTCCATTTTCCATTGACACGGGGAAATCAAAAAGCTCACCTGGTTTCCACACGTTTTCGACGAACTCCAGCTTCTGATGCGGCGAGTAGTTGTGGATCTCGTCGAAAACTAGGCCAATGTCGAAGGGAGAACAATCCTCCCTCCGACAAACAGGATCTCCGCGAGTCATAGCACTAGTATTTTTTAAACGTTTAACAGCAACGAAAGAAACCCGCTGGGGGAGGAACTGCCCTTTTTATACTTTGTCAGTAGTTTCCAAGGTAGTTTCCAAACACAACTAGCCAATCAGAAGAGTGTTTTGAGTGAGTTCCGATGACGAAATCTTTGCTAGCCAATCGTGAGGGGTTTTGACTGTGTTCCGCCTGTTATTGTCACCAAATAACAAGGACTTACACCCACCGGTTGCGTAAAGATTGGCTCCACGAACATTTTCCGACGGCTTCCGACGGTTTCCGAGGTGTAATCGAAGCTCGAAAGGCCAGCGCGTGATCCGGAGCGCTCCCGAACGCCTCATGACCGCAATTATAACGAAATTAGTCATTCTAAACGTATTTTCTTTAATAAATAACTGTAAAACAGGAAGATGGTTTATTTCTGGAAGACGTTTAGTGATTTCCACAAAAGTATCAGTAGTTTCCAAAGGGAAATTAGAGTGTTTTCCAAAAGTACTTTTATCAACATTTAACTAGGTCGGAAAAAATTTGAGTGAGTTCCGGAAATCAGGTAAACTACCCTGGATCCACCCCTGTAGTCAGTGTGTGATAAGCAGCTCTTTCTGGATGTCACTAAGGGGAAGTTGCATATTTCTTCGACACACAAGCCATCTTTGAAAGGAAGGAGAGTGACTTTTGCCATTTTGGAAACCTGTACCATGTTTATGTACACCATGTCTCTCCCATACAAAGGATTATAAAAGCTAAAGCAATCATTTTTATAAACAGCCACCCAGAGCTTGAGATTAGAAATATCATCCTCAAGTGGTGACTTTGACTTAATTATCCTTGATTCTATAAGAATATACTCAGTTTTCATTTCATAATCTAACCATCTCTTGGTCACAATCACACCATTTCTCTGAATGACAAATGTTAATGGATCATTGCCAGACACAATGCTGTAAAAAATCTCACCACCTTGAACAAGGTCTTGGGACACTGCTTTCACGGTGACCACATTGGAATGCATTCTCACATCTTCAGCAAGAAACACTATGTACAGATCCTTTTCAAATTTTGGTTTACTGTCACGAACATCTTCCAGTGTTATCTTGACTTTCAGAGTTGATTTTATTGATGGTCTGCCTTTGTCGGCAGCAACCACAGTCAGTTCATATTCAGGAATTGTTCACGATCAAGTGACAGCAAAGTTCTGAAGACTCCCTGATTGCTGTCAATTTGAAAAGCACCACCTCCATCACCTAGATGAGTATTGAAAAACACAACAACAACAACAACAACCAAAAATATTTATAAGAACACGATCATAAATGGCTTAATCAATACCTGTACTTGAAACCTATCAACCCTTTAAGCCCTAAGAGTGACTAGCATCTAATTTCTCCTTAAAATATCCCCCAGAATCACACATTAAGGTCACAAGAATAAAGGAAATGATCATAAATGAGAGAAGCTCTTGATGGTTTATCAAATTCTCCTTATCAGCACCTTAGGAAATGTAGTACAACAGTATGGGGAATAATGCATACTGATGTTAGGCTGTAGAGGGCCAACAACATTGTGCTTTTATTATTATGTAAAAACAAACACATTCAATGTTGCCATGGGTCTGTTCAGATCACAGCAGATGTCCAAATGTAAATAGAACAAAAACAATAGTTGAACACAAGAAGGAGCCAAGAGTGTCACCGATTAGATTTTTCTTCACCCACTCTTGCTAAAACATGTTAACAAATTTTAGACATGCACCAGTGTTAGACAGTGTAGCATAACATGAATTTTAAGTAAAAAAGATTTGGAATGTTGTAAAAAAAAAGCTACAGATTTTACATCTTTAACCCTTTAATCCCTAAGAATGATAAAAATCTAATTACTCCCAACAGTTTTACCTCTGGATCAAACATTGAGGTCATGAGAATAAAGGAAATGATCACAAACCCAAGAAACTCTTCACTGTTCTACAAATTCTCCTTGTTGGTTGAAAATGTAAAGAGAACAGTATGGAGAACTTGTATACTGATGTTATGCAGCAAAGGGTTTGTACCATTGAAAATGTATAGAGAACAGTATGGAGAACTTGTATACTGATGTTAAGCAGCAAAGGGTTTGTACCATTGAAAATGTATAGAGAACAGTATGGAGAACTTGTATACTGATGTTAAGCAGCAAAGGGATGGGGATTACTAAGCTATAAATGTCTACAAAATAACAGAGAAATACAAATGAAAACCTGAAATTGAAATATGATATTGGACTGATTCAGTCTAAATGCACTCTATGCAAGTATTTGGGGATTAAGAGGAGTAAGTTTCTAAAGAAACTATGGTGCTGCATTGGTGGAGGATTCTAACAGGGTAATTCATTAGTATCAACTGAGTTGATAACGTACAGATTGGCCACCTTAAAGAATTACAAAGCTAATGCTTCAAGCCTTGGCCCTTTCTCAGAGCCATGACAATGGGCTAACACTCGAAACATCAGCTTTATAACTCTTTATGGTGGCCAATTTATGTTACCAACTCAGTTGATAATACTAAATTACCCTATTTGAGGGTTACCTACACATGTAACTCATGATGAAATATCAAACAATAAATTAGATATATTTACCATTTTTAGCAAATGAGTAGATAAGGGCTTTATTTGAACCCTCATCATCATCAACTGCAGAGACTTCCAAAACTGTTGCAGGCTGTACATTTTCCAGAATGGGCTTTTCATAGTTGGATTGTAAAAATCTTGGTTTGTTGTCATTTACATCTGTTACTGTTATATGTACAATAGCAGTTCCTTTAAACGGAGGATTACCATGATCGGTTGCACTCACTTCTGTAAATGATCTGTTGGTTTGTACCATCATCTACGTCAAATGCAGTAACAAATATATTTAGGTGTATCCTACACTCTAACGTTCTGAGACCATTTCTTGAAAATCGGAATTCACAAACTTTGGTATATTGACATTGACATCAATAAGATATATCTCCACTGAGGTTTCATTGTAATTTGGCGATTCGCCTTTGTCTTGAGCCATCACAAAAAGTGTATGCACTGGAATGTACTCATAATCAAGTTTCTTGTTTACTTTGATCTGACCATTAAGATGATTGATAGAAAAAAGTTCCTGGTCTTTACCACTGCTAAAACTGTAGGTAACTTCACCACTGGTGCCAAGGTCCTCATCTGATGCACTTACAGTCAAAACTAGCTCCCCTGTTTTGATGTTTTCAGGAATCTTTTTGGCGTATTCTCTCTTTAAAAACTGAGGAACACAGTCATTGACATCAGTAACAGTAATTCGCACAGTGGCCTGGTCAGTTTTAGGAGGGGATGCACTATCACTTGCCTGGACAGTAAGGGAGTATTGCTGTACAGTTTCACGATCCAGATGTTTGTCTATAGTTATTGAACCACTACTTTGACCAATTGCAAATGCACTGTTAACACCACTATTATTAATGATGTTGTAACGGATATCTGCATTGGACCCTGTATCTAAATCGCGCGCCCGCACATTAAAGACCGTCTCTCCGATATAAATATCCTCTGGTATGACTTTGCTGTAGGAGGATGATTCGAAGTTCGGCGCGTTGTCGTTTACATCATCGACATATATGGTCAGATCTGCTTCAGCATACAACGATCTATCTTGTTCGTATTCGGCTTTGATACGAAAATAGTGCGTCGGCATCTTTTCACGATCTAAAGAAGCGGAAGTTTTTATTAATCCCGTGTTAGGACCGATCCCAAATAACAACAGACTGAGTAAATTCTGGGACACTTCCATCGAGTATTTAATTTTCCCCGCGTACCCATTGTTCGTATCTTGTGCTTGAATCGTTGTAACGCTTGTTCCTACGGGACGATTTTCTCTAACCTTAGCAATTAACTGAGAGCTGGAGAAACGGGGACCTGTTTTCTATGGTCGACGATGAAATCGGCGTACCTTCTTCAGGGTCGGCCAGGGTTTTTGTGTATTCGGTATTCAGGGGCGTTTTAAATCGGGTATACGGTATATTGCAGCTTAAATATGGGTATTCAGTATATCACTTTCTTTGAATTTCAGGTATAAAGTATATCTACCTTTCCTCATTGTTTCTTATGCTTTTGATTAGACAGTGATAAGATATCCTAAATCGTACGAAATTTGGTAGGTTCATGTTTATACAAGTAAAAGAACATTAAAATCAAAGTGCTCTGTGAGCAAACTCGTGAATTGACACATGATTTTTTAGATTATGTTTAATGTTATCTGGTTTAGGGAATTTTGTGGTTGATTGTCATATCTAGAGTACGAGCAGTAGTACAGTGTTCGCTAATGTAGCAAAGAAACAAAGTAACGTTGGGATAAGAAGGCATTACAATTGAAATGATCATGCTATTACATTTGACAAGGTGGATGATGTCATGTGTTTTAAACGTCTATCATTTTTGTTTCTGGTTCAAAAGAAAAGGTTGGAAGTAAATGTGGGTGAAAAGTGAAATTTACTGTCTTTCATTGTAAATATTAGAAAATCAAGGCAATACTGTCTTAATGAAATCATTAACGGTTCCCTCATTATCAAATGAGACAAACGGGAACGAGTTTTGAGTGATATAACTAAGCCAAGCCTGCCACCGTCATTTTGGATCTCCGCGTGGGTAGATTTAAGTCACGTGCTAGGCAACGTATAATCAATAACAAGATAGAATTTCATTTCAGGCCTATTTATCAATTTTGTGGTGTGTAACTTTCGCATTTTAGTACGTTGTATGTATGTTGAATCTTCAAATTGTCTTGAAACTTAAAAGAAAATTGTTCTTTAAAAATTCACTGAAAATCGGTAGCTAAAATTGTTTGTTTAGGTGTTATTTGATTTTCGTGTTAACTTGTTATTTCGTCAGTCGCCGGCATCTTCTGTTGCTTCACACAGGAAAAACACACGCGAAATCAGTTCTCGGAGAGCTACAAAACGCGGAAGACCGAAAAGTGAACGAAAGAAACTGGACTGAGAACTAATCAAGCGACTGAAGGCCGATTCTTCAGCTGAAGTTGATCGCCATGACTTTCAGCAGATCAAATTTGAAAAATTTAAGAAAGGTCAGTATTCAAAGAAAGCCTTTGTGTGTTCTAATTTCGGCATAAAGTATTCAAAGCTTCGATTATTTTTGGGTATATTTCGAGGAATTTGGGGTATTTTGGGGTATTTTGTCGATTTTTTTTCGGGTATATTGGTATTCCACTACCCCCCCTGGCCGACCCTGCTTCTTGGCAAAATTGTTTGCGTTTTTATCGATAAACAACTCAAGTCGCGCTACAATAACTTGTTTATTTCCACTCGCATTCTTAGAACCAACCGGAAATACCAACTCCACTATCAGAGTGTTTTCTTGAAGTCTAAGTAACGATTTTCGAAGCACCAAATAATCGGATTTGGCGTCGAATCTGAAATACTTTCTCCATGGTGTCTCTCTAAGCCTTAGCGACGCATGATCTTCTTCGTGAATGAAGTCTTTCAATCGAAACACACGCGTTCCAACTGAAGCGGTCCAAGACACTTTTCTCTGAAGCTTTCTAAAGCAGTTTTTTCCAAAAATTGTCACAGTCAGAGGTCTTTGAGTCCTCTCTGCTGAATTAAAAATCGAAGTCGATGATACATAAATATTAAACGGATTGAGCTGTAGAGATGTGCAGTCTGGCTTGCGAATCATTCGCAATAATCCGTTTGTTGAACAATAGACAGAATTTGAAGAAGAGTAGAGTGTTCGTCGGTGTTCGATGCTTCAAGCGTGTAATTCGTCCATCCCGGTCTACTTAAATTAGCTAAAATACTATACGGCTCTAAAGATGAATAAATATTAATAACGGTGCCGTCCACTCGATGAAAAGGCCACGGGCACAAGTGTAAAAGAAAACCCAACGATACGCGGTCGAAACAAGCCATTTGGCGGCGAGTCTGTTGACATCGTGTTAAGATAAGCGCTTTTCATGAGCGAAGTTGAAAATCACCAGTTCTTCCTTCAGCATACGTAAATGAACAACACTCGCTATTTTACTTTTCCATAAACACGGCTCAAGATTGGATAGAGCGCTCATCTTAGGGCACACGAGCTTTGAAATACCTTAAATCTTTTCGGTTAGTTTGGTCGAGTGTCGGCAAGAGGTCTAACTTTGTTTGACTGACAAGTTTCAGCTAATTGGCTTCCTCGCCCTCACGTGATCACTTTCTGTAACCGCGCGAGTTATTGAACCCAAGGTTTGCATGACAAATAAAATTATTTGATTTTCCACAAGCATTCTTGTGTGATTTATTTGCAAACAAAAGAAGAACTAGAGGCCTACCGTGTGATCAATACAGCAAGTGCATTTATTTCGACATATTGAAAATTTGTCGAAAACATCGTTCAAATCAAGAACTTTCGCAAAATTGATAAGATTTGCGCGGAATTTTACAAATTTTTTAGTGGAAATAAAATTGATTGAAATCGCTTTTGACAATATATTTAACTCTGACTTGTATATTAAGGCTTGGATGCCTGTCACACAAGATATCTTGATGATATTGCTTTGGCGTAAGCGCAAAAGTTAGTCTCTAATTTTTGCAGCTGAACCAAAAAATAAAAAATATATATATTATTGCACATGATTATTATTATTATCATTATTGCAATAACATAACCAGACCTTTGCTTGGGTCATCCTTCATCTGATTTGTGCTCAATCCCTAAATGAAAGATCGCAAATAATTAGCAAAGCGAAATTGCACTTGTAAACGAAAGCGTAGCGTGCGTGACTCTGACATTTCCTCTCAAATTATTGACGTGCCAAAAATTTGCAGTACGAAAAAAAACTCTCTAGAATATTTTGACAAGTATGTTGTCTTTACAAGTGTTTGTAACTTTGAACGTGTCAAGACTTGGTAATGATCGGTTGACGATAAAACACAAGAGACAGGATCCAAAAATATGTGATATTGAGGCCGCCTATAATTTTATCTTAGCCATAATATATCTTCTCATTAAACAACGAAATTATTTTTCTTCTTTCCAAACTTGGGTTGATATAAAGATCGATTAAATTTTAAACGGGGAGATGTGTCCTCAGATTTTAAAAATTCAAGGAATAATTAAGTCGCTAATTAACGATTGACAGAAATACGATATAACGCGAAATTAAATAAAACATGGATACCAACAGGTATAAATTCAGAAGTAGATATTCAAGGCAGGAATTTGATGCGACTGGGTTGTCATCTTGAAATAAAAAAAAATGTGTCCTGAAATCTTACAAAAAATGACAGCCATCTGTTTTGAAAGTAAAGTGCACTGCTTCGGCGATTTATTCTAAGTACAGGCGTTGAGTGCAGATCCGCCTACACTTGCTATGCGATATCTCAAAAATCACAAGAGACTCTCGACATCAAAGCCGTAATCAATTAAAACAGAGCTTATACTGATTTAAATTTGACGCAATTACTCAAGAGCCTTGAGAGCAATGCAACTTATAAAGCATTCTCTGAAAAAAAATTACTCATAAAGAGAGCGATACATATCATAGCGCGAATAATTTTCACGCTGATACAGTTTGAATGAAAACGCTAATTTTCCATTTGTGATTTCCTAATAGCATAGCCAAGAATTCAAGCTGAGAGTTCAGGGGAAGCAATGCTCATTTTTCATGTTTTGAAGCGAAAAGGATAAAATAAAGCTTCAAAGGAAGGCCGCTGATCGCAAATAAACGCTTGCCAATTACTGATAACTGTCTAAAACATGAACAGAAACGTTATAAATAAAGCAAGACGAATCAATATACACTTGAAAAACAAAACGAGACCAAACAAAAAACAAACGAAGAAAGACAAAGAGAAAGGAAATTAGAAACTGTTGGAAATGGGAAAATTGCTTGACAGCTGACGGTTGAAACAGTCTAATGACGCCACTAAACTTTATTTGTCACCAAATGGCTTCAAGCTTCAAGGATCTCTCACTTGATTGGCTGATTCAAAACAATGATGATGTCATGATTCTAATCTTTGATCAACAAGAAGAATATTATGCTAATTTGCCGATCAGCAACGGTATTCGAAAACATTAAAGCTACATGAGAATTTACTCATCTATAGATTATCATTAATCATTTTATTAGTATGGTTATTAGTATTTTTATTATTTACATGTATCATCATCGTCATTATTGCGATTGTTATTGTTATTCTCGCCTTTTCTATCCCAACAGAGTAGCGTTTACCTATCTGATAACTATCTAATCTTTTTACGGGGGGTTTCTCCTTAGAATTATTCGCGTCAAAGGTGTTTGCTCATTTAAAACGCCTTGAACGTTTTATTCTTAACAGTGTTATAAAAAATTTCATAAGGACCATAAGATGCCTCAGTTACTCTCGATCTGAATTTTCCAACGTGTTGGATTGACTATCATTACGGAACCAAGTGATAATAAAATTATATTTATAGAAACCCGTTTATTCAGAAGTTAATTGCATTCTCCAGATGGTTGCCAGCTTATAATTTTCTTGCCCTCTTACTGGCTCGATTCGAGGTGAGGTCATCAACATTTAAAGAGAATTGGATTCTGAAATACATCTTTATGCAAAGTTAACGTCACCGTCTTCCTTTTTTTGGTTTTTGCTATCACGGAAGGAATATTTATATTCGGCGACTTTCGACTTTGTTCGGCAGGAATCTATTCATTCTCAGAGAGACACCTTTGAGAAAGGTAATTTTTTTCTAGGCTATTTTTGTACCGTGTGGAATATTGAAAACATGGTTATTCTAAATATTATGTAATTCAGTTGTTACCTGCTGATGATCTGCCGTGTATAATTGATCATCGCCGATGATCATCATCTCTATTATTTCGACTCGGTTGTTAAATAATTATTTTAAATCTGATAGTTTTTAGTTCCATACAAGTACTGATTCTAATTCTGATCGGGGCGACTTCGACGGACATAAGAGTGTTGTTGTGTTAATACCATTATCTCGGTATATTTAGCATTTTGGGCCAATTTTTTTAGAGTACTTTGCTTCTGTATGTTTTATCTCTGATAAAGTGCTTTTTGAATAAGCGTTGCTTTTATAGTTCTATATCTAAGTGGTCGTTATATCTGAATTATATTCGCACACTTACCTGTTTTCCTCTTGACAAAAAAAGAAAAAACTGCCGAAATATTTTGTCTTAAAATAGTACATTAAATAGGAAGAAAACAAGACAACATTAGAGGGAAAAAAAATCCGTGGAAGAGATCATGCAATTCTGAGGTAATCCAATCAACGGACGGGAAACGACCGTGCGCTATAATATTTAAAAAAAAGACTTGTTGGACATTTTCTTTACAGCACCTGTCGGTTAAATTAGCTATTATGTTTTGGTTAATCTACATTATTTGTTCTTGGCCGCTCGTTCTAAAGGAAACGGCTAACTACTAATAACTTAAAGACTATTATCATTTTCTTTTCTATCTCAAGAGAACGTTCTTTTTCCCGCGAGTAACTATCTATTTTCTCGGGGGGTTTCTCTCTAAGACACCTTGCATCGAAGGTAATTGCTCATTTGAAACGCGTTGAACTTTTGATGCTTAACAATGCTCTATCAAATGTCACATCAAGAAGTCTCAGTTTTTGTCGAATTCAGTTTCTTTTACCTTGTTGGAATGAGTATCTGTAAGGAGCAGATTGGTGATAAAATTCTCGTTAAGCTTGCCTATTCAGAAGTCACTTCAAGTGGCTTCAGGAATGCTGTGACGAACAAGTAACATAGATAATCAAAATGTATTTATGAAGAATTAAATTTCTATTGTTTAGTTTTCTCAGTTTGATACAAACTCCAATTTCTTAATTGACTATGTTTTACTTTTCCAGATTGTACAAGTGTTTTGCCTCAGATCACTGCCAAGGTGCAAGAAAGGTAAAGTGTTCCTTTTTTGGCTCCCTTACAAGTAGAAATGCCATAATATTATTATACAGGTGTAAGTGACCACAAATTTCAATACAACAAAAAAAAGTGCAATAAATAAATGAATAAATAAAAAGAACAGTCATATTTTTATTATAAGACAGAAATATTCAACACGATAACTCTCATGGACGTTTTCATAATTACTTTGCCCATGTCATGCGAGCAGCCGGCGCTTTTACAGTACCATCTCTTTTTTCTACAACTCGATGCCACTCAAAGCACAGGTAGAGCTATGAATAACAAAGGCCCATACGGGAAGGACATACGCGTATTTATGCGAGTATGTCGACGTATGTCGCTTGATACGTGCGTATGGTACTTCTGTACAATGTCCCCTTATCTTTGAGCTGCACTGTGTCACAAAAATGGAATTACAATGAAATAAGAAAAATGATTATAATGAACAGGCAAAATAAACATAGTTGTATCATTTTAGAGCCTAGAGGCTGGAGGAACCGTTAGATTTTCGAGCTAGCCCTCTATGAATTATTATTAGTATTGCTATCATTGTTATTATTTGTATGATTATTTCTAACCTTTGAATTATTGGTTGAAAGTCAATTGATCACTGTGCTATATTAGTAGCCACATGCAGTCTCAGACTTGATTCATTACATTCCATTTTGATTATTTTTTACCCTTTTTTTATTTCTACAAAGATTGTCATGAATCCCCAGGTTGTTCTACTGCTCATGCTGGTAGCCGTCCCCTGCACATCTGCGAGTATGTTGCCACTGCCATTTTGCAATGTTTAACTTCGATTCAAGCGAGTGATTCCCTGTGAAACCTCATTACCAAAAGAAGTTTAGCATGATAGACACATTACAAATTCCAACCCTATTCTGAACAGGCTTTTCTGTATCTGAAGGAGACCTTGGAGGACTTAACCCGTTACTCCAAATTTTGACAGAACTGATACACAAAGTACTTGTAACAGCCGGTCTAAACCATTCAACATCTTATGCTGACGTTAAATTTAAAAAAATAACGAGAAAAAATTTAAATCTCAGGTAAGAAGCACGCCGCGATTGAGGCGTATCTTACTGATATTTGCGACATTTCATCAAAAACTCACGATCTTGAAACGTTTCCTTGAAAATTTCATCGAACAATAACTGTTTATTTTTAATGATGGTGACAATAACAATGATGGTTAAAGTAAATCTCATCACGTATTGGCGAATCAGTGAACTTCTGAATTGCGTATGATACTTTTTTTGTATTTTTGTTTTTAAGTAAACTTTCAGAAGCTATGAGTCGACGAAAAGGTTATTAAATACAGAATTCGATAAAATCATAACGATAGCCTGAAAAAATGTAAAGTGGAAGTTGACGGTTATCAAACTTTTTATTTGATGAAAAGTCAGTGCAAAGTGTCAATCACAAAAGATCAATCACTAAAAGTAAGCTGCTCTAGTCGTTGAGTAGCCCTTAACATTCATTATATATTTTTGGTAAAAAATGTACAAGAAGTGCCAACGTTTTGTCACGGTTCGTGCATTTCTTTTAATCATCTGCTAGTAACTTGTCGAGGCGATCAGTTTGCTTGTGCAAATCAACAAAAGTGTATCTACGCGTCTCAACGCTGCGATGGGATCATTAACTGTAGTGATGGATCAGACGAACAATGCAGTAAGTCCTGTAGTTGATAGGTAACTTCTACATCTGTACATCTTCTTATTCTTTATATGGGCTTAGCGAAAAAATGCTATTCTCAAAAAGTAATATTAAATTGGAAGGCTAACTCTCTTTTCAAAAATATAGAAAATAAGCTATATTTTCCAAGAACCGCTGTGACGTAAATCATATGCAGAGGCAGTTTTACAAAACTGAACTGGCTATTGGTTGAATGCCGTCACATTGGGCCATCTTTAGATTAAGAACTTTAACGGAATGAAAACGGTTCTTGTGATGGCCAAAGTCACTTTAAAATCGAATGAAATAAACTGGACCTAGTTGAATGAGATAGCGACGATTTCACATACGAGACAACTCCTTTTGTATCTTGCCGTTGGACAAAGTCAAATGCATTAATTGGGAGACCAGAAATGATGATTTGTACTTTGCAACGTAAAATGCTCTATATGATAAATTTTTAAAGCAACCATTATTACGCATGCATGCAGTGAATGAACACTTCAGGATTTCTCGAGTATATTGAGTTCCCCAAGTGTTTGCATATTAATTTGAAAAATATAGTCATGCACCCATCGGCATTGCCTTAATTGACTGTATGAATTGACCGCGAAAAGGCGAAAACGCGAACGATCGCAACACAGGGGATGTTAAATTGCTAATGTAGAGCTTACCAATAAATTTTTTTTTAGTGCACCAGAACCAAAATTTCATAGAGCTTAACGGTATTGTAATGATACTAATAGACCAATTGAGTAACTTTTCCTTTTCTTTCATGTCTTACCTGCGCCAATTAGCTGGCCGTAAGTATCATAAATCTAAATCTATCTTTGTGGCGTTTCCTTGTAATATTGCTCGGATAACGGCATTGAAGGAATGGCATATTTTGTACACGTTGCTTGTATTTATTTGATTTACATGCAACTATCAATAGAAAATCTAAGATTGAGGATCTTTGAAGTATTAAAAAATGATTTCAAGAGGTGGATTGAAACAACAAAAAGGGAACAAAAACCAAAGTTAGCTGATCACCTCCTGCTTGATAGGGAGGCTGTATGAGATATGGAGGAAAGAAACTGATCAAACATGTTCATCGATTTCCATATATATTTACAAAGCCTTTCTGTCAAGACAGCTGAAATTCACGAATATTCATGTTATCAAAAAAAGGATAAAGTCGAGTCCTCGTCTCTTCCTTTTTTCAAAATTAGTCTAAAAGTCAAAAGAAGGAAAAGTGACACAGAGAGACCAAGGGTCAGCGGCAACTTTCTCCTTTCTGTAGACGACAGGGATTCAAATTTAGAAAGGGAATCTGTGTTAGCAAGAGCTTGCGAGTTGCTTATTGGTCTGCCTATCGGTTCAAACATATTTAGCAGGGGAGAATTTTGAGGCAAAGGCATAACTTCTGAGATGAAAATTACTGTCATATAGTTTTTTACTTCAGAGCTAAGAAGTATGTCTAAATTGTTAGGATTATTTTAGGTTTTGTTTGTTCTTTTCCTTTTCCTTAATACACAGGTTCAATATTTTGTATTTGAATTTAAGTTGTTTTTATTATCATACAGGAAAGTGTGCAAACTACGAGTTCAGTTGTGCTAATGGAAAGTGTCTTGATAAATGGAGACGTTGCCTTTACGGAGATGACTGTGGTGATGGTTCAGATGAACAGCAGTGTCGTAAGTTTGTTATCACTGTCACCGTTGTCCAAATAGTGCAGTCGCCTTTCCTATGGGCTGATGGCTAACTATTCAAGTTGTGCTGTAGTAATCAGGTCGACATACAAACAAATATTGGGAGCTGTCTCTCCGCCTTCCCTCTTTTTCAATGAATCGAATAATTCATAACTATAACTATAATATGGACCGAGTAGGCTTCGACAATTCAGTATGTTTTTCTTCAGTTTCCATTTCATTTTTATTGTTTATTTAGTCGTTTGTTGTTGCAATTTTTTTTCTTTCAACTGCAAATGCAATAAACAAATCTTGGTTACTACATAATTTGAGATTGTTTTCTTTTCTCTCCATGTACGAAACATTTTCATGGAAATATTAGCTCAAAGTAAGTAATCTTTTGGATATTTTATTAATTTCTTAACTTTGAAGTGCAAAGCAATGTGTTCGCTTATTTAATCACTTACTTATTCTATGTCATTTATACTTTTCTGTAATTATTTCAGTGCAGTGGTAATCACACTTTTGTCAAAGAGAAGTGTAGCAGCTACACGCTTGCGGGCGAGAAATTTTTTAGAAAGTTTTTTTTTTTAATTGAAACTTACTGTTGACAGTCACTAGTATACAAAACATTTACTAAAAATAATTCAATGTGTTTTTATGTTTTCCCAGTAAGTTTTGAAATGAGGATAGTTTGACGTCTTTCACGTTTCCATTATGATGGCGAGGCCCCCTGTTTTTGTATAAAGTGGATTTGTTTTATTTGCCCCGGCGAGCAGGATAACAATATGCTCACAGGTCACCAAGTTTTTGCAACACGACTTACAATAGCTCTTCCTTTTCAGGAGGAGAATGAAATATAAAACAGTGCGCACCTTTGCTGTCAGGGCGTTGATATTGATCTTTCGGGAATTTTTAAAAAGCACAAGGAAGGATTAACTCAGCTGCATCATTCACTATGATAATGAAAACTGCATGTCCAAAAGAAAAGCATTTAAATATTTTGATTAAATTTCTGGTACTGTATAGGAAATATCTCTTTACTCTTCCCACTTTTCTATGCTTTGTTAACACGGGGATGTGATGGCCGGTGATTTTCTTTTCTTTCCTTTCTCTATGTTTTTCATGGACTGCACTTCGGAAACATCAGGAAGTAAGTGCTACTTCAATTTCTTAATGTAGATGTTACTCCTAACCTGTCACGTGACCAAAAAGCTGCAAACCACTCCCATTCTGTACCCTTTCTACCAGCTGAAAACTAATAATAACAAAAGAAAAGATCAGGGGTGTCGTACTTCGTTCAGAAGTCGAGATTTGCGTTTCGGCCTGTAAAATAACCCATGTTTCAAGGTCACACACTGAATCCTAAACCTTAATGAATAATTTTACCTTAGCCTCTCTTCAGGACTCACTTAATTTTGCTTTTGCATTGTTTTGAACAACAAATGATTGTTAAAATTAGAAAAATAGCTTTATCTTGTGGCATCATATTTAACTTTGAATGCAAGTTAGCGTGGATTTGAGTCCATTCAATGTTGAGGATTTGGTTTTTTTTTCATTGTTATTCTCTGCAAAGGAGATATCAAAGCGTCACCATCTTAGACTTAACGAAACTTGCTTTCGGTAAAGGTCTTGAAGAAAGACTTCTCCATACTTCTGTTCCACCGAAAGAAAATCAAAATCGTTTAAAAACAAAATACTTCCTTTTTCTTTTTTCAATTGCACCACATTGCATAAAAAAACGTTTCAATACTAAATGGCTTCGCTTTCTTTCAGTTATTGATTAATAGGCTGATCAATTTTAAGCTTTAACATTCCCCCGTTGGGGAACGGTCGTTCGTGCCCAGGATTAGGGAATGTGAGCCTCGCCTGGTTGGGGTGGGAATTTGAACCGGAAGTGTCGAATACAAGTGTTTTAACTTATAATGTGGAGGTGTTTTAAGATAAAGAGTTCACTTTTGGGTACGAATGGCTCCGGAGAAAAGGTCTACCAGGTCTAGCTTATAGGGCTTGGCAATGTATAGAATATCAGGATCGCTCATTTTGCCTTTTCAAAAAAAATTTACCATCAAGTACAGCGCTCGGGTAGAGTATTGAAACACAATTTTGGCCCCGGGGGCTGAAATTTGAACGGATCCACGGGTTCCCCCTGGGCGATGTTGAGGCTTCGAATTAATTCATTGCATAATTCATTTATTGGCCTACTCATTTTTCATCTAATCTCCCTAACTTAATTGTCATTCTGTGCTTTCTCTACTCATGTGCGGCCTTTGTGAAATACACCAGCGTGTAAGTGATTTTGATTAGATTACTGAAGTTAATAATTTAGTTATAATATCTGCTTCTGCTCCACTTTCCATAACATTCCTAAATTCTGCAAACGTGCGTGAGTAGCAAAACACAGGATGAGAGGATGAGGATGAGAATTTGATGTTCTTATACCAGTCGTTGTAATAGCAAAATAAATGACATATCTCGAAAACAGTTGATGAAGAATAACCGAGGCCAGCTTTCAGTCCCATATGATGATTGATGGGAAGTGTGTTAGTATTGCCTACTTTAACTGTAAATGTTAGTTGAACTGAACAATGTTTTATAATACTTGAATTCTGCTTATCCCTATCGTTTTCTTTGCTCTCGATATCGCCTTCGGTGGATCAAATACATGTGAATACATCAGGCGGTAGGTGAAAGCTTAGAACTAATTACTTTAAGGATAATGACACGTTTTCATCTCCTTTTGTTCGTTTTTGTTTGTTTGTTTGTTTGTTTGTTTAAGAATATTCTTATGATTAAAGCATGAATGACCAGCTGCATTGCGGGCACATCTGCGCCGCTGCCTTTCTTGCGTTTAGTGGACAACTAAGAACAACGAGTGCGGAAGATTTTCATAAGGGGGTGGGGAGAGGGAGAGAGGGGAACAGGGGGGGAGAGAGAGGGGGAGAGAGCAGAATGTCAGCAGAAGATAATGCATTAAACACAACTTTCAGGGAAATGGGTTTAAGTAAACAGAGACGGAAAACTGAGAAAATTGAAATATCGATGTAGAAAGGGATGATCAAAATACAACATCGACAGTATACCAGAATATGTTTTTTAAATTGGTATTTTTCTCCCCTCATGCTGACTTTAAGGAAACTTCTAAGCAGAAAAAGAGCAAATTAGATAAAAATCTGGCAATTACTGCAAGCTTCCTTCCCATTCAGCAAAAATGCCATTGTTGACAAGTCCGCTTATAAGATCGAAAAAAACTTTGTCCCTCAGTGAACAAGCGGAAAGAAACGTATCAAACAGTTGCCCCTGAATATTGTCATATCATTACCTTTAATTGTTGGTCATTCATCCTCTATGTCTGCAGCCCAATAAACCTTCAAAAGTGTGATACGAGTTCTTATCCCTTGTGTTTAACCTAGTTTCATTGATTAGTTTTAACATTACTGCATTCTTTTTCTTAAATTACTCTTTCCTCACTTAAACTAACATTTTTTGTTACTTTTCTGCCCCTGGTTACTGCTCAATACAGCATGTGAGTATGATTTTAATCGTCTATTCGAATTGTGAACTGTTGAACTAAAACGATTGTTAATTCAGACACAATTTGCTGATTTATGATTTTACTGTCTTTTCTATTCTCCTTTATCATCTTACCTGACCTTGTGACAATAAGGCCGTAAGTAACCATTATTTTTTATTAACCCTCTTTAGCATTTTTGGTTTGACCGCTTACATAAGTCAACTAAATTTTTTATCCCTTTTTTTATTCATTCAATTTGATTTAATCGAATGCATATATCTTGGTTCATCGTCACCATTTAAACATAATAAAATATCGGCGATTTTTTGTTGAAAGGTAAACCTAATGTAACTAAAGTGCGGATTAATTTTTTGCAGCGTGTGAGTCTTAGGTTGTGATTTTTATTGGTGTATTGGCAAACAACATAACTTCGAAAAAGGAAAAAATTATGTAAAATGTACTTATCGACTGGATGGGAGGGCCGGACAGGTTAACTTTTGGCTCGAGGTCATCCCAGTGCTTATTATCCGGTCCGGCCTGACCAAACTCAGTCAATGAACATTTTACCACTTAGTGTTGAAGATTTCGAAATTTCTGTCTCAACCTAGTTAGGATGTACCTGCATATAAAAGAAGGGCGCGCGGGTCCGTACGGGTCATATGATGAGTAAAATTACAATACATGCCTCCAGATGAGTTTCGGGTGTAATTCAGGCAAAGCGTCCGCTTTGAAGGGTCTCAATGGATTTAACTATTAGCCATCAAACAGCCCAAAGTTTAATCATCAACCGTCTAAAAACCAGTTCAGTTTTAACCTTCAAACGTTCAAAGACCTTTTAGATCTTTCCATCTCAGCCGCTTGCCACGAACAGTTCTAAATGTCGAAGTACTTTTGCGAATGGTAGTCTTCAGGTTTCCAAATACACTCAATTCATGACGAGAGATTATATTCTCGTACTTCGTAATCATTTCCATTTTTAACTTGATAGTTCAATATTTAAAAATGTCTTTCTAATCGATAACCTGTTGCTGACTATGTTACAACACGCCTTGTCTTGCTTGCAGAGCAGGCGTAATTTTTTTGCGTCCCATTGGCGAACGGAGACAAGCGTTAGGTGAGCGCGAGGGAAGAGCGCAAAAAAAAAATACTTTCCACACTTCCACTGATCCTATCAAATTGATTAGTGAATATCATGTGATAATCGAATATCTTTCAACAAGCGTATCAATTTCTATGGACGAAGCTATTCGAGAAGCCCGTCGTTTAATTCCGATCAAGCCAACTGTAAAGGATAGGCAAAGGAAATGCATCGCTGATGTGTTTACAAGCACATAAAGAAGTAAATTGGGAATACGAACAGAACCTGCCTTAAAAAAAATAACAACAACAACTGTAAACAATGGGATGGGATAAATGTCATTTATGAGATTTATCCTCCGAAGGTAACAGACGCACTAGGTTTACAAAACTTGTCCGCATACGCATTTGAAAACACCAAAATAACTGTAAAGATTTATTTACGTTCAAATATATCACCTTCTTATAGGTTTCGCTCGCATACAAGAATATGTTTACTTGTAACATTTCTTTGGAGAAAATGTTGCCTCGACATGTCTCCGCCGATGTTTGGGGAAAAATTAGCTTGAATGATTGGCGTAGGTACAGGGTACAGCTAGTTTTGCCTTTCTTTTTTTGTACTCCTCCTTCCGTGCGTGACTCACTCTTCGTGCTCGCTTCCTACTGGCCTCTGTTTGTTGGAAAAACGCAATAAATTGCGCCTGTTCTGCGGGGCACAGGTGTTTTCTTTTTTCCACTCCTCCTCTCAAGACTCGCACCTCACGGTCGCTTCCTGCTTGCCTCTGTTTGACCGAAGAACACTGAAAAATTGCACCTGTTCTGCAGATCCAGGCTTCCTCAATAAAACTAAGTGTTCATGGTTTCCTCTTTCTTGTTTCTTTCTTGTTTCTTTCTCTACACGAGGGTGTTCCATTTTGTTATTAAAAAAAAGGAAAAGGGCCCTCACACCGAATTCCTTTCCTTTTTTAATGATTCTGACATTTTTTTAAATATTTGAATTCTAATCATAACCTCCCTAGCTATTCATTATTCTTAAAATGTTTTTCGTGGTTTTCCTATCTTAGTGTGCATAGGGGTACAGGCGTTTTTTCGTGGTTTTATTTTTCACTCCTCCTCTCGCACGTGACTCGCTCTCGTGCTCACCGCGCGCTTGCCTCCGTTTGACCAAAAAAAAAACAGTCAAAAATTGCGCCTATTCTGCAGATCCAAGCCTCCTCAATGAAACTAAGGGTTCATGGTTTCCTCTTTCTTGTCTTTCTTCATATCATTTTCATTCATTTCTTCACTTCATGTTTTTTTATAACCATATCAACACTCAGATAAGGAGGTTTTTCTCGGGATTAGTCGAGAGTAAAAGCTGTAGAAAATATTACCCGATAATAATCGGAATTGGAACGAACACAGCTTTACTGGCCTTTTCCCTGGGAATGTAAGTGAATGATTACTAAGCTAAAATTATTAACAACACTTCACTGAACAATTGTTGTTTTCCATTTTTTTTTAAAATAAGTATTCTGACATTTTTTATCCATTGCCCCTGATTTTAATTCTAATCATCTCCTAGCTATTCACTATCCTCAAAAGGTTTTTCGAGGTTTATCTATCTTGGTATGCATAGGGGTACAGGTGTTTTTTCGTGGCTTTTTTTTTTTTTTTTTTCAGTCCTCCTCTCGCGCGTGACTCGCTCTCGCACTCGCCTCGCGCTTGCCTCCGTTCGACCGAAAAATGCTGAAAAATTGCGTTTGTTCTACAGATCCAGGCCTTCTCAATGTAACTAAGGGTTCATTGTCTCCTCTTTCTTGTCTTTCTTTATATCAAAACGGATGGTAAAAACAAACCTTTTTTTTTTACAAGCACATCAACATTCAGATAAGGAGGTTTTTCTCGGAGTCAGTCGAGAGTAATAGCCTTGGAAAATATAGCCTAATAATGATCTGAATTGGAATGAACACAGCTTTACTGGCCTTATCCCTGGGGATGTAAGTAATGATTACTAAACTAAAATTATTAGCAACACTTGACTGAACAATTGTTGTTTTCTTTCTTTCATGTCAACTGATGCTCAATAGGGTGTAAGTATCTACTTATTGTGCTACGTATGTTTATCCATTCCCTGATCTTGTTGTTTAAGATCAATCCTATTTCTTTTAAAATAGGCCTTTGACAAGAATTTGCATCAAATCCAATTTAAATACTTATCATTTTTTTTAAACTGATATGTAACTAAAATTAAATTAATCTTACGTTGTGTTTGTTGGGAAGTTACAAGAACAATAAGCAACAATAAGCTATATTTTACATGAGGGTGTTCCCGCCCTGAGGGCCCTGAGACCAGATTTCTTCTTCTTCTTTTTTTTTTCCCAATGATTTTGACATATTTTTAATATCATAACCTCCCTAGCTATTCACTCAGGTGTGTTTTAGTGGTTTTATTTTTCACTCCTCCTCTCGCGCGTGACTCGCTCTCGCGCTCGCCTCGCGCTTGCCTCCGTTTGACCGAAAAACGCTGAGAAATTGCGCCTGTAGATCCAGGCCTCCTCAATGAAACTGAAGGTTAACGGTTTCCTCTTTCTTGTCTTTCTTCACATCATGACGAATGGTAAAAACTAGACCGTAACGCAGCTTTCCTGGTTCCCCCACGAAAAGTTATATGTTCACTCATTTAGATATGGAGTTTATTTAGACAACTCATTTGACGATCAAAATTGTAAAAAAAAATGTCCATTTGTCGGTCTTGCTGTTCAGCTCAATTCAAGGTTTTAATGGGGAAAGTTATAGGCAAAACTTTTTTTCCGATGTGAAATGCCTTAGACCGCTCTTTAAGAGATCGCCACTTAAATGTTTCCTCTCTCTCCCCCCTTTCTCCCCCCCCCCCCCCATAGAAACCATTATCTAAAATAGGCATTTTGTTAGTATTTGCGTAGAGATCAACTTGGATATGTATACATTTTAATTACCTGAATTGAAAAACCTTACGCTACACAAACTTATCAGTGCGAAAGAACCCATCTACTACACTACTCAATTTTATTTCATACTTAGTCTTGCTGTAAGTTGAGCTCAATTTAACTAAATTTATTTTCCTCCGAGTCGTGCTTTCAGAGATTTGAATTATAGATATAAAGTTGAATTTCATTGTCTTTCTGTACCGTTTTCACTTGTGATATTATATTTAGTGAAGAAATTTGAAAAAAAAAAATGTTTCTGAACATATCATGGAATTCTTTGCAATAAAAAGTCTTTAAATAATGGTTTTAGTACATCACTATGCAATGTTTGACTGATAAGTCACTGAGCTATGTTATGATTAATAATAGAGTAGTAATACTTACAAAGGCTCTTATCACTTAAATTTATATCATTAATGAATCATTTTAAAGTTTTCCCAATCAATGAAACTATCGGCACCTTTATTAAAGCAACATGGCGAATTTCTGAAATGCAGAAAAAAAGGTAACTCGAAGAATAGACCGTGTTGTTCTAAATGGTGCGCATGAAACTTTCATACGTTAAAATTTAGATAAAGCGGTAGTTAGAAAAATATATTAGTTCATAAGCTTTTGCATTCAATACTAACAATATCTTTTTTATCATTATTTCTCTCTATTTTCCAAAATGAAATTAATCTCCAGGCTGTAAGTACCCACCATTTTATTTATTTACGCGAATCACAGACATTCTAGCGTTTGTACATGCCAAAAATGTTTTGAAGTCAGCTGTAATCTTAAAACACTAATTCTGCTTCTCTATTTCCTTCTTCTCACTCAATCGTACCGGATATATCAAGATGGTAAGTAGTTTTACGTTAATCATCAAAACGAACTTTGATCTGTAACACGTTTTACTTAGGCGCTCCGTAGTGGGGTCGATTCATTTTCAAATCGCTGTCAAGAATGTAAGGAACAAGTGTGAGTGCAAGTATTTCACATCAAGCGTTCAAGAGGTATTAGAAAAATATGTGAAGTTACTCTGCTGTGTGGAAGTGATAACTCTTCCACATACCTTCCACACGTTTTTAACTTGCCTTATGTAATTCATACATGGGCAATAAATAATGGTAATAGGACTGAGTGGAGTCCAATTCGGTCTGTAACCATAAGAGTGAATATCAGAATCGGAAGACCGCGCAGCGCGAGTCGGATTTGTTAATTACGAGTATGATCACAGATAGAATTGGACGACTTGAATTCCTGTTTACAATTAGTCAGAACGATGACAAAATTTGAGAGGAAAATAGACATCAGTTGTACGTTTTCTTTAAAAAAAAAACAACAATTGACTCGGCGAAATGCGCGACAACATCGCTTACTGTCCACTTACACAGGCATGACGTGTCCACTGTCCTGTTAGTGCTCAGATCGGGCTGGTGACAACCAATCACGTTGGAGAATTTTGTTATGGTTTTGATTAGAGTGAAAATTGTGTGTAGATAGTGATCAGAACTCCCCGTTACGAGCGCCTGAGTACACGCCCAAATGCGTCTAGTGGAGTAACTCCCTTTTAGCGGTTGAGGGAATGGGATTGATAAGAACTGTGTCACTTGAATTGGGAAAACACCGGGTGGAGATGGTATTAAGATAAACTTTTTGGAAATGGGATCAGTATATCCCCATCCTGACACTAAATTAATTGTAAATTACTATCAGTCTTTATTTCTGGTATTCCACAAATGGTAGCTCGTCCTTCCTGAGACCTCTAGAAACATTATTTAAATTTCTCCCATAATGATTATTCTAGATACACTTTCGACCCCCTGGACATCAGGGAATAATACAATTTTCAATGCGAGCACTTTGATTCCTTAAAAGTTCGTAGGCATACAATAGGACGCTACGAGTAGTTAGATTATCCTTTAGGTCAGTTTCATCAAACTATTCGCTTAGTGGAGTCCTTCGCTTAGTTTAGTACCTCTTTCGCATTAATTAGCCTCCTTGGGAAATACTTCTTCTTACAGCTCGCCTGAATGCTAGTCGTGTTGATAAATACATGTTAGATTCTTCTTTAAGGACTACTCGATAATGATATCTTTTCCCTTTTTGGTTGTAAGGTGTACTCAGCATGTCATAAAATATTAAAATTGTTTTAGTTTGCACAATGACTAATCCAAAAAGTGTCCTTTGGCAGCTGACTATGTTTTGGTGGGCAATCAAATGACCACATTTTTTTTTTTGCTTTGGCTTTTTTGTTAACGGTTGAATTATGGATTCGTTTTCTCAAGCGACAGTGACAATTGACGATCTGCTCGTGCACCTCGTTGCGTGTCATTGCTAGTGTCTTTGTTATTGTTATGGTTCCGAATCAGGCGAAAATATTAAGCAAGCAATAATATAAAATGTATTCTTAAGCAAAGAGTAACTTGTCAAAATATTTCTCCTCATCTTTTCCCCCTATGAAATCTGCGTTGGTCTACAGAACGTAAGTAAATAAAGTATTTCTCTTTTTTCCCTACTTTTGAGTCTCACTGTCTAAGAAGTCCAGCGTACTATTCGACCACAAGCGTTCTCTTATAAGCAGCACAATTTGAATCCAGGCCTGGTGTAGGAGAAGGACCAGTTTGGACAGAACTGATTCATTTGATCTTTATGATCAATATCCCTTTGACTAACTCAAACGCATTTCAGCCTTCTCCGCGATAAAATTATGTTGAGCCCTTTGGGATGAATCAATGAGTTGGATTAAATGTCAAGGCGTTTTATTTCATTTTTGTGCATGAAAAGTTAGTAAAACTTGATATTCGTCATTTTTTTTTTTTTTCGAAGTGGGTGGTACTGTCTAAGCATCCAATACGATTTCATTCTCCTTTTCTTCGTAATTTGAATATATATTACAAGGAATTATTTCTGCCTTAGTTTGTTTGTTTTTTCGGTTGCTTTGTTTATTTATTCACTGTTTTTTTTTTCTTTCCTCTACTTTCATGTACACGATGGAATGATTAGGAAGGGGTAAGTGCCAGTTTTCTTTTATATGTTTTTTATCAGTGTTTGTATAATTTTGAAGTCAAGCTGATGCCAGTCTTAAGATGCTTTGTACAAAATTAGTTTATCTAAACTCGACCGTTCGTCATGTTTCTCCTTTATTTCTCGAGGTGGGTGGTACAGTCTAATGCGTTCAAGAAGATTTCACTCTCGCTTTTTCTCAGATTTTGAATAAATTGGTTGGAATCCCGTTTCAGTTAGCTTGCTGTTTTTCTATTTATCTATTCTTTTTTTTCTCACTCCTGTACAACCATGAATGTGATGGACACACCTGCCGTAGGTAAGTTCCAACTTTCTTTTCTTTGCTTTTGACATAGTGTCACTATAAATTCAAAGTCGAGTTTAGGTCCAGTCTTTAGATCCTTTGTACATCTTACTGCTTTTTTATTGATTTGTATATCTCTTTTCTGTTTCGCGTGAACGAAGATACCCAAACTCGACGGTTCGTAATGTTTCTCTTTTAATTCTCGAAGAGTAAGGCGTGAAGCTAAATGTTTATCGAAGTTGTGCGGCTCATAATCTGATTTAAATTCGAAAATGAAATAGTAAAATATAGGCTGTGTTCTTCATGAAGACGATCTTTCAACTTTGTATAAACAGTTTTAGGTGGTCCTCCACACTCTATTTCTTTACCCCGCTTATCAAGTTTTGGATAAGTACTACACCAAATGCGAAAATGCCTGACTATTCGGTCGGACTGAGTTAAGCTGTATCAAAGCGAGGCTACTTAGTCCTAGGGTTTTTAAGAATGTGGTACTTATGCGTGGTTGTCTATCTCATTCGTCTATTTACGCTATGCCGACGAGTTTTTTGTGTTCCTTAGTCCAACAATAGGGAGGAAAATCAACATGCAGGTGGTTCTCGTGAGATAAAAGGTCCTTTCGAGGAACCATTCCATATTTTTCTATCAGAGCAAAATTTGGAAAACTGCTTTTGTCATTTTGTAATGAAAAAGCCAGAACTTGATTTGGTTCATATGGATTTCCTTCCTACCCTTAATCCTCCATACATTTTCAAAGGAGTGGTATCTTAAGACGAAAGAAAGGTCACGGTTTGTCATCGGGTGAAAGCACCGTTTAGATGAACAACTATTGTTTTTTTTCTTCTCGATGTTGTCACTGCGACTATCTGGTAGTGAATTGATCTGCTTTTAGTGAAGGTATTTAGATCTCCAGGGTCAAGAGGTCCGCCATCTGACTTGGTACTATTACCCCGAAGTCGGGTGGGCTGGTGTCGTTTTCCAGTTTCTGTAAAGCTGTTTATACAGCTGCCTCGGTCGAAAAGTTTGTCAACAGTTCCATAGAGCCCGAAACGCATCATTGTGCTTAGTTTGGAGACAATTTTTTAATTGCGGCAACAGTCACCGCAGGATCATTGCAAAATGGACTCTTGCAAGATTTGTATTTTGAAAGGAAAATGGCAGAGTTCAGTGAGCCCAGGGAAATAAATAATGGTAATGGGACTAACTACAATTAAATAAGAAAGAATACTTCCCATGTGGTACTAATAGGCCTCGCCTCAAAGGAACGAAATTCAATTCCCGGTTTTTCATTGATATCTGGGTTTTATTAATTGAATTTAGTCGTTCCTTTGCTTTTTTACTTTCCATCTTTCGTTCCTTTTTCCTTTTTATTTGATTGAAGCTACCACTTCCCAATTATTATCGCGCATGCTTTGATGAAAAAAAACACATAAATAGTGAGATATATCTTCTCCGTGTTGCATTTGATAATTCTATGTTATAAACTAATTGTAGTTTTTGCTTTGGAGTGTTTACTTTCTTGATTGGTTTTTTATCATTTTCTTTTTAATCTGCTGCATTGGCCCTCACCTGTCAAATCAGCGTGTAAGTAACGTTTTCGCTGTGTAATAATCTCCTCTTGTCATTAGTAAAGATAATGGTTAATTTTTAAGTAAATCGGTTTTCATGGTTTCTATTACATTTAACTTGCTCAAAACCAGTGGAATATCTAGATTGACACCACTCAACAAGTGAAACGAGGCAGAAGATTTGCCTACCTGTTCGTAATTGATAATTGAGTTTCATTGATTACTTGCAGTTTATAGTTGATTAAAATCCATCGCATGCTGTTAGTGTGAGAGAGACTCGTTGAAAGTGCATTTTTCGAGCTGATTTTTTAGCCTTTTACCCCAGGGATTTATTGTGGGGGCTTTATATCGCAGGGATGCGCCGGAAGTCCGAACCACTCTACTGATTCCCTAATAACTTAGCGACCCTCACAAACTGTGAAAGTTTGAAAGAAATCGGTAAGATGGCATGTGTCACGCCTGCCTGGTCTTCACGTGGACAGACTTATAGAAGCTCTTTCTGAAGAACCATTTCATATTTTTCTTTCAGAGCACTATGATTCGCAAACGATACAGCGCCCCTACCTTTTTTATGTTGTTTGAATCGAACTCTTTGAGGAAAATCCAAGGAAGTTTCATTTTCATCGATATCAACCACGGCTTTTGCCAGCCCTGTTACTCCCTAACGATATGGCCCAAAATATCCCGCGCTTTCTGCTTTTGTGCTTCTTGTCGATCAGATCGTGTTTCTTCAATGTTACTGCTGCTATATTGAAAATATTTAGATCTCCAGGGTCAAGAGGTCCGCGATCTGACCTGGTACTAGTACCTTGAAGTCGAGTGGGCTGGGGTCGTTTTCCAGTTTCTGTAAAGCTGTTTATACAGCTGCCTCGATCGAAAAGTTTGTCAACAGTTCCATAGACCAGGAAAAGTATTATTGTGCTTAGTTTGGAGCCAATTTCTTAATTGCGGCAACAGTCACCGCAGGATCATTGCAAAATGGACTCTTGCAAGATCTGTATTTTGAAAGGAAAATGGCAGAGTTCAGTGAGCCCTTGGAAATAAATAATGCTATTGGGACTAAGTACGATGAAATAAGAACGAATAATACCCATGTGGTACTAATACGCCTCGCCTCAAAGGAACGAAATTCAATTCCCGGTTTTTCATTGATATCTGGGTTTTATTAATTGAATTTAGTCGTTCCTTTGCTTTTTTACTTTCCATCTTTCGTTTCTTATTCCTTTTTATTTGATTGAAGCTACCACTTCCCAATTATTATCGTGCATGCTTTGATGAAAAAAAACACATAAATAGTGAGATATATCTTCTCCGTGTTGCATTTGATAATTCTATGTTATGTTATAAACTAATTGTAGTTTTTGCTTTAGAGTGTTTACTTTCTTGATTGGTTTTTATCATTTTCTTTTAATCTACTGCATTGGCCCTCACTTGTCAAATCAGTGAGCAAGTAACGTTTTCGTTGTGTAATAATTTTCTCTTGTCATTAGTAAAGATAATGGTTAATGTTTAAGTAAATCGGTGTTCATGGTTTCTATTACATTTAACTTGCTCGAAACAAGTGGAATATCTAGATTGACACCGCTCAACAAGTGAAACGAGGCGGGAGGTTTGCCTGCCTGTTCGTAACTGAGAAATGAGTTTCATTGATTACTTGTAGATGTAAAATCCATCGCATTCTGCTAGTGTGAGAGAGACTGGTTAAAAGTGCATTTTTCGAGCTGATTTTAGCCTTTTACCCCAGGGATTTATTGTGCGGGTTTTTATATCCCAGGGATGAGCCGGAAGTCCCAACCACTCTGTATGCTTGAATAACTTAGTGACCCTCACAGACTGTGAAAGTTTGAAAGAAATCGGTAAGATGGCATGTGTCACGCCTACCTGGTCTTCACGTGGACAGACTTATAGAAGCTCTTTCTGAAGAACCATTTCATATTTTTCTTTCAGAGCACTATGATTTGCAAACGATACAGCGCGCCCTCCCTTTTTTATGTTCTTTTAATCAAAATATTCAAGTAAAATCCGAATAAGTTTCATTTTCATCAACCACGGCTTTTGCCAGCCCTGTTACTCCCTAACGATATGGCCGAAAATTTCCCGCGCTTTCTGCTTTTGTGCTTCTTGTCGATCAGATCGTGTTCTTTCAATGTTATTCAACTCCTGTCTTGTTGCATTGGCCCACTCTGTCACTGAGGTGGTCGGTTTTTCTTTTCTAAGTAGCAACGTTCTCAAAAATTTGGCAAACTGCTGTTGTCATTTTGTAAGGAAAAAGCCAGAACTTGATTTGGTGGATTCTAATTCGGTCCGTAATCATACGAGTGATTATCAAACTAGGACGAACGCGCGCAGTCCCGTTTGTCAATTATGACGATGATTTTAGACAGAATCAGGCGAAACGAAGTCCTGCTACCAAATAATTATAACTATTACAATTTTTTTCTCTTTAGTTTGTTTTATATCATTTTCTAATTCCCTTACTTTTTTTCTGTTTCTTTTCCCTTTCATTTGGGCAACTTTTAAAAATTAGGCTGTATGTAACATTTCTGTTACAGTTTGAACCCTTATTGGGGATAAGTTTTATCTACTTTGTAGATATCAAAATAGCCGATGGGACTTTCCAATGAAATAAAAAAAGAATGCTTCCCATATGGTACTAGTACACCTCGCTTGAAAGGACCAAAATTCAATTCCCTATTTTTCATCGATATCTGGGTTTTACTAATTAAATTTAGTCTTTGTCTCGCTTTTTTACTTTCCATCTTCTGTTTCTTTTTCCTTTTTATTTGATTGAGGGTACCACGCCCCGATTATTAAAGAGCACTTTGCGATAAAAAACGCATAAATAGTGAGATATATCTTTTTCGTGTTGCATTTGATAACTCTTTGTTATAAACTAATTGTAGTTTTTGCCTTAAAGCGTTTACTTTCTTAATTGTTTTTCTTCTTCTTCCTTTTAATCTGATGCATTGGCCCCCACTTGTCAAATCAGATGGTAAGTAACGTTTTCGTTGTCTAATAGTTTTATCTTGTCATTGATAAAGATAATGGTAAACGTCTAAGTAAATTAGTATAAATGGTTTCTCTTACTTTTAAATTGCGCGAGACAAGTGGAATATCTGGATTGACACTGCTCAACAAGTTAAACGAGGCACGAGATTTGCCTGCCTGTTTGTGATTGATAATCGAGTTTTATTGACTGTTTGTAGTTTGTGGTTGATACATACTTTAGTGCTTTTACTTTCTTTAATATTTTTTTTCTTCATTTTCGTTTTAATCTGGTGCATTATCCCCCATTTGACAAACCAGAAAGAAAGTAATGTTTTGGTTGCTTAAGTGCCACTTTCTCTAGGAGTGGTCTTCTCGACTTCCCGTCGGGAAAAAGTGTTCTTTTACTTTTTGCCCATGAAAGGGTTTAGGACACATGTTTCAAAAATAGTTCAGTAGTTCTCCAATTCTTTTTTTTCGCGTCGCCACAAGCTAAAAATGATTTTTGGCTAGTACACCCGTGTGGACAGCGATCGAAAGCGTAAATTTCACAGATTTTGTCCAGAGCGCAGCGACTGTAATAATAAAGCTCACGCAAACCTATCTTGCTATAAGTTACAAGGTGCCTTTAATTAGTTCACAGAGAAAATATGGAAACTTCAGCTGAAATATTTTTCACACAAGCGTGATCAGAGGAGATCCTTCTCTTCGACCTTTATGTGCATATCAAATTTACCAAATTGCACGAAAGAATTATTAAAATGCAGGCGTTAATCGGGCTAAAAAAGCATATCAGTGTGTAGTCTATACAGCTATGAAGTCACCGATTGCCTCAAACCCACGAGTATATCTGTAGCTTTCATCCACCAACATCTTAAAAACAACGCAAATCCACGTGTTTGCTCGATTGCGCTCTTGTGAATGATCGTTTGCATAATTCTGAAACTCGACCAAGATCTCCTTTTGACCAGTCAAACTTCGTTTGTTTATCGTCGATGTTGAGGATTTCAGCTTTTCATAACAACTGAATGGAGAATAGATGCCGAGTTGTCCTAAAACGTTGCGTAAAGGTAATCGGTCGCAACGCTTCCGCGCTTGCGTGACTTACAAGGTAGACAAAGGTGGTCGGAAGGCGCCTTCGTGATAATTTTCGTTGAAATATTTGGTCATGAACTACGCACAGTGTGGAGAAGATCAAAATTAGAGAATAAAGTTTGTAAAATGTGTGGCCGTGAAAGAAAGCCAGACTGACTGGAGATGTTTTCGAAGTTTTCGGAATTATGGTTGTAATCGGATCACACGAGTAATATATTTTCAATTTCTTGAATGTGAAGGCTATCATTTAGCTAAAAATTGATTCGTAAGGGCCTCTCTGGGCTATCTGCACGAGTAGACAAACCAGAATTCTCTTAACAAAATCAAAGGAAAAATTGTCATGACAAATTTTTGTCTCGATTTTTGCATCCATTAAAACATTTCAAAGTTGTCAATTTTTTTCGTCAAGGCTTGATCTGCTCATGCGACCAGCCGGCATATTTTGCCAATGGACTCAAATTCTAGTTGCGAGGATTTATCGTACGTCGTTTCAAAGTTCTAAAATCCACGAGTTTCGCAACATAAGAAAGTAAAAGCCTTCCAGATAAATTTTTAGTCAGTTCAATAACAAGCTGGTTGTAGTTTTTACGACAAAAATTGCGTTGAACACTCAGTCTCCTTACACTAACTCACATTTTCCTTTGTGCTCTGGATGCTCAATAATACTTTTACTACATTATCAGTGTCTTCCAGGTGTTCCCATGTTTACAACATATAAATATCTGTTTTGTTTTCCATTTCGAGGCCAAAATGACCGGACCAAAACAAGCTTGGCTTGTACTCATAGAAATCAGGGCTGAAATATCAGCAGCCACAACAATCTTTACTTTCCATGGATCAAGTAAATATTTTAAAAGAAAATGTTCTCTGTAAAAAATGTGAAATTCTTAAGTCCATTTTAATAGCTTTTAATTCTAATTCGTTACATTATCAAATTTTGGTTCCTCGATTTAGGTCATATGATGAGGGAAAAATTGCACGATCACGTCACGCAATACATCATGCTGGGTTTGTCCAGTTGATTTTGATGATTGCAGAGAAATGTCTAGTTTGTCGGTCAAAACCGTTGTGGTCCATAACACCGTAAGATCATCAATGATGGAAAAAAATTTGTAGAAAGGAGGGCTAGTTAATCGCGTTCCGTGTGCAAAATCTCGGGAGAAACTGCAAGAATTCTTTCAGAGTGTATGAGTGTTGTTTTGGTAAATAACACTATAACGTATTTCAAATTGTTTGTGGGCCCTTTTGAGCAACGCGATATGTCTGTAATGGCTAGAGTGCCAAACTTTATTCTTTAATTTTGATCTTCTCCACACTGTGCGTAGTTCATGACCAGATATTTCAATGAAAACTATCTCGAAGGCGCCTTCCGATCACCTTTGTCTACTTTGTAAGTCACGCAAGCGCGCAAGCGTTACGACCGATCACGTTTACGCAACGTTTTAGGACAACTCGGCATCTATTCTTCATTCAGTTGTTATGAAAACCTGAAATCCTCAACGTAGAGGATAAACGAACGAAGTTTGATCGGTCAAAAGGAGATCTTGGTCGAGTTTCAGAATTATGCAAACGATCATTCACAAGAGCGCAATTAAGCGAACACGTGGATTTGCGTTGTCTTTAAGATGTTGGTGGATGAAAGTTACGGATATACCCATGTGGCAATCTTTTAGCCCGATTAACGCCTGCATTTTGAGAATTCTTTCGTACAAATTGGTGAATTTTGATATGCAAATAAAGGTCGAATGAAGAAGAGTTGTATGAAAAATATTTCTGCTGAAGTTTCCATATTTTCTCATTGAACTGATTAAAGGCACCTTGGAACTTGTAGTAAGATAGAATTGCGTGAGCTATATTATTGCAGTCGCTGCGCGCTGGACAAAATCTGTGAAATTTACACTTTCGATCGCTGTCCATACGGGTGTACCAGCCAAAAATCATTTTTGGCTTCTAGCGACCCAAAAAAAGAGAATTGGAGAACAACTAAACTATTTTTGAGACATGTGTCCTAAACCCTTTCCATGGGTAAAAAATAAAAGAAAACTTTCTCCCGACGGGAAGTTGAGAGGACCGTTCTAAGCGAGAGCGGCACTTAATAGTTATTAGCGTAATGATTGTTACTGACTAAATAAAATTGCTACAAACAAGTCGAGTCGAGTAATTGTATTTCGAAAAGAGTAAATATTTCAAGGTTTTTACCTTTCATTACATCAAGAAGCAATTCAAGTTGTGTTTACTTTGTTGCTCCCAGAATAGCACAGACAGTGTTAAACATTATGCGAAAAAGTATAAGTTTTGATTGCTATCATGCAATTTACTTCACAAAACATCTGTAGATTAAAATTTCCTTTTTGGGGGGTTGTATTTAATGATTATAGGTATTCATCAAATTGCGTTTGTACTCTAGTGTACTTACTTCCTTTTCTTTCTTTCTGTATTTTCCTTTAAATCTTGCGCATTGACCCAACTTTGGGAAATTAGACAGTAAGTGACGTTTTCGTTCCTTCTTAGTAGCTATTAGTTAAGATAATATTTTCTATAGGATTGGAATTGCTTGAGGCAAGTTGAATATCTATTTTGATATTAAATGTAATTAACAAGTGAAATGTAGTGCCAAATTTGCTTTCTGCCTGTTCGGAACTCCAGATTGAGTTTCATTGACTAATTGTAATACGTGTTCTAGTTTGTTTACTGTCTCTATAATTTTCGCGAAAAAATTTGTGCGACATTTTCTGACCAGTTCAGATCTTCTTTTCAGTGAGTTGAAATTTCGGGTGCTTAAGACGCATAGTGTAGCGGCCGACACAAGCGAAGCAAACTTCAACGACAACTATGAGTTTCGCTGGTGAAGACGCACTATGAAGCGAAGATATATTTGACGGAAAAGACTTGAATCGTTTTAATAGCGTAGTCGAGGTATCCAAGTACTTATCGTAAACTGAAATATGAAATTATAAGGAAGAAGCTAAGCTAAATTCTAAGATACGGACCAACATTCCAATCATTCCGATATAAAAGCAAGATCCCAAAAGACTAGCTAAAACTCTAAAACAAACTCAGAAAAGACTATCTTCAAGGATAAAGGAGAACCGCTTGCAAACGAATTCTAACAAAACTAATAATCGAGTGAGAAAAAACGAGCGGCTTACTAACAAAGCATGAACAACGTAAGCCACGTGTTACAAAGTTGCAAAGAAACTGGTATAAAAAACTGAGCGAAACTACCGAAAGACTAGATGTTTAAACAAGTATGAAGAGAAGGAACATAAGCATAACATAACAGTCCCGCTTGTGAAGGTTTGACTAAAACGAACTTCGAGATAAGGTGGGCAAAAGAGCGCTTTTCGATAAACACATCTTATCGTTAGCCCAACGCAAGATAACTAACTAAAATGCGGTTCTGAGTGGAACTTAAAGATCGCGTCCCTAATGGACAAACAGTAACGTCACTTTTGCGGTTTAACACGTTTAACACGAAACAAACTTATAACAAATCAATGTCCGGTAGCAAAGGCGTGGCAGCCGTTACACATAGTTTCTTCTCGCGATCAGTAAAAGAAAGCGCAGTTCGAACCGTTACTGAATTTTTTTAATTTTAAACTTGTTAAATTCTGGTCGCGCAGAAAATTTCAGTCAGATGATTGCTTAGTATGTGAACATCCAGTTACAATTCATCTTGTCTAGAATTTATATTTTGCGTAGCATATCTTTGCTTAGAGCACTTCAGGGTGAGTTAAGCAACCTACGCACGGCATGTTCAATCTTTTAGTTAAAAAAGTAGAAAATCACTCACGTAGGAAAGTTTCATTGTGAAGTGGTATTTGCCTTTTTCCTTTTGCGATCATTGGCCTTTCGGTACGTTTAAACTCTAAGCAACTCATAAACTAGGTTATACAATACGGTGAAAGAAAACAAAATTCTATAATTTATAGAATTTTGTTATCTCACGCCATATCAAGTATTTAAAAGTATCAATTTGTTGCCTTAGTATTATTATTTTGTATGAAACACTTAAATTGAGCTAACAATTTATTTCTGTTGCTCTTTCCTCTGTAAAATCATGGTTTGTGGACGATTTAGCGGGTAAGAAATGATTTTAGTTCATACCTAGATCATGTTATTGAGCAAAAAAAAGTGAAAAGTAAACAACCCTTCTCAAAGCCCTTTTCTTTTATTCTGTTCAATTCAAAATGCTTTGCAAGATATTATAATCTCTTGATGTCTGAAAATATGCTCAAAGACATAAATTAATTAGCCTTAATCGATTTTATCATATGGCCCGTCTGGCCCTGCTCGCGCGATTCCATAGAAAAGCTGACGTGTGTAGGGCCGGACGGGTTTGCGTGAGCCGGCACCCGTTTCTCGAAATGCCTGATAACTTAACGGTCTCGAGGCAATACTTTAAAATCAAAATTTTAGGAAGAGAGAAGCAGCCTGGCAACCTTAGTATTCCATTTTGTTTCTTTAGCTTAAAGTTTTATTGTAGAATCTTTAAAGCAATTGAAACCATCTTGAAGAAAAGCAGAACAGCTGTACGGGCCCGTTGAGTCACCAGGACCCCGAGAAACGAGCTACCGGTCCGGAAAAACCGCCCGGCACTAGTGTACTTGGGCAAAAAATATTAAATGAAAAACATTGTCCGCTTTTGTGGCCAAAAATTAGTGACAGCAGAGAGTACAAATGGAAACAAATGCCACGTTTTTCGATGAAATGTGAGTTTCCTGTTCTAACTCGAAAACAGAAATGAAAAGTATCAATTGTAGAATCGCTTTTGTGGTTATTCCGCGCGCGCCAGTCTATCGCGTAGTATTTACGAAAAAAAAAAAAATCGAAATTTTCCACACTGAAAATTCATACGATAAAATGCGTAACGACTTAGTTAGGTCGGGCTGAATGGGAAATATTTGGCTTTCGGTCATAGCACTCGGACCTCTGTGTTGTGCACGGTGCGTACGTCATGACCTCGAACCAAATACTTTCCCGTCCGGCCCTCCCACTCAGTCAATTAGTACACGGTATCTCACAACGGCTTTAAACTGATAGTAAATTTCAGTTGATTCATTTTCTCCTCTTTTCTATCGGGTATACCAACGTCTAATTGACACAACAGGTCGTAAGTAGCTTTTTCTTTACTTTTCCTCATTCATTTTTACATTTCTAACAAACCAGGTACTATTCGACAGTCATCATCAGTCATCATGTGTTAGACTCTCTTCAGAGTTATCATCATTTTTGCAAAAGAGTAGATTTGTAAAAGAAAAAGGTTTACTTACAATGAACTGGTATAGTTTTCGCCCAAGTCAATAATTTTGATTGCGGCCAAGAGTTATACTTTGGCAAAATGTCCTTTTTACTATTGATGGCCGACAGCATGTTAAAGACTCTTATCTGGTCAGACTTCACCATTGACTGCCAACATGGTAACCATTTGAAATACCCAACAGTTGTGGCTAGTGTAATAGGATGCGTAGTCATACTACTGGCTGTTCCATTAACAAGACACTTTTACTTGACGATACCAAACTGAAGAACAATGTAGGCAATAACAAATGTGCCTCACTAACTAACATATCTCTTTCTCCTATTTCCTACCTTAACGGGCAAATAGATCGTAAGTATTTCTTCTTTTTATAGTTATTTGGCGGATTTCACATGTCTTTTCACTACTGAAGTAACAGTCATGTAACATATTTGTGTCACTGTCGCTTACTTTTGTAATAATGAAAGCTACAATTTCGTTTTATTGATATTATTACGGATGAGAAATTATGATCATTAATAAACATGACATTCTGATATTCGCCTTGCTTCCTAACTTATGGTTGGAAACTTGTTGACGTCGTTTTGAACTAGGCTCATGTGAAAATATATATTCAGTGTGAACCATAAGTAGATAAGGATCAGATTTTGATTCAGTGGCTCTGGTTACTAAAAGATTTAATGTCGTCT
This sequence comes from Pocillopora meandrina, assembly GCA_942486045.1. Classification (NCBI taxonomy): domain Eukaryota; kingdom Metazoa; phylum Cnidaria; class Anthozoa; order Scleractinia; family Pocilloporidae; genus Pocillopora; species Pocillopora meandrina. The sequence continues at coordinate 353,748 of CALNXJ010000088.1, forward strand.
GTGGTAGACTGTAAAATTGAGGTGTTAGTTACTTGAAACTAATTATGAGAATTAAAGCCATAATCATGAAAATGGTTTCATATCAGAATTATTTGTAGAGCAGAGGTCTTAGCCGACTGATTAATGAATATCAACTCTCTTAGCAGTTAATTACTTTCATTTTATTTATTTTTCTGTTCTTGATGTATTTTTTTTCTTATTCCTTGGCCTTGGCAACTGCGAAAAACAATTAGGACGTAAGTACATGTTTCGCTGTGATTTAAAGCATATCTATTTGCATGGCACCTTCACAGTACGTTTACGTTAACATATTTAACTAAAGTACAGGTGATGAACGAAAGAAAAAGTGCATAGCATTTCTCAATAAACAAATAAATATTTTGAGCAATATATGCACGTTTTAAGTTTATTTTTGTTACAACTTTTATTTACATGCCACTTCTGCGATCACTCAGCTGGTAAGTTGAATTTAGTTTATCTCGCGCAATTCTTAATCTTGATAATCATGCTCAAGACAGTTAAATTTTCCTTTAGTACCTAAGATCCTATTTACAACCGGACCGCGTATGAATTGTTTACTCTTTTCGGAGTGTATGTCGATTAAGTGTTGTAAAAACAAAGCTAGGTTATCACCACAACGAAAAATCATTGAAGCCTTAAGAATCTCATATTCAAAGCAAACATTTGGCATCCATGACTGGAAAACACACGAGATCATGTGAAATCAAATTTGCTGAGAAGCTGTAGCGCAGGACGAGGCGTGGCAAAACTCCGATGTTATCAAGGATTACTTCTGAAACCCCCGTTGAAAATCGCTTTCTCCTACAATAATACAGTTTCAGCCAATGAAATTTACGCTGACATCCATGTCACCAATGTGTTTTAAGTCTACTTTTATGCTTTATTTTGAATTTTGAGCTCAACTCGTGCTTTCGGTACATTTTTTTATTGGTAAAGACTTCCATAACTGGCCCCTCATACCGTGATCTGCAGGTGACAGCTGACGAGGAACATTCGAGCAATGCTAACTTTCTCTACTTTCTGATAGCGACTGAATCTTGCCCAAGACTGCAAACAAAAAAGTTCACAGTGTCTACCATAGTATCATTAAAGGGCTTGACAAACGCAGAACAGAAGTAATACAAAATTTAACACAAGTAATTCAAGGGCTGGTCATACCACGCATAAAATCAGCCAAACCCTTAACGCGAAACCGGCGTGAACGAGGTTAAACAGAAATTTAGAAATGCAACCCATCCTTGACAATTTTCTCTTGAGTTTCTAGAGAATCTTTTTCCAACATCACATCCTTCTCTGGGAAATGTAAATTTAGGCGCTAATGCTCGCTTTCCATGTGTTGAGAACGTACTGGAACCTAATTCCTTTCCTAAAAAAAAAAGGAGGGTTAAAGTTTTACGATGAATTGTTATTTCATAACTTAAGCTATGTTATTTAGATCATTAACCGCTCCTCCTTTCTTATCTCGTCTTTCCTGTCCAGCCAAAAGTGAAGGTAACTATCAATATCATCCGTTCCTATAAATTAAGAACCCTCCTGTGGCTTAATATACATTACTGACTCTCCGCACCGGCTGATTACTGATCAGCAAATTACAATCGTAAATAGCAAAGAAATATCTGCGTGTGTATCAATGACAGTTAGTCATAGCTGTTAATGTTACTATCCGAACGATTTTACTGATGTGGACAGTATCAGCATAAAATCAATACCCAAGCTCTGTAATAAACGATATTTGTATAATTATCATCAGATATCAGTCATATTTGGCTGATTGTCTGTTTGATTTAACAAATTCTGTCACATAATTATCGATTTCAATGCAAAATATTGACGTACCAAACAAACTGGTTAGTTCAAATAAACAAATGAATAGATAAAAGGATTAACGTCTTTTTCAAAATTGTTTTTCTCCTTCACGGCGTTCTTTCCGGATTCATAAGCGGGTGAGTTCAGTTCGTTCGTTAATCTTATGATGTGTTAGTCAAGTATTCCAAGGTTATATTAAGCCACTTACTTACTCACCGAGTGTGAATCTTTCTTTTCATGTTCACCTAACATCCTCATCCTAACTGATATAACAGATTGTAAGTAGCCATGCTTGAACTATCATTTATCAACGAATGGATTCCAATAGAGGGATTCAGACAGGATACTCTTCGCTGTTGATCAGAGGATGTGTGGACAAAGATATTGCATAGAAATAAAAATTTTAATTGTTACAAGAATTGAATTTCAACGCTTCAGGCTTCTGCCATATACTAGTGGAACTTTTAAACTAGTTTGTTTCTTTTAAAATTTTTGCACAGTCTTCCATTTGAGCATTAGAAAACAGTGCCACTCTCCTTGGCTTATAGCATGATAAATCCTTGACAGATGTTGAGAGAACACCAATGATGCTTTTAAATAGGGAACTGTAAGCTGGGTGATTTATAAGCTTCAAGCCATCAGTCTTTTTTAACTTGGAGATGTTAGCTCGAAGTCTCCTTGGAAATTAGAAACTGGGGATATAAACGATAATAATGTATTTTGTTATCCTTTATGACAAGATACAGATTAATGCAGCAAAGGAAGTAAGAGCATAGGTAGAGTGATAATATGACATATGACACTTTTCGCACAACTTGCTGTTTTCAAAGGTTGTATGGCATGGTCGTCTTGGAATGGCGGCTGCAAAGAGTGCGGTCAGTACCGAAAAAGAGTCGGTAAGTGACAAGAGGGAGTTTTTTAGAATTTGTGATTCGAAAGTGCAATGGCGGGTTTTCGCCATTGTTTTACAACTTCCAAACTATACAGCATTTATAAGCTTATATTCAATTGGATTCCTTCCTATGTATATACTGCAATGATAATTAGGCAGGAACCCTCAACAGTTATTGCCAATGGATGTTTTCTCTAGTAGAAATAAGATGACTTAATCTCCAACCGTTTATTACTTTTAAAAGATTATCTGGATAACCTTACTTCTAGAATTTAACTGCTCAAGAACTCGGGAATCACGACCTTGTAAATGTAAGTGGTTTTATGAATGAGGACAAAGTAAAGGACTCACCTTTTGGTCGAAAATGCTGTACAGATATGCCTAAACTGTCCTTTTATTAACTTCCAAACTATTTGTAAAATACGCTTTGTTTTTACCAACCGAGTTAGTAATGTAGATTGGCCAGCGTAAGTAGTTCCCCAGCTGATGTCTCGATTGTTAGCTCTGACGAAGGGCTAACGGTCCAAACGTCAGCTGGGAAAATCTTTACGGTGGCCAATTTAAATTTAAATTAACCCTTAGCACAAAAGTCAGTCGGTTACCTCCAAATCATCGCCTTAGTTTAAATGCTCTTTAGGCGGCTTCCCTACACCTGAGATACTCTGGACTAAGGATGGGTTGAATCTTGGTAGCAACAACATTCTCACGATTGATCAAGTGAGTTATGGAAATCCTGGTCAATAACATGCAGCGCTAAAAAAGTGAAGGGAAAAATGAATTAGCTTTTCATACTATGGGGACAGGTAAATGTTGACTTACTTTTGTTTCCTTCTGTTGCTCTTCTCATTTTCTAATGTTTTTTTCTCATACTTTCGCCTTTTTTGAATTCTTCTTGTTAATTCTATGCCCAGGTCCTCCTGGAATTAATCCTGAGCACAAGAATCAGTCGGTTACATATAATTCATCGCCTCAGTTCAAATGCTCATTTAGCGGTTTCCCGACACCTGAGATACTCTGGACTAAGGATGGGGTGAATCTCACTAACAACAATACTCTCACGATTCGTCAAGCGCGATTGGAAGACTCTGGCAAATACACATGCAGCGCCGAAAATATCGAGGGGAGCAGAAACTCAACTTTCTGGATCGAAGTGGCGGGAGGTACGGTTTTCATTTGCATATAGAAAGAGCTGAAGTCGCGGACCAATTTAAATCTTTAGTTAGATGAGGAAAAAAAAAATCGATTCTCTCGGTACCAAATCAGATTTAAGGACTTGAAACTGCACAAAGTTCAAAACTAATTAAAAATAATAAAAAAGTACTAAATTGATGATAACATTTAAAGAGCGAGAACATGCCAAAGTATATATCAAATCTAAATGAATTTTGTAATCAGACACATGTAATTAATTTTTGTGCAGTTTAAACTGATTGCTTTTTGGAACGTCGAGCAATTTTGACTTTATAGATATCACCATATTTTGTCACGGCATTTATTATAAAAGTCTGTCTAAATTTTTAATTACCCTTTTTTCTGCTTCTGACAAGTCATGATTTCATGTACATTTTTAGAAGTGGTAAAAGTGTACGCGTCACAGTATGCCAAAGCGGCCATCAATGCCTTAGTTTCTAAGTATTTATTATTGAAGTTGGAAAGCGATTTTTTAGAAACATCCATGTAAACTTTTCATTGAGTTGAAATTTGAAAAATCAGCGACCAAAACTGCAAAGAAATACATGAAAATATTACCGCTGTTACGTCGTTATGAACTTGTACTCTTGCTACAACGGACAATCTGCGTGATTAAAGTGACAGATTTAACGTAACGTTTTCATAGAATGCAAATATTTTGATCATTATTATCTGGCTATTCTTCAATGTAAATGTGTAGTTTGATCTTAGAGAAACTGGTGCTCTTTGAACATGGTTTTTACACCAAAAACTAGTAAGAAAATTACGAAGAAATTAATAAATAGGAAACTAAATTGTTACCTCCTGGGCTGTTGCTAAGATAGGAAATCTTTTAAGGAAATAAAACATGTTTTGATGTCACATTGGGCTGACCTATACCTTCCTATATCAAAAGTGAAGAAAACTGATTGCAGAATAAAATTGGATTAAAAATAGGCTCGGCAATAACGTAGTTTGCTTTCATTTTGAAACTAGTTAATTTAGGGTTGGATAAGGGAGGAGGGAGAGGGGGTTAAAAAGGAAAATGCGACCCTTTGTTTAGCTTGATGATCTTTTTACTTCAAGTCTCTCCCCAGATCATTCAGCCTCCGAAAAGCCAATCTGTTACCGAAGGATACCCTGTAAACCTTAGTTGCGTAGCCTCAGGTATTCCAACACCAACCTTCGTCTGGACTTTTAATAATGGTGACCTGCCATCTGGTATCAATCAAACCGATCACGAAGAAGAATCATTCCTAGTTTTGCCAAGTGTCATGAAAAGGATGAATGGGACTTACAAGTGTACAGCAAAAAACAAAGTAAACACAACCAGTTCCTCAGCAACTCTGCGTGTTTATGGTAAGTTCAGTTATAATGATATTGATAAGGATGATGATGATGATGATGGTAACGACGACGATGATGACGTTGATAATGACGATGATAATGTTGAAGATGAAGAACAGAAATAGGGAGAGAAGAAATTAAGACAGGAAAATGAACTCGTAAATCCATGGGCAATGTCGACTGAGAAAAGGCAGTAGCGTAGAGAGAGTTTAGGCAAACTCTGCCCATTTGTAGAGAAGGCAGATCACGCTATCTAACGGTTAAATATTTATCCGGTCAATGTGTGATAGTAAAACGTAAAGCGTTATCCACTAGATAGAGTTTTATTTTGTGGATAGTGTTATCTACCCTTCAAACGACCGGGGTCTGACCTTCAAAAAACGGATGATACCAGTGCTTAATGCTAATGTCCTTGGATCTTTATGATTCCAAACGCAAAGAACTGCGTAGATCTGAGTAGGAAAGAAACGCCTCTATCCTATCCAGCTATCCAGATAGCTCTCTATCTGGATGGTTGGTGATATTAATTTTTATTTTTAATGCCGACCAGCAAATTACTTTCCCACTAAGTTTCCTCTATTGTTATATATCAGGAAAAATAGAGGCTCCCTCCAGCGGCTCACCTCCCTCCAGCAGCTCACCTCCCTCCAGCAGCTCACCTCCCTCCAGCAGTTCACCTCCCTCTACCAGCTCACTGGAGTGGTACTATATTGGAGGACCTTTGGCTGCTATCGTTTTTCTACTGGCGCTAATTTCATACATTAAAAAACGCCGTGAGACAGGTAAAATGTTACTATACGAAAATAAAATGTCTTCATATGGCAGATTGTGGCTTTTAATACGTCAGTGTTTTGGAGCACGAAGGAGCTATTTTAAGCAGGTCATATTCTGCATTTCAAGCACCGATATTGAAGGTCCCTCTACAGTCCCGGCAAAGCCCATTACTAATCACATAACAAAAAACGTTATAAATTATATGAAACTAATCACCATGATAACCCACCTTATTCCTTCTCCTGTTGTTTGACAATAGAGTCAAATATAAGTTACACGTGGTTTCTGAGTCGCAAGCTTCAACTTAGTGAATGATGTCATTCTTACTCACAACGAAGCGATTTCTTTCATCTCTTTCCATATATCCTTTGATAATAGCCCCACCTGAGGTACCACCCAGGCTGCAGTAAGTGAATTCTCTTTTTTTTTAATGCTCACTGTTTGAACGTGTGGTTATTTCCGAAGTTTCTAACTCTTGAATAAGTCTCAGGAGAGTAGTGATAAGCGCCACTGCTGAGCGAATGTCTTTTTATCAGTTTTTCAGTTTGGACTGATTATATTCACCATCAAGACCACATGGGCCAAAATAAAATGTTTTTTCCTTTCGAAGCAATGGCAGATTTCGAAGCCGTTCTTATCAAATGGTATCTTTGTATCTTTCTTTTCTTTTGTTACCAGTATGCCGGGTTGTGGGTGGCATACTTGTAAAGAAGAAGAAAAGCTTTGACCCTTCGTCACTCTTTGTTACATAAACTACAATTGAAATACACTCGGAGTCTTTTAGACCGATTTAAAATACCACTCGATATATCGATTGTAGACAGTACTTCGGATGGTTTTAATTAGTATTTCATTTCTCGCGTTGGAGGCACGATATTTATATGACGTAAAATGCCGAAAAACACAGTCGGCGCTAGGTTTATTCAATAAAATCTCCTCTCTGAGTCGATGCGTCGAAAAAACGGGTTTAGCAAATTAGCATCAAAATTTCACTTATTTCAATAATTTTTTCATTGGCAAGTGATAATTTTCTGAAGCACCCGGAAATGAAACGAAAAGAAAAAAATTAAAGTGAAGATATAGAGGATATCTTTACCACGTTATGTTAAACCAGATTCAAGGAAGGAAAAGATAGATGGGTAACAGCAATAGTTGAAGTCTTGTTTCCATCTGCAATTATTCAGTGAAGGGGAAGATGAAGTTGAGATGGATCAGCTGAACGCAAACACAGATGGATGGGAAATTGCAGTTGAGCGCCTGAACTTTCGCGAGTATATTGGCAAAGGGGCATGTGGTTCAGTATGGCGAGCGCTACTGGGTCGTTCTCGAGGCAGACCTGGAAATCGCACGGTTGCTGCGAAATGCTACCTACGTAAGTACTTTTTCAGATCTTTCTTTCATACAAAGCTTGATTAAACTATCCTTTTTTAATTTATCTTAATAAAGACTATTTCACTTAGAACATGCTTTATTTACGTACCTGATACATAACATGGATAGCATAAAAACTATGCGTTGTTAAAATGATTTTCCAGCTGGCATGTCAAATTGTTGGCGGATGGTTCCCGGGGGACCAGTTGTTAAGTCTTTTGTCATACAACGCTACTAACACACAACAGAACACGAATATCATTTGAAGTATTAGAAGCTGTGGAGAAAAATTACAAATTTATCGGTTAAATTGCATTCAAACGAATAAAAGCGGAAAATACTATAATACTGAAAATGTCACTCCGTCGTATATTTTGTGAAATTGCTCGCTTATAAACTTTTGATAGGAAATAATATCATGTGACCTCAAAGAAACCTCGAGAGGGTGAGTCTGGCGAAAAACACTCGGAGCCGTTTGCCAGTCTAGTGGTGGTGGTATGATCTTCTTCCGCTGGAAAAGCTGAAAATCACAATGCAATAGAACCTGTATGAAGCAGTCACCTTGTAATAAGCTATCGGTTTTCAAAGTCCCGAAACTTTCCTCCTTTACTTATAGTGCTTTTTATTTCAAGCAGTTGTGGTCACCCTTTACTGTGGCCCAACAGCCTATTTGTAATGTTCCCCACCTTTATCGAACGGTCACTAAAGCGGGAGTAATCAAATAAAATTAAGAATAATCTTTCAAGTGAAATTTAATCCATGTTTATCTCCCAAAATCAATGTTAGGAATATTTTTGAGCGAGGTTAAGTATGTTAAGTGGTCCGTGATGACATAGGGTGGCATTTTTAAACTTTTATCAATAGTAGCCCTACTCCGAGGAACCAATATTAAACGGTCAACCTTTTTCCGTGCGTGACCGCTAAATACAGGTTCGACTGTAACAAGCTTACAGAGTCAAATGAATTTACAATAACTCTGGGAATGCTTACGAATTATTGTAGCTTTTAATAAGATAAAAGCAAGGATTATCTAATTTATGAACTAGCATGTATTTGCAGCATGTGTTTAAAAAAAAACTGTCTCAAATATATATTCGACCGACTATTAGGTATTATAACAGATAGAATTTCTAGGCTTAATTGCGTCTCTACTTTTGTAAGTTATCTGTCAACAATTGCATGGTTCAATGGGCTTGCCTAGTTAACAACAATGCTCGAGATGTGCAGCGTTTTCTTAGCAAATAATTTTTTCAACGAGGATGAATCTATTTTGGAAATTTCATGTTCAATACAATTGAAAAATACGGCTAACTGACATTTTTGTGGCAAGTATGGATTATATGGAGTTTAGTAAACGAATTTTTTTTTTTATGTAGACCAAATGCATTATAATTTGCGCTGGTAAGATAACACCAAGCATACAACAATTCCAGATGTGGATGTTTACCACATAATTAATTGTGTCTCTCTTGACATGCAAAGTTTGTTTGTTTATCTAGTTTTTGTGTGGTTTCCTAGCAATCTCCGGAGAGAAAGGAAGGAAGGCCCTGCTGAGAGAGATCGAGTTATTAAAACTCTTTGGAAGGGAGGGCCATGAAAATGTTGTTAAGTTCATTGGTTGTGTCACAGTTGGAGGTAATCAGCTATTGTTATGATTATAATCAGCTAATTCACAGCAACGATTGAGACATCTCTGAGTTCAACCACTGGTACAATTACTTCTATCAGTATTTTTAGTCTTTGCTAAGATGGTGTACTAATTCAATGGTTATTATCAATTTATTGACTGTTTTAAATGAATTTACTTCGCACTGTATGAGGGGCATTTTACTTGGAAGATGTTAGCTCTAAAATCTACATGCTAATTGTGATAAAAACTTCAACTTACGATGGCAAGTCTTTGTCTATTAATCTGCCGTCTCTGCTTTTTCTGTCTGTCTGTCTGTCTGTAGATTTCTATCGGCCGTATGTGTCCGTCTATTTTCTATCTGTGTGTTTTCTTCTTTCACTTTCCCTCTCTGTCTCTACTTTGATTCATTACAGATATAACCTGAGGTATAACTAGATAAAGCATGTACAATTCAAACACGTTTTGGAACTTCTGCACTGCTTGCCGTAAAATAATTTTCTTGTTTTTCCCTTTTAGCTCAGCCGATACTTATCATGGAGTACCTGTGGCGAGGTGACTTGCTGGGTTATCTCAGAAAATCCAGGGGGGTTTTCGACCAATATCATCATGGGGTCGGAGGGGTCGACCACTTGACAACATATGACATGGTGCTGTTTGCTAAACAGATCGCACATGGTATGACTTTCCTCGCGTCCAGAGGGGTAAGTGCTCAAACTCTTTCTGATCAGCATGTGGTCCTGCATGTGATAAAATAGCATGACTTGCAAATCGTCAAAGTAATACTCCATACGGCTAAAAATATCCAGCGCATTAGAGTCACTATTTCACCGAGAAATGGTCTGACATTAGCATGATGTTAAACTTTCTACCTATATTTTACTTTTTTATTTTATGTAGTTTATAAAAGCCCCTTTTAGCAGATCATATAATTATTTGTTTTCGATTTCAGATAATTCATGGCGATCTTGCAGCTCGTAACATCCTTCTTGATGAGCATCGTGTCTGCAAGTTGACTGACTTTGGGCTCTCCTATCAGGATTTCAAATATGGCCCAGGAAATGCCAAGAAGGTAATTTTCAGAATTTTTTCACCATTTAGTCAATTGGTTTTGGGGCTGCTGGTATGGAAGATAAAAATGTGAAGAATTAAAATATTACTGTCCTTACAAACCTTTCTTTTCAGTTGTACAGTCTTACTGCAAAACATATTTCCCTTTGACGGGAAGCCATTCTAAGCGTATCGAAGCTTTCACAGAAAAAAAAATTTGTACCTAGGGAGTGAACACAGGAAATAATAAAGCCGGAAGAGGCGGAAGAGATATCGTTCTCTGAATAACAAAGATACAAACTCGAAGGGCAAAGTAACACAGGAAATTTAAAGCAAAAGGAGTGTGTGAATTGTTTTCAAAGAATTTGTACAAAGGTGTCTACTGCTGTTGACTTTATCGTGAATCTTCACATCACAGTTTTAATCTTATATGCAAATTATTTTAGGAGCTGTATACAAGCCTCCTTAGATTTCAGATGTTTATAATATTTTGGTTACTCATCCAGGGATGTATCCCAATCAAATGGACTGCACCCGAGATTCTCTTTGGACATGTGGCGCAGCTGTCAACCAAAAGCGATGTGTACGTACTGTATTGGTTATTATCTACATATATTCCATAAGTGAATATTTTTTACGATTCTACCTTAACGTAGCGAGGGAAACTAGAATATTCAGTGCTCTATTGATTAGAGGGTCATCAGGAAGCGTCAAGCTGAGGAACAGCTGAGGTTACAGATGTAGTATGAGACTTTATATGAATATTAAGTTTAACGAGCAATATCCACAATCTGTTAAGGACAAGAAAAGACGGATGAAAGGATGAGTGGATAATCAAACTAAAAAATATGGCGTTTTCTCTTAGGGAGGTTGCTTATATCTTGATGGCATGTTTCTAAACATCCCAAGTATCTGAGTAATTATTATCTTTCTAACCCAGTTGAGATATATCGTCATCCTTCCATTTCTTTGACAGGTGGTCCTACGGCATCGTCTTGTATGAAATCTTCACTGTCGGTACTTAACTTATTTGGTACTTTATATTCAGGAAATATACCTGCCGAAATTTCACGCATAATTACTAACTGATGAGTGATACCGAGCGGACAAAAGAGCATTGTACAATAGAGAAGTAGAAGCAACTCTCAATGTCGCTGATAAATAAAATTATGACGATGCATAGTAACTTGAAATAAAGCTTAAGTTTAAGTAGAACTGAAAGTATTCAGTACATTATTGAAAAACCTTAAATCCATCGCTACACTTAAATTTGTTTTTTTACAGTGCTCTTTCATCTGATGTAAAACCGAAGTGTATTTCAGCAATTAATTGTCGTTTTGACAGAAGAATCATTTCCATCGCGCTGAGAGGAATGAAAGTGATTACAACAAAAAAAGTGTGCTTTTTTGGCCAACAGAAAAAAACATTATTTTTCCACAGGAGGCATTCCTTACGAAGGATGGTCTCAATCCACGACAATGAAAAAAATCGAAGAAGGTTATCGTCTACCAAAGCCTGAACATATCGACGACAGTTTGTAAGTGTTGCTTCCTCTGTGTGGAATGTTGTATAAGTCAAAAGCAACATCGATTGCTGCTGTGGTCAGGTGTTTTTGATACATTCGCTCTGAATAAGTAGCCTTCCTAAGAAAATGATTTTATCTTGTCAGAATTCGTTTGAGCTGCAATGTAATGAGATAAACTTATCATTTCAGTTATTTTTGTAACTATTTGTGGTTTCTCAACTTTGCTACTTGCAATATGTCCCTGCGTTTTTCTATAGATACGCGGTGATGTTAAACTGCTGGAAATACGAAAACGCCAGCCGGCCAGACTTTGTGAAGCTGTACCAAACAATGGATACATATATTAAAACAAAGGTTTGCCATACAGCGTCTAATTCAGGATATACTTCAGAAATTGAAATCGGTATCCTACCAAGTCAATTGCGAATTTCTTTTCACGTCAATGTGATGTCAAAACGCATTAACTACCCAGCCGCTAACAATTTGTGAATTCAGTTTCGTCATGAACCAATGTTACTTTTAAACATATGCAAGTGTGGTTACGTTATGTCAATCTGGATCACCCTTATTTCCCTCTGTTGTCTACACACAAGAAAGAACGGAACAGATCTTAAAATAACACTTTTGGAGAACTTTGACAGAAAGGAAGACTTTACCTGACTTTTATTCTTATCAATTCATGCAAGTACTAATGGTTCTTGTCTTTGTGATTGATATCTGATCCGCTCTTTTTTTCCTTTTTAGTGACTCTTTTTTGGAATTTCTTTGTTGAATTTTTGAAATTCATTCGTTCAAGATTTTTTTAACTCATACAGTTCTTGATTACCTTCTAATCTTTTTCATAGACATATGTAGATATCTTTGGCGATGACAAGTATGATCAGGATAAGTACAACTTTGTCGATGACCGTGGAGCTGTTGCAAACCCAGAAGATGCAGGACCGGACGAGCTAGGAGCAGCTACAGCAAATCCCATCAGTGAAGTGGGTGAACACGGTGCTACGGCACATCCCTTTCCGGTTGCAGTGGACGATGATGCTACAGCTTTCCCTCTTGGAATTAACGTAGAAGACGAAGGAGCACCTGCAACAGATCCCGACCGTGAAGTGGGTGAACACGGTGCTACGGCACATCCCTTTGTGATTGCAATAAACGATGGTGCTCAAGCTTTCCCTTTCGCTATTAACGTACCAGAGAAAGGGGCAGCTGCAAGAAATCTCGCCCATGAAGTGGATAAGCACGGTGCTGCTGCACATCCCTTTGTGGTTGCAATTGACGATGGTGCTACAGCTTTCCCCTTCGCTATTAACTTACAAGACGAAGGGGCAGCTGCAGGAAATCTCGCCCGTGAAGTGGGTAAGCACGGTGCTACGGCACATCCCTCTATGGTTGGAATTGACGATGGTGCTACAGCTTTCCCTCTCGGAATCAGAGTAGAAGAAGATGGTTGTACAGCATACCCTTTTGAGAGTGATAAGAAAGATATGGATGCCCAAGCGCACCCTTTTGAGAGTGATACTTTACCATACCTTAGCGAGAACGAGAAAGAAGATGTTGATGACTCCGAGTGCCCTCTTGCGATTGAGGAAGAAGAAATTGATCCTTTACCATCCTCCCTGGAGATGGACGAAGACAGTCTCGCTGCTTCAGCATGTCCCCTTGTGACTGACGAAGAAAATTCTGATTCTTTAGCATACCCCCTTGTGGTTGAGGAAGAAGATTCCAACAACTCAGCATGCTCCCCTGTACCTGGGGAAGAAGATTTGGAAGCCACAGAATGCCTTTCTGTTACTGAAAAAGAAGATCCTACCTCTTTCGCACGCTCCGCAAATGAGGTGAACAAACTCGGTGCCTCACCATTCCCTTGTGTGATCGAAAAAGAAGATCTTGATTCTTTAGAATACAATCCTCTGATCGAAAAAGAAGGCCTCAGTGAATTCGTCTTCCCTCCAGAAATTCAAACTGATGACGAAGAAGGTGTAACAAGTGGAACTGAAAATACCGTTGGTTATGAAGGTGCTGTGGCAGTTCAATCTGAAAAGGAGGCAGTAGAAGAAGAACCTAAGACTTGCCAACTAGAGTACACGAAAGATGAACAAGACGATCTTGGAAACTATATGGACGACCGAAGTGATGCTGTGGACCTTTTTGACGGAGACGCTGGCGTACAAGAGTATGATGGTAATCAACTTACTGCTGCGGATATAGACGAAACTGGAGGTGACGAAGACGAGGAGTCATCTGAAGCAACTCCTCTTGTGCAGGACTGAGGCTTAATAGCAGAATTGCTGAACCTCTAAGGTTGTAGTCTTATAACTCTCTGTGGTAATTTGTAGTTTATATTTCGAGAATTTCAGCCTCAATATTTCATAGTTTTCGATTTTAAGAAGTAGGTTTTTCGTACTTTTACTTTAGTAATGCTTTGGTAGTGATAATAACCATTTTCATAGTTTATAAATGGAGGTTAAGTGGAATTTTCTTCAAAGAAAAACTTGTTTATTTACTTCACTTTTGCATTTCTTAGTTTACCGTTTATTCACTTGGTGCACTTGTCAGTACTTTGTTGATATTATTGACTGTAGGCTGATAGAGACAAAAAAAACAGAAAAAAAAAGAGATTGCTGTTAAGATAATTTTTATAACTGATCAAGTCAGAAATGCTGCATAAGTTTGTGAGTGTTGTTCCCAGTATAAGTAATATTTCCTAATCTAATTAAGAATAATTTACTTGTTGCAAAGCACTCCCTAAATGCTTCAATAAACTTATATAAGCTAAACTCGTTTCGTTTACTCCATTCGTTGAAGCAAAATTGCTGGTCCGGATCTAACTGTAGATTTGAAGGATGCCATAAACTAAAATGACATCCTGCCTACTTCAAAGAGTAAGATTGACGAAAATCCAGTAGCGCTGCGTTAGTTCTGATAAGTGCATATATTTTTCTATTCCCAGCTTACGCTCGCTTAGCAACCAGGAGTAGCATATTTTCAAAACATTATTAACCCAATACATTTTATCCTTTTTGTAGACAGCAACTGACTCACCGGCCTTTTCAATCGAGTTCTCTATTCCAATTTGTTGATTAGATAGGCGGTATTAAGCTGATTAGTCTTGAATGTTGTTATTTCACACCACTGCTTCTAATCATTGTCTGAGAAAAGTGTTTTAGAAGTTTGAAACATAAATGACCCCATTGTGATGATTCTTAGTGCAGAAGTTGGCCTAAGGCAGATATTCCAAGTGCCAAGGAAGCATTATTTTTTACTTTTTATCTCCACAGTTTCAGGCATTTTGGCGTCTCGGGATATTGTGTTTGAATATTGTTGATACTAATCGTGCCTTCCTGGTGCACTATGTCAGCAAATATGTCGAGTTTAATCAAGCAATAGATGGCGTTTTCGAGAAACACAAACGAGCTAATATAATAATGGATTCTCATTCAGTCATTTTCCAGTTTTTATTTTTTTCACGAGCACTTACATAGAACACTGACATTGCCTAACCCATTGCTTCAACTTTCATCGTGAGAAGTACTGTGCTATGATTTTTAGAGAAATAGGCAACGGCAGTTATTTTCTTAGTGTCCGTCGTTGTGTTTTTTGACACGAACAGGGCCTTTGACAAAATAAACGAGGGCATTTCGGCGTGGCTTAGTTCATCATTAATCCATCTGATAGAAAACAAGTAGCGCTCATAAATTCTGAGTCCCTGACTCTCTGGTCTATGAATCCAGAGTGCCACAAGCGGTTCTTCCATGACTTGTTTTGTTCAGAATTTATGTAAATGACTTTTCATATGCCTCTCAATCTTGTTTTACTGAATATTATTGGATGATACTAAACTTCAGATTTCTCTCCCAGTTCAAGGCTGGGCTAAGACAGCAATTTTTTTTCTGAGACAGGGAGTGTCCTTTAAATGGAAGTGAAATAAAACCACGATCGTCGATCAGAAGATCGCTGGGGACTATGATGTCGATCTTAAAAATTTTGTTTTTTGCCTTTTTTTCAGTATTTATCTCTTTGACTGTTCAATATGCTTATAAGGAAGTATTTATCGTTTAGATAGGGTTTTGAAATTTCTGCACACGAAATTAAATTTAAAATTATTTTTTATTGGAATCTCCCGAAAATCTTACATATTTCGATCCATATATAGATATAAGGAACCCAAAAGTAGTCACTAAAACGTTACTCCGTACATCCTTCTCCATTCACCTCCAGGGGATTTGCGCCTAAAAATGTTGTGATTATTACAGGAATAAATTATTCAAAATCATATTTTTGTATTATTTTATCTCACAGTATTAAATTATATACAAAAACAAATATTCATCTAAGTGCCGGTGGCTAGGGATAGATATTGACATATCCCCGCTTGGCAGCTTGGTAAATATCCACCACTAGTTAACTCTACCTTGGTGAAGAGTTAAGAAATAATCATTTGATAAACTTTCAATAGGGCGATTGGCATCGCAACTTATCATAATAATGCAAACATTTCCGAGAAGCTAATATTGGAAAATGGATCATATTTCTATCCATATCTTCGCCACCAACACCAGCACCTGTACAACAACAACTGCAATGTGTCAATAATCATGTATTGTTACCCTTGGTGTTATCAAAACAAGCAGGCTGACATATCTGTCAACCAAAAACGGTTTATTTATGCGACTAAGAATAAAGTATTTGAAAGCCTAATGACCCAATTTCCCAGTCTCTAGCTAAATACTATAACAGGTACCGATAAGTAAGCACGTAATACTTCTTAAAAATCGTCAGGAGGAGACAGATTGTGCCTTTCTGGGAGAGCGTAGCCGGTTTTAATGACTAAGCTATTGAGTCACTCATCACGCCCTTAAAACCAAGGCTATTCCCAAAATGGCCTACAGTATATTCTAGAGCTCGTGTGAATGATTTATTCGTATTGCATTATTACACATTTTACGCTTTGTTTTTGGAAGCAGATGTGAACTGTTTGTGGAAAAAAAAAATTTGTTGAATATTGATAAGAGAGACGACCGCTGGTGTTTTCATCATAAAGTAAATGTTCAAAAGAACTTAAAGTTTAGCTAAATCTCGTTTTTTATTATTCTCGACTTTAATAATACCAAAATATAAGCCATTTAATTACCAATCAGCCATTTTTGTGGCGTCCTCAATTTGTGAGATGTTTAATGTGGTCTTATTTGATATTCAAGCATGACGCATTTTAAAATAAAGGTTAGACATACTCATCTTGAGGTTTTTCCTCCTGATTGTGGGGAAAAGTTAACTGAAAGTGGCCAAAAATGCAAAAGAAAGCAGTGGTTCACTGTGGCTCTATAAATAGAGAAGTCAGCAATAACTGAGGCGGCGAAAAAGGAAAAGAAAATAACAACCTTCCTTATTTAAAAGCGCCGCCAGCAAGAGGACTAAAGGGGCCGCACATATGTACGGGGTAGACTCTTTTAAGGTTTTATTCGACAAAGTTGCTTCGTACTTCGCTGAAAACGGTTTGTTCAGTCAAAATGCGAGATATTAGATTTACGTATGAGAGAACAGGGCATATCGAGCAAAGACAAGTCCACAATTAACGTTTATTATTAATTTTGTTTATGCATAGGCGATCTTTAAATAAATATTAGAAACCCGTCCAAAATAGATGGAAAGAATCAATTCTCAATCAATATCTCATTGTATTTCATGGCAAAAAAAAGAGACTAATTGATGTTATGTCTTCCTCTTCTTCTTATTCTCCTTCCTGTAAAGCGAACATGGAAAAGAAAAAGAAATTTGTATTCCTCCTCATACTGCAATAGAGTTTTCGACTCTGTAAGTGCAATTACTTGTCAGCATTCAATGATTCGTTATTGATTAATATGAAAATTCGCAAAAAATTATTTCTTTAAGGACACGGAAGTTTTTCCACATAATTAAAGGCGACCTTGAATCACGAACAACAATAAAACGCCCTGGCTGTGTCCTTTACTGCCTTTCTCACTTCTGTGATTTTCCAACAGTAAAGAAAAGGATTCAGAGATGAGTTCAGATAAACTAAAGTTTTCGTAGAGAGCCACAGAGCATGAACTGCTGATCCACTAAGTACTGTATGTCTCAATATCGACACAATTATAAAAGGGGTGTCGCAAGCCACTAAAGCCAACTGCACCCAAAATATGCTGGAAACTGTTTTCTGATATTGTTTGATGTTTAGTTGAACTCTCCCGTTTAATCTTTGTTTTGCTGTCCATGCACGTACTCTTCCCCTTCCTGTACCTTTTACTCCTGCTCCTTCTTCTGTGGCTGTTCTAATCCCCGTTATTGGGCTTGCTTCATCTTTTCCTACTCCTATATCTTCTCCTGCGTTTGACCGTCCTTCGCCAGGGTTGTCTTCTACTTCAGCCTGGTACCGCTGTAATCTCAGGTGGATCTTTACGTAGCAAAACACGGAAGTAACCAGAGATACCACAACGGCCACAAAAGCAACAATCTCCGAAACCGTTTGACTCCAGACACGAACCAATCCGCACAAAACAGCAATTATCCAGCATAAAAGTATAACAGCTTGAGTTCGCTTTAGTGTCACAACTTGTCTGTATCTCAGCCTCAATAACAGAACAAGAAGTCTGTCAACACTGATGGCTGTTGATATCAGTACAGTCACTCCAAACAAAACATAGTTGGATATACAAACAACCTCTTCGACGTAATACAAAATATCTATGTCGCTGTTACCAAGATCAATGTAAAGAAATAAAAAAGTCACAAACAGAGGTTGTGAAAAAAGACCCACACAAATATCGGTAGTGGCTAGACATTCAAACAAGACCTATGCAGCGGGATGCAAAGAGGACACTTTATAAAATGTTAATAGAAGCAGAGCATTACCAAGAGATGCAGTGAAGGAGAGGACAATGTTGAAAGCGAGGAGAAATGCTACTACTCCAACTGGTAATTGTGAAGATAACTGGCTTGTGAGGGTCGCCATTGGCGCTCACGTTCAGACTTGTGACTCTGTCTTTCCCTCTTTGGGAAGCAAATGAACGTTTATTAGGCGATCCGTCTTCGATATAAGTGTGTTATTGTTCTGTTGAGAATTTTAGCAGTTTCTATTGGATAAAAAATTCCTCCTGTCGTCTGATTTTCCGATGACAAATGTCACAGCTATAATTAGACTTGTTTTTAACTCTTTCGTGTTTTATTCAAATTCTTCGAATTTTCATCCTGTTTAGTGAGCGGGTGCTACATTTATTTAACAAACTAAATGACGTAGAATCTGCGAGTTATTTTTCACCGATACTTTGTAGAGCTTCCTCAACAAGTCAGCTTTTCTTTTCAGTTCCTGACCCATGTGTGTCTTTGTCCTTCTTAGCTATGCTTGTTTTGTTTTAAGGTAACATATTTGTGGTTCCTTTATGATGAGCTAGTGCTTTTTAGATGAAAAAAATTTGCATAATATACTGGTGTTTAAGAACATTGAGGTCAATTCTCATAAAATAAAGGCATCCTTGAGCTACAAACAACAAAACGCTCTGATTGTCTTCTTTACTGCAATTCTCACTTCTCTGAACTTCCAGCACTAAAAGAAAGAGATTCAAATTTAATTTAATGTTATCAACTGAGTTGATAAAGTAAACTGGCTACCGTATGCCAGTTCCCTATTATTCGTAACAGAAAAATTAATTACTTTGCCGCGAGTGTGTTCCCTAAATTCAGAACTCATTAGCCAGAGCCAATTTACCGGCACGTTAAAATATGTTAGTAAGTAGTGGTACTCTTTAACTTGACGAAAAACATAAGCGCAAGGCTGAAAAATATTCGTGAAAATCCTAGCTCGATATCACTTTTTCCTCTGAATGAATTCGATTAGGAACTGACGAGAAAACACAACTTCAAAATTAATTAAATTTGCTTTGAAAGGAGTAGGCTGTAGTGTGCGGAAAAAACAGTTTTACCACCGCAAATAGCCAGCTGAAAAGAAACAATTACCTCCATGTTTCTTTTGAAGTAAAAATGAAAAAATAAGCCACAGGAAATATTGGAAAATCGCCATAGGAAAAGAAAACAAAATGATATTGACCCAAAACACTTCAACTTTGTTTTTCTTGAATATAGAAAACCGCCCTTCTGCAGTTGACAGTCTTAAATGGCTAGAGAGACTTAAATATCACCACCTGCTCATTTCGGAAACTAGATTCGTTCTTTGGATGTTGTGTGGTGTTCAAGAGGAGAGTTCTCAACGCCTTCACCAATGAGTCGTTATTTTGCTGACCTACATCAAACACGTGTTGCAATAAGTGACGTGATTTAAAGTTCATCTCTGCTTTAGTGCCAGGGGGGCGCTATAGTCCACAACCTAACAAAGTGAAGGATTTTGTATGCAAATAGGGAACGAACGCTCGTTCTCGTCATCAGCCCTGCGCAGAAGGTAAAGAAGTTCTCGATCTATTATTTGACCGGCCATGTTGGACTTGGAGATTGAGTGGACAGTGGAAGGAGGGAGCGGTGAAAGGCGAAAAAACGCTTGCTCGCAACTCTGTTTGTGGGCGAACACAGTTTCCCAAACCAAAAATGACCTCAGGCGAGCGTAATCTTCATTGCCCCCCCCCCCCCCCCCCCTTTTTGACCGTGGCTCAACCCCGTGTTACAAATTTCTTCCTCTACTGGAAATGAAAGGCTAGTTAGTCGCAAGGCTCTCCTCCCTACCCCCTTCCCCAGCATTTTGTCAAGCTTTCGCACCAATTGCTGCTACCCATTTTTATTCCTCGGTAGAGAGATGTACTGTGAGAATAACGTATCTTCCCAAAGAACACTTCACAAAGACCTAACCAGGGTCCCAACCCAGACTCCTAAACTTTAATGATTGGGCTTCAGCTCCTCAAATAATTTCACAAAGAGGTTTGGAGGAAGGAAAAAAACAAAACAAAACAAAAACAACATTGAGACTTTGAAAAGGATTTGAGCTTGTGACCTCGCGAGATGCCGGGTGCAGTGCCCTGGCCGACTGAGATATGTAATCACTACCCGTTAATGAATGGTGAATTTGTCGGCTCTGGTCTTACGATCAAGATGAACTGAATTTAGTGTTTCATAGAAATCATAAGAATCCTCTCATCTCTGAAGGAGTGAGAAGAGGGAGAAAAAAAGAGAAGAAAGGAAGGTAAGCAGAGGCGGGAGAGGAAGAGGATGGGAATGAAAGAAGAAGGATGGAAGGGAGGAAAACAAAACAAGGCAGAGGTTTCCGATTTATAACCTCACCTCAATAACGGCTACAAAGCTATCAGTTATATCGGTACACAAATCAAATATTGTCTTCTTAACGTCGATTGTAACTGTTCAAAAGCAATTGAAATTTCCAACATCATTTACACGCTCATTTCATAAACGTCAAGGTATTTCAAATTAACTGATAACGAGCGCCAAACAAAATTTCTATTGAATTTTTTAGCAAGCCCTCCTCCTTACCTATTGGTTGATAATCTGTTGCGTCAAAGATCCGAACGAGGTCTCGCACGGTCCAAGGAGCCTGGAAGGCGGTATTTCCAAAGGATCCGAAAGATATTTTACTATAAAATACGGAAGAACAAACACCGCTCCCTTCAGTCCAGAATTCATTTTTTTTTCATTTTTTGAGATATCAGAGGCTCTGAGGAACTATTCTCTGAGGGCCCAGTTATGTAAAGGGCGGATAACGCTATCCGACGCATAGAGTTTTATCTAGTGGATAGCGCTATCCTACCTTCGAAAGACTGGAGCCGGAAGTTTTAGGGTTATGAGTCGAATAAAAGAGCTAGAGCTCTTTCACTTTTCCAAACACTGCAAAAGTTGCTAAAAAATTGATGAAAAGTTGAAAAACTTCCTTACTCAATTTTGGATGTCTATAAACTGCTGAAAACCTGTGGAACCATAATCCCGGGTGAGTATTCTGTGCTCTCAGTTTGAATTTGAATATCGAGATGACATATAGATCACAATTAAGGCCGACGTTGTGTTCCGTTATTTTCGTGAAACGTGATCTGGACTCACTGCTTTACAGTATGGCATTGGCTCGTTCTATAAAAAAAGAAAAGGATACAATCTCTGAATTGATGATAATCTCCAGCCCGAGGGATGAAAAACGCCGCTGACAAAGTTGTTAAACTTATCAAACTTATGTATAACCCGTTTGCCTTTGACATCCCATAATACACCGTCGTTCAGTACCAGGTCGTTCGTAGGATTGAAGGAGGCGAGGTTCTTTGGGTAGTTATTAGTGTTGTTGAAATCGTGCAGAGTTAGTATCCGCTGATCTGTCGCAGTGTCGTAAATCTGATGGTTGAATATAATCTAGTGAATACCATCATTACACTCTAACTGCATTCTATCAGTTATCGATAAAAAGGGGGTTTTGGCAGAGAAGTACCTCACGTCATAAACGACAAAAAAAAACCAAAAAAACCCACAAAAAAAAAAAGAAAGAAAGAAACAACTGAATCAAATACAAGAAAATACTGGTCAACCTTTACTAAGGCAATCACTAGGCTTTGCCTCCAATTTATCAACGATCTACCGATAGAAATCTCGAGTTTGGCGCCTTAAAGTTTGGCTAATGTTTCAAAAGTCGCATTTCAACTGAGTGGCGAGAAAGAAAAACCAAAGTTGTTTCTGAAGCATATGATAATAACAAATAAGAAAATTATCAAATACAGCCAAGAGGCCTCAAAACAAGTTAACTGAGGCGTAGAAAAGTGATCTTGGCCATGAAGTTTGGGCTAAAAATGCCTCTTGAAAGTCCATGTATTCGAGACAAAAAATGATCGCGCCCAAACTTGGGCGAAATTAGCGATTCTATCTTCCTTGCTGTCCCGTGTTCATGCAGTAGCAATTTCGCTGATCTATTTTTCCTTTTGTAAATGTTCTAAATGAACAGCGACAATTTGTCAAACGAAGGCTGCTCCTGACATATTTAGAAGTGAAAATGCATCATATATCTTGAACTCACATCCGCAGTGGCGTCGAGTGTGCCAATAGTTCTGTCTTCTAATAAATTACTAAACTTTACCCAGGTGTCTTCGTTAAATGGATGTCTGGGCCAGAGAAACAAATAAAATTTTTAAGTAAATAACATTTTTTTTTAAACAAAGAGATTAATGTAACGACGAAATATTACAGTTCGCCTACTGTCACCGCGTTATTAACACCAATCCGATTATAGGATACGAGCCACGATATCCACCGAAACTAATTCCCATGCCACAGAAACTGGACACAATTTCTAGACTTTAACATGGAAGTTAGAAGAAGTTGTCATCTTGATCTAATATCTTGTAAATATGTAAGAAAATAATAAAAAAAAAGTGTGAAAAGTGTGAAAAGTGTAAAACACCAAATTCTCATAACTAATTTACAAGGAAATGTGTAGCAGCTAGAGGAGAGAATTTAAATCAGATCTTGGGAGTTGAAGGATTTAGAATACCTTGCTAAACTTACCATATCCTTAAAAACTGCAGCACTTTCCAGCCCAGGCATGGCATTTAACAACACTCTGGCTGCAGTGCAGTTCAGATCAAACTGTTCCACAGAGCTCATGATGTAGGAGTTCACTAGTTTGTCCATAAATTCATCATTTCTGAACAGAGCCTTTCCATGCTATGTTTCATTCGTTCTGAGAGGGGAAAAGAACATTTTTTTTGGTGTGTAATTACAGCCACACGCCAATCCAACAACAGTTTTAACACAAGCAGGGTAAAATTTCCGCACAGCCCCATCCTACATTATGCATTCAGTTCTTGGATAGAGAAAACAATGACAAAAACAACACATTGCCATTGGGGAAACAGCTTTGTTTTACGATAGTAGGGGGCTGTGCGGAAATTTTACCAAAAATACTACTACTATTACACTTCACCAACCTTTTTAGCGTTTTAACGGGTGATACATTATCCTGATCTTCCTTTCGCCAAGTATCCAAAAGATTACTGAGTTCAGAGGTGCTATCCAATGCAGCCATGGCCAAAACAAATAGACAGTTTACCACAACGAATCCACAACGTGTAGAGATTCGAATATTGAAAAGCCCGCCATTTTTGATCCGAAAGATATAATGATACAGGATTACATGGTCTTTCTCTTCGAAAGTGATCTCGCTTTTCTCGGCATAATTACTCTGATATTACTGCAAGTGATTTTGTTGACTGTATCAAGGTCAGATGTAATTCCCGTGTGTAGACTATGGTTACGATGATTAGTCACATGGCGAGTTCCAACACAACACGCGCTAAGTCCCAGGCTATTATCAAATTTCGCGAGGAATGCCTAGTTGTTATTGACCTCTAACCAGTCTTTTTTATCTTGCAACTCGGTCGGCTGTGAATTTTTTTAAGTGCTTAAGAGGAAATTAGAGTACCACAACTGAAGTTCAGAAAGGTACACGCACTTAAACAGTTACAAGTTCCTTTATGATTTCACATTTTCTTCTTTGAAGGCTCATCACCAGATGATTACCCGGACAAGTTTGCTGTGTAAGGTATGGAGTAGCATGGAGATCTGTTTTTCATACAATGTTTACCCCAATTGTCGTTTCTGAACTTTACAGGAAATGTGTTACTTTTTGGTCCATCATTTTCTGTCATTTGTCCTGACTTTCTCTGATACTTTTCTTCTGAATTTTTCAAACTGTTCATTAACAGAACAAACTTGCAAAAAATGTTCCCCGGCATCTGAAAATATTGACGATCAGCTTGACAGGTATGAAACCATCTTTTGGATTCTGCTATATTTACTCCCCTGGTCTGGGAACTAAATGATCTTTACGTAGGATATTAAAACGGTTTTCAAATGAGGTCCGCCAAAACAAAGAAAAATGCTCATTACCAGCCACAAAATCTACAAGTATATAATCATACAAGTAAACAGACAATCACGCAATCGAGCAATCAGAATTATGGACAATTCCATGCCGTTAAACGTGGAAGTCGTTATTGGTATTTTACTTGGTTCTCAGGGCAGGTTTTGTTTGCCAATCGCACTGCAAATCAATGCAAAACCAAATTCCAACCAAATTTTTGCTTTCTCCACTGTTTTCCTTTCTGCTGGTTATAGGTTGGATCAACAGCTAAAGAACCTTGAGGGCGGCCAACCCCGATGGTCTCCTGACAACAGCATGTATATTGCATACCTCCGCGATTTGCAAGACAAGCGTCGAGAAGACGCTTAATATTCCTTTCGTGATGACAAAAACCGAAAAAAGGAAGAAGGTGCCGTTAACTTTGCATAAAGATGCATTTCTGAATCCAAAAATCATTCTCTTTAAATGTTGACGACCTCACCTCGAATCGAGCCATGAAGAGGGCAAGAAAATTAGGAGCTTGCAAACATCCATGCATGTCAAGTGCTCCGAAAGGTGGTTTCTCTCACAGCTAATGAAGAAATATGAAGGTATTGCATTGATATGTTCCAGTGCTAACAGTCGTCGATAAGACGCCCGATTAGAGCTAACCAACATATCGTAATGAAATGATTGTAGTGTAGGCTTTCTACGGTATCATTTTGACTCATGCTGTGTTAATTCTTTAGATGGACAAGCCATTGCAAAACGGCTTTGTGCCCAAGTTACGATGGCAACAGGAGCCATTAAACGGCTGGTCAAGGAGTACACAGGACAAAACTTTGACACGGTGGGTTGTAAATACCCCTCAAAATTGCGGTTGAAGACGCGTTAAGCATCGACAGTCCACTGTGGAATGTACTAAACGATGATATCCAACAGCAGTCTGCTGTTCCCTATTGTTCAAACAGACAACTCATTGATTTGGTTCACACACTCAAAAGATGCTTAGAGGAAATAGCCAGCACCAAAGAGGAAATGGCTCGGATGTTCAGTCATTTCGAGGGAAAGTTGAAGGTATTGGACACCTAGATGTACTTCCTTCTCGCGTTACTCTTCGCTAAATATTCGCCTTTTTACTTATGTCTTTTCTTGTTCTCTTTTGCGTTCCTTTCACCGCATTCTGCATATTTTGGTGTCCTCTCTAACTTTCTTGCGACTTACTTTACGTAATTCTCGACTTACTTTACGTAATTACTTCTTGTTTTTTTTTTTGGTCGCTCAGTCTATTTCTTTTCGTCCTATTTTCACTCTAAACCCTCTCTCCACAAACTTGAATCATAACAATTTCTTCTCGTTGACAAAGCTTTAACTCTGCCGGTATTGTTGCTTTGCGAGTTGATCAGAAAATGCAAAATACTGAGAATTACTGTTCAACTTCAACCTCACCAGTTTGATTTCGCGCTCAAAACGCGGATTGCAAATTATTTGCTTACGCGGCCTCACATCTATCAGCCCACGTGAAGCCTTCGTGCAATGCCTAGTCGTGTGCCCGCGATACGTTACAATGAAGCTCGACACTCGAGTATGCACACTTCATTGTCATCTGCCGGTGTTTCCTGGCGCACACCTCGATGAGCGAGGTCTATTACGAAGTTCTATCCACAAACATTACCCTATCGACATTGCTAATC
Source organism: Pocillopora meandrina (assembly GCA_942486045.1). Lineage (NCBI taxonomy): Eukaryota > Metazoa > Cnidaria > Anthozoa > Scleractinia > Pocilloporidae > Pocillopora > Pocillopora meandrina. Next base: position 379,809 of record CALNXJ010000088.1, read on the forward strand.
CTCACAGTATGCAGGACACGTATCATATGAACTTCGTAAGAGACTTCACTCACCATGGAGTCTCTGCGGCTCAGTCGTAGAGCATCGGAGAGCAGAATCCGAAAGTCTGAGGTTCGATTCCTCATGAGGACTCAGAAGTTTTCTTTGTCCCACGCTCGTCACAAGACTAAAATCATCTTCATATCCTAACCGAGCTTAAAACCTACCATCTTTCTTATTTCTCCCTAACTGCTTGTTTATGAAATTGCAACTCTTCGTAAGCGCCTATATGAATGCATTATGAATTCACTCGAAAAATTGTTGTGAATACATTACACATACATATGCATGCATAGGGAGCCCTGAACGAAACAAATCTACATATATATCATGTTATTCGCCCGTCGGGAGGTCCGTATTGGGAAAAACTGTGCCCTCCGCCTTGAGTACTCAAGAAAGAGGGCACAGTTTTTCCCAATACGGACCGACCCTAGGCTGGTGAATAACATTTTACATTTTACTACATAAATGATTCCTTATATACATTCACAAAGTGTTCTGGAACATACCAAAAGCTTACAAAAGAATTATTTTAGTAGTATTACGTAATAACTGTGTCACTTGATGTCGGCATGAATAAGCAGTCTGGGGATTTCTAGAAGCTTATATTTACAAAAACAATTACTCATAACAATAGATTCTTGCCGAACGAAGTGGAAAGTCGCTAAATATAAATATTCCTTTCGCGATGACAAAAACCGAAAAAAGGAAGAAGGTGCCGTTAACTTTGCATAAAGATGCATTTCTGAATCCAAAAATCATTCTCTTTAAATGTTGACGACCTCACCTCGAATCGAGCCAGTAAGAGGGCAAGAAAATTAGGAGCTTGAAAACATCTGGAGAATTCAATTGACTTCTGAATAAACGGGTTCCTATAATTAGAAATTTATTATCACTTGGTTCCGTAATGATACTCAATTCAACACGTTCGAAAATTCAGATCGAGAGTAATTGAGGCATCTTAGGTTTATTATGAAATGTTTTTATAAGACTGCTAGGCATGAAACGTTCAAAGCGTTTCAAATGAGCAAACACCTTTGACGGTGAATAATTCTGAGGAGAAACTCTTCGTAAAAACATAGATAGTTATCAGATAGGTAAACACTGTTCTGTTGGGATAGAAATGGCGAGAATGACAATAACAATTGCAATAATGACGATGATGATACATGTAAATAATAAAAATACTTATAACTATACTAATAAAATGATTAATGATAATCTATAGATGGGTAAATTTCGTGTAGCTTCAATGTTTTCGAATACCGTTGCTGATCGGCAAATTAGCATCATATTCTTCCTGTTGATCAAAGATTAGAATCATGACATTATCATTCTTTTGAGGCAGCCAATCATGTGAGAGATCCGGAGACAGAGTGCATTGTTTAGGAGCCTTTCCTTCTTCGAAAGACCCCGGGAGAAGGGGGAGGATGAAAAATGAAAAACAGACTTCGGTGAAGTTTCTTTCTTTAATTTGCATTACTTCATCGATGTCATTTGAATTGCGTTATTTTTTCCCTAAAGTTATCTTTTACATTATTCCATATGTTCGAGCCTTTCTACTAATCCATTGTTTCTTCAACTGAGTGTTTTATATCTTTGCAAGATGTTCCGTAAACCATAAAAAAATCGACATGCGTCACTCGGTGGGCGTTTAGATTAAATCTATTGCCAAGAGATATTGTTTTTCTTATCTTTTCATTATTATTATTCCTTTGTTTGTTCTCAGAGGAAGCGGGATTGGTTAGCCTTTCACTCCCAGTGGTGATCACTATGAATCTTCTTCCTATGATATCCATACATTATTCAGCAAACAGGTAATGAGAATATTCAAACTTATCAGGTAGAGGTTGTTATCTTGATCTAACATCAAATTCTTGTATCCAATTAAAAAGGAAATGTGTAGCACATAGAGGGGAAAATTGACAATCAGATCTTGAAAGTTAAAGATCTAACCTCCCCCCAGCCCACCCCTGTTTGCCTATTATCTTTCGAGAGAGTAAGCCAGCCAACATATTACATCCCACGCTCACGCGATTCTCTTCTTGAAAAAAAAAAATAGAAACGAAGGAAGCATTTTTGTCTTAAAAGACAGTACATCAAATGAAAATAGAAACAAAGAATTATTCGCTTCAAAGGTGTACGCTCATTTAAAACGCCTTGGATTCTTTATTCTTAACAGTGTTATAAAAATTTCATAATAACCATAAGATGCCTAAGTTGCTCTCGATCTGAATTTTCTAACGTGTTGGATTGATTATCATTACGGAACCAAGTGATAATAAAATTCTAGTTAGAGAAACCTGTTTATTCAGAAGTTAATTGCATTCTCCAGATGGTTGCAAGCTTATAATTTTCTTGCCCTCTTACTTGCTCGATTCGAAGTGAGGTCATCAACATTTAAAGAAAATGATTATTGGATTTTGAAATACATCTTTATGCAAAGTTAACGGCACCGTCTTCCTTTTCTTGGTTTTTGCTATCACGGAAGGAATATATATATTCAGCGACTTTCGACTTTGTTCGGCAGGAATCTATTCATTCTCAGAGAGACACCTTAGAGAAAGGTAATTTTTTCTAGGCTATTTTTGTACCGTGTGGAACATTGAAAACATGGTATTTCTAAATATTAAGTAGTTCAGTTGTTACCTGCTGATGATGTGCCGTGTATAATTGATCATCGCCGATGATCATCATCTCTATTATTTCGACTCGGTTGTTAAATGATTATTTTAAAGCTGATGGTTTTTAGTACCATACAAGTACTGATTCTAATCCTGATCGGGGCGACTTCGACGGACATAAGAGTGTTGTTGTGTTAATACCATTATCTCGGTATATTTAGCATTTTGGGCCAATTTTTTTAGAGTACTTTGCTTCTGTATGCTTTATCTCTGATAAAGTGCTTGTTAAATAAGCTTTCCTTATATAGTTCTAGATCTAAGTGGTCGTTATAGCTGAATTATACTCGCACATTTACCTGTTTTCCTCTTGACAAAAAAGGGAAAACTTCTGAAATATTTTGTCTTAAAATAGTACATTAAATAGGAAGAAAACAAGACAACATTGAAGGGAAAAAAATCCGTGGGAGAGATAATGCAATTCTGAGGTGATCCACTTATTGTCATTAACGGACGGGAAACGCACCGTGCGCTAGAACATACATAAAAAAAAGATTTGTTGGACATTTTTCTTCTCAGCACCTATCGGTTAAATTAGCTATTATATTTTGGTTGATTTACATTATTTGTTCTTGGCCGCTCGTTCTAAAGAAAACGGCTAACTGCTAATAACTTAAAGAAAAGTAAAAGATAAAATGATGGCGATAATAGATAATAATTATTCGGCATTAAAGAAAACATAATACTAAGATGTCTTGTATTTTTTTTTTACTGTTTCAAGCATCTTTGTCATTATTTTCGTATATACTATTATCATTTTCTTTTCTATCCCAAGAGAACGTTCTTTTTCCCGCGAGTATCTATTTTCTCGGAGGGTCTCCGTCTAAAACACCTTGCATCGAAGGTAATTGCTCATTTGAAACGAGTTGAACTTTTGATGCTGGACAGTGCTCTAGCAAATTTCATATCAAGAAGTCTCGGTTTTTGTCGAATTCAGTTTCTTTTACCGTGTTGGAATGAGTATCTGTAAGGAACAGATTGGTGATAAAATTCTCGTTAAGATTGCCTATTCAGAAGTCACTTCAAGTGGCTTCAGGAATGCTGTGACGAAGAAGTCACATAGTTAATCAAAATGTATTTATGAATAATGAAATTTCTATTCTTTAGTTTTCTCAGTTTGATACGAAGTCCAATTTCTTAATTGATTATGTTTTACTTTTTCAGATTGTACAAGTGTTTTGAGTCAGATCACTGCTAAGTGCAAGAAAGGTAAAGTTTTCCTTTTTTTGCGCCCTCACAAGTTTATTAGAAATGCCACAATATTATTGTACAGGTGTAAGTGACCAGAAATTACAATACAACAAGTCATATTTTTATCATAAGACGGACATATTCAACACGATAACTCTCATGGATGTTTCCATAATTACTTTGCCCATTTCATGCGAGCAGGCGGCGCTTTAACAGTACCATCTCTTATTTCTACGACTCAATGCCACTCAAAGCACAGGTAGAGCAATGAATAACAAAGGCCCATACGAGAAGGACATACGCGTATTTATGCGAGTATGTCGACGTATGTCGCTTGATAAGTGCGCATGGTACTTCTATACAATGTCCCCTTATCGTTGAGCTGCACTGTGTATATCAGAACATTTCATTGTTGCTAATGTCAACATACAATCTTCATTCTAAGTTCTGATGGCGAAACATCAAATTGCACGACAAGTTTTCCAACGTAATTTCGACCGTTTCTCAGTAGTTGTGACCATAGTAGCATCATTATCATCATTATCATTATTATAATTACTACAACAACAACAACAAGTCTTTATTTCTCAAAAAAAAATGGAATTACAATGAAATAAGAAAAATGATTATAAGGAACAGGCAAAATAAACGTAGTTGTATCATTTTGGAGCCTAGAGGCTGAAGGAACCGTTAGGTTTTCGAGCTAACCCTTAATAAATTGTTATTACTATTGCTATCATTGTTATTATTTATATTATTATTTTTTACCTTTGAATTATTAGATGAAAGTCAATTGGTCACTGTGCTGTATCAGTAGCTATATCAGTAGCCACATGCAGTCTCAGACTGCCTGTCGTTCCTTTATCGGTGGGAGAACTGAACTAAGCAGCACAACAATCAGCGGATTACTTTCCTACCAAAAAAGGAACGATTTGACTAATTTCATCCGATTTTGCTTATTTTTTACATTTTTTTTTATTTCTACAAAGATTGTCATGAATCCCCAGGTTGTTCTACTGCTCATACTGGTAGCCGTCCCCTGCACATCTGCGAGTATGTTGCTTCTCCATTTTGTAATGTTTAACTTTTAGTCAACCGAGTGATGCCCTATGAAACCTTATAATCAAAAGAAGTTTAGCATGTTAGATACATTATAAATTCCAACCCTATTATGAACAGGCTTTTCTGTGTCTGAAGGAGACCTTAGAGGACTTAACCCGTTATACCAAATTTTGATAGAACTGATACACTAGGTACTTGTAACAACCGGTCTAAACCATTCAGCATCTTATGCTGGCGTTACATTAAAAAAATAATGAGAAAAATTTTAAATCTCAGGTAAGAGGCTCGCCGTCATTGAGGCGTGTCTTACAGGTATTTGCGACATTTCATCGAAAACTCGTCATCTTGAAACGTTTCTGTGAAAATTTCATCGGATAATTAATGTTTATTTTTAATGATGGTAATAGTAAAAACGATGGTTAAAGTAAATCTCATCACACACAGTCAAGTCAGTGAACTTCTGAATTGTGTATGATGTAGACGTATGTACTCCAATCGTTTCGTGAGAGTTTCAGTAAATTGTAAGGCTTTATCTCTCATCGAGAACAAAGGGAAACTAACCTCAGGAGTTTGTTGTCATCAAGAAATTGTATCCGACTGCGTTCGGGACAGAGTCAGACCTTAGGCGCCATCCGGAAAAAAAGTTGGCACGGGCTGAGTCGACGAAAAGATTATTAAATACAGAACTCGATAAAATCATAAAGATAAACTGAAAAAATGTAAAGTGGACGTTAACGGTTATCAAACTTGGTCTTTGATGAAAAGTCACTGCAAAATGTCAGTCACAAAAGATCAATCACTAAAAGTAAGCTGCTTAAGTCGTGAAGTAGCCCTTAATATTCATTATATATTTTTAGTAAAAAACGTACAAGAAGTGCCAACGTTTTGTCACGGTTTATGTGTTTCTTTTAATCATCTGCTAGTAACTTGTCGAGGCGATGAGTTTGCTTGTGCAAATCAAAGAGGTTGTATCCCAGCGTCTTACCGTTGCGATGGGGACAGTGACTGTAGTGATGGATCAGACGAACAATGCAGTAAGTACTATGGTTGATAGGTAACTTCTACTTCTGTACATCTCCTTATTCTTTATATGGGCTTAGCGTAAAAATGCTATTCTCAAAAAGTAATTTTAAATTGGAAAGCTAACTCTCTTTTCAAAAATATAGAAAAAAATCTATATTTTCCCAGAACACCTTCAAGACAGCGAAATAAAGCTGTGAATTAAATCTTATGCAGAGGTAGTTTGACAAAACTGAACTGGCTATTGGTTGAATGCCGTCACATTGGGCCATCTTTAGATTAAGAACTTTAATGGCATGAAGATGGTTCTTGTGATGGCCAAAGTCACTTCAAAATCGAATGAAATAAACTACAACTAGTTGAATGAAATAGCGGCGATTTCATATACGAGATAACTCCTTTTGTATCTTACTGTTGGACAAAATCAAATACATTAATTGGGAGACCAGAAATGATGATTTGTACTTTGCAACGTAAAATTCTCTATATGATAAATGTTTAAAGCAACCGTTATTACGCATGCATGCAGTGAATGAACACTTCGGGATTTCTCGAGTATATTGAGTTCCCCAAGCGCTAGGATATTAATTTGAAAAAAGCTTTTTCTAGAAATATAGTCATGCACCCATCGGCGTTGCCTTAATTGACTGTATTAATTGACCGCGAAAAGGCGAAAACGCGAACGGTCGCAACAAAGGGGATGTTAAATTGCTAATGTAGAGCTTAATAATAATAATAATAATAATAAAGGTCTTTATTAATAATTCATTGTGCAAACAGACGTGCAACAATTGACATGAAGAAGTAATGATTAATTGCAATTAAAAAGACATCTATTGATAAACACTGATTTAAAACGACTTGTCTGGACCTTAGGTAGAATATAATTATGCGACCTACTTCTCAACTGCCGTGTCCTCTAGGTAAAACCTAGGGAGGTAAAAGATCCCTCAAGGCAGTGTTCGTGGAGGAGATCCTTCGCCATAATTTCATATCTTTATCATGACGAATATCCAAGATACTATACTGCTTTAAGCAGTAACCTAACTTATAACACCTGGCAAAGAGCTTATCAATACTACTTAAATATTTACTATAAAAAGCACACCCCCAGACCTCAATAGCATATGTAAAGACAGAAAGGATCAAACTTTGAAAAAGTAAGTCCAAATTCTCCTTAGAGTATCCATAATATTTACATATTCTTAAAATGTACAACCTACTGCTAGCCTTACTCAGTAAATAATCAATATGAGTATCCCAATTAACTGGCACTTGCTCAAAGGTAACACCCAACAATTTCAGCTTATCTTTCCTCCCTATAATCTCAAGTGGTTCAGGAGGCGTCTTGGTAGTTCTACCTCGTAAAAGAAGTTCCCATGTTTTCGTCAGATTGACTTTCATGCGGTTCTTCTCAGACCATTCAATAAAGGATAAGACCTCCGTTTAAGATTCATCCAAGCCTACATTTGCCTCAATCGGAAAACTAACAGTTATGTCATCAGCAAATTTAACTAGAAGATTCTTATCAGTGTTAACAGCTTTAATATAAAAATAGAAAATAGGACCGGTCCCAGGACTATACCTTGGGGAACGTCCCTATTTATAGAAACATATTCAGTACTGTAGCCATCGGCAACAACCCTCTGCTTCCTATGATCTAAAAAACTAATAAGCCAATTAATAATATATGGATTAATATTACCTTGCTTCAATTTACTATAAAGAATATTATGTGATACAAAGTCGAACGCTTTACAGAAGTCAAAGAAAAAAATTCTAACAAAATCAGCATTACCATTGAGCCACTTAAACCATGTATGTTGGCATTTGATTAAAGCCATTGTAGAATTATGGCCACCACGATAGGCAAACTGATCAAAATCAATATAGTCGTTACAAATATTGGAAAGCTCAAACCTATAGACCAATCGTTCAAAGAGTCTCATGATAACAGCAGTTAAAGAAATTGGCCGAAGCTGGGTGCAGCAAGTTAATGGAGATTCCTTTGGTAAAGGCTTGATGTCTGCCATCTTCCAAGAGGATGGTACTTTATGTTGTCGCAGCGAACTGTTAAACACATCGGTAATAGCAGGGGCAAGATCATAGGCGAAATCTCTAAAAAGCCAATATGGGAGCTCATCCGGGCCACTAGCAGTCCTCTTAAGCCTAGAGAGAAAACTCGTAACAACCTGAAGAGGTATTTTAGGTATTCTTGCACCATTAGGAATATCAATTGGTGCAGGTGCTATATATTCAGGGTCAGAGGTTATGCTACAAAAGTATTTATTGATGATGTCTGGGTGAATAACTAGGCTAATCAACTGCTTACCAATAAATTTTTCTTTTACACGTAAACTTTTGTCGCCAGTGCGCCATAACCAAAATTTCATAGAGCTTAACGGTACTGTAATGATACTAATAGACCAATGGAGTAACTTTCCCTTTTCTTTCATGTTGTACCTGCGCCAATTAGCTGGCCGTAAGTATCATAAATCTAAATCTATCTTTGTGTCGTTTCCTTGTAATATTGCTTGGATAACCGAATTGAAGGAATGGCATATTTTGTACACGTCGCTTGTATTTATTTGATTTACATGTAACTATCAATAGAAAATCTAAGATTTAGGATCTTTGAAGTATTTAAAAATGATTTCAAGAGGTGGATTGAACGACAAAAACGGAACAAAAACCAAAGTTAGCTGGTCACTTCCTGCTTGATAGGGAGGCTGTATGAGATATGGAGGAAAGAAACTAATCAAACATGTTCATCGATTTCCATATATATTTACAAAGCCTTTCTGTCAAGACAGCTGAAATTCATGGATATTCATGTGATCAAAAAAAGGATAAAGTCGAGTCCTCGTCTCTTCCTTTTTTCAAAATTAGTCTAAAAAGTCAAAAGAAGAAAAAATGACACAGAGAGACCAAGGGTCAGCGGCAACTTTCTCCTTTCTGTAGACGACAGGGATTCAAATTTAGAAAGGGAATCTGTGTTAGCAAGAGCTTGCGAGTTGCTTATTGGTCTGCTTATCGGTTCAAACATATTTAGCAGGGGAGAATTTTGAGGCAAAGGCATAACCTCGGAGATGAAAATTACTGTCCTATAGTTTTTGACTTCAGAGCTAAGAAGTATGTCTAAATTGTTAGGATTATTTTAGGTTTTGTTTGTTCTTTTCCTCAATATTTTGTCTTTGAATTTAAGTTGTTTTTATTATCATACAGGAAAGTGTGCAAACTACGAGTTCACTTGTGCTAATGGAAAGTGCCTTAGTAAATGGAGTCGTTGCCGTGACGGAGATGACTGTGGTGATGGTTCAGATGAACAGCAGTGTCGTAAGTTTGTTATCACTGTCACCGTTGTTCAAATGGTGCAGTCGTCTTTCCTCTGGGCTGATGGCTAACTATTCAAGTTGTGCTGTAGTAATCAGGTCGAGATACAAACAAATATTGGGAGCTGTCTCTCCGCCTTCTCTCTTTTTCAATGAATCGAATAATTCATAACTTTAACTATAATATGGACCGAGTAGGCAAAATTAAACTTGTTCTTATTGTTGTTACTATCGACAATTTAATATGTTTTTCTTCAATTTCCATTTCATTTTTATTGTTTATGTAGTTGTTTGTTGTTGCTATTTTTTTCCTTTCAACTGCAAATGCAATAAATAAATCTTGGTTACTACATAATTTGAGATTGTTTTCTTTTCTCTCAATGTACGAAACATTTTCATGGAAATTTAGCTCAAAGTAAGTAATTATAATCTTTTGGATATTTTATTAATTTCTTAACTTTTAAGTGCAAAACAATGTGTTCGCTTATTTAATCACTTACTTATTCTATGTCATTTATACTTTTCTGTAATTATTTCAGTGCAATGGTAATCACACTTTTGTCAAAGAGAAGTGTAGCAGCTACCAGTTTGAAGCATTCACGCTTGTGGGCGAGAAATTTTTTAGAAAGTTTTTTTTTTAATCGAAATTTACTGTTGACAGTCACTAGTATACAAAGCATTTACTAAAAATAATTCAATGTGTTTTTATGTTTTCCCAGTAAGTTTTGAAATGAGGATAGTTTGACGTCTTTCACGTTTCCATCATGATGGCGAGGCCCCCTGTTTTTGTATAAAGTGGATTTGTTTTATTTGCCCTGGCGAGCAGGATAACAATATGCTCACAGGTCACCAAGTTTTTGCAACACGACTTACAATAGCTCTTCCTTTTCAGGAGGAGAATGAAATATAAAACAGTGCGCACCTCTGCTGTCAGGGCGTTGATATTGATCTTTCGGGAATTTTTAAAAAGCACAATGAAGGATTAACTTAGCTGCATCATTCACTATGATAATGAAAACTGCATGTCCAAAAGAAAAGCATTTAAATATTTTGATTAAATTTCTGGCACTGTATAGGAAATATCTCATTACTCTTCCCACTTTTCTATGCTTTGTTAACACGGGGATGTGATGGCCGGTGATTTTCTTTTCTTTCCTTTCTCTATGTCTTTCATGGACTGCACTTCGGAAACATCAGGAAGTAAGTGCTACTTCAATTTCTTAATGTAGATGTTACTCCTAACCTGTCACATGACCAAAAAGCTGCAAACCACTCCTATTCTGTACCCTTTCTACCAGCTGAAGTCGAGATTTGCGTTTCGGCCTGTAAAATAACCCATGTTTCAAGGTCACACACTGAATCCTAAACCTTAATGAATAATTTTACCTTAGCCTCTCTTCAGGACTCACTTAATTTTGCGTTTACATTGTTTTAAACAACAAATGATTGTTAAAATTAGAAAAGTAGCTTTATCTTGCGGCATCATATTTAACTTTGAATGCAAGTTAGCGTGGATTTGAGTCCATTCAATGTTAAGGATTTGGTTTTTTTTTCCTTCTTATTCTCTGCAAAGGAGATATCAAAGCGTCACCATCTTAGACTTAACGAAACTTGCTTTCGGTAAAGGTCTTGAAGAAAGACTTCTCCATACTTCTGTTCCACCGAAAGAAAATCAAAATCGTTTAAAAACAAAATACTTCCTTTTCTTTTTTCAATTGCACCACATTGCATAAAAGAACGTTTCAATACTAAATGGCTTCGCTTTTCTTTCAGTTATTGAATAATGGGCCGATCAATTTAAAGTTTAACATTACCCCGTTGGGGAACGGTCGTTCGTGCCCAGGGTTAGGGAATGTGAGCCTCGCCTGGTTGGGGTAAGAATTTGAACCGGAAGTGTCGAATACAAGTTTTTTAACTTGTAATGTGGAGGTGTTTTAAGATAAAGAGTTCACTTTTGGGTACGAATGGCTCCGGAGAAAAGGTCTACCAGGTCTAGCTTATAGGGCTTGGCAATGTATAGAATGTCAGGATCGCTCATTTTGCCTTTTCAAAAAAATTTTACCATCAAGTACAGCACTAGGGTAGAGTATTGAAACACAATTTTGGCCCCGGGGGCTGAAATTTGAACGGATCCACGGGTTCCCCGTGGGCGATGTTGAGGCTTCGAATTAATTCAGTGCATAATTCATTTATTGGCCTACTCATTTTTCATCTAATCTCCCTAACTTAATTGTCATTCTGTGCTTTCTCTACTCATGTGCGGCCTTTGTGAAATACACCAGCGTGTAAGTGATTTTTTATTAGATTACTGAAGTTAATAATTTAGTTATAACATCTGTTTCTGCTCCACTTTCCATAACATTCCTAAATAATGCAAACGTGCGTGAGTAGCAAAACACAGGATGAGAGGATGAGGATGAGAATTTGATGTTCTTATACCAGTCGTTGTAATAGCAAAATAAATGACATATCTCGAAAACAGTTGATGAAGAGTAACCGAGGCCAGCTTTCAGTCCCATATGATGATTGGTGGGAAGTGTGTTAGTATTGCCTACTTTATCTGTAAATGTTAGTTGAACTGAACAATGTTTTATAATACTTGAATTCTGCTTATCCCTATCGTTTTCTTTGCTCTCGATATCGCCTTCGGTGGATCAAATACATGTAAATACATCAGGCGGTAGGTGAAAGCTTAGAACTAATTACTTTAAGGATAATGATACGTTGTCATCTCCTTTTGTTCGTTTTTGTTTGTTTGTTTGTTTGTTTAAGAATATTCTTATGATTAAAGCATGAATGACCAGCTGCATTGCGGGCACATCTGCGCCGCTGCCTTTCTTGCGTTTAGTGGACAACTAAGAACAACGAGTGCGGAAGATTTTCATAATAGAGGGAGAGGGGGGGAAGAGGGGAGAGAGGGGAACAGGGGGGGAGAGAGAGAGAGAGAGGGAGAGAGAGAGAGCATAATGTCAGCAGAAGATAATGCATTAAACACAACTTTCAGGGAACTGGGTTTAAGTAAACAGAGACGGAAAACTGAGAAAATTGAAATATCGATGTGGAAAGGGACGATCCAAATACAACATCGACAGTACACCAGAAAATTTTTTTAAATTAGGTATTTTTCTCCGCTCATGCTGTCATGCTGACAAGCAGAAAAAGAGCAAATTAGATAAAAATCTGGCAATTACTGCAAGCTTCCTTCCCATTCAGCAAAAATTCCATTGTTGACAAGTCCGCTTATAAGATCGAAAACAACTTTGTCCCTCAGTGAACAAGCGGAAAGACACGTATTAAACAGTTGCCATAAATATTATCATATCGTTACTTTTAATTGTTGGTCATTCATCCTCTATGTCTGCAGCCCAATAAGCCTTCAAAAGTGTGATACGAGTTCTTATCCCTTGTGTTTAACCTAGTTTCATTGACTAATTTTTAACATTACAGCATTCTTTTTCTTAAATTACTCTTTCCTCACCTAAACTAACATTTTTTGTTACTTTTCTGCCCCTGGTTACTGCTCAATACAGCATGTGAGTATGATTTTAATCGTCTATTCGAGTTGTGAACTGTTGAACTAAAACGATTCTTTATTCAGACACAATTTGCTGATTTATGATTTTACTGTCTTTTCTATTCTCTTTTATTATCTTACCTGACCTTGTGACAATAAGGCGGTAAGTAACCATTATTTTTTATTAACCCTCTTTAGCATTTTTGGTTTGACCGCTCACATAGGTCAACTAAAATTTTTATTCCCTTTTTTTATTCATTCAATTTGATTTAATCGAATGCATATATCTTGGTTCATCGTAACCATTTAAACATAATAAAATATCGGCGATTTTTTTGTTGAAAGGTAAACCTAATATAACTAAAGTGCGGATTAATTTTTTGTAGTGTGTAAGTCTTTGGTTGTGAGTTTTATTGGTATATTGGCAAACAGCATAACTTCGAAAGATGTAAAATGTACTCATCGACTGGATGGGAGGGCCGGACAGGTAAACTTTTGGCTCGAAGGTCATCCCAGTGCTTATTATCCCGTCCGGCCCGACCAAACTCAGTCAATGAACATTTTACCACTTAGTGTTGAAGATTTCGAAATTTCTGTCTCAACCTAGTTAGGATGTACCTGCATAAAAAAGAAGGGCGCGCGGGTCCATACGGGTCCTATGATGATTAAAATTACAATATATGCCTCCAGATGAGTTTCGGGTGTAATTCAGGCAAAGCGTCCGCTTTGAAGGGTCTCAATGGATTTAACTGTCAGCCATCAAACAGCCCAAAGTTTAATCATCAAACGTTGAAAAAAAAGTTCAGTTTTAACCTTCAAACGTTCAAAGACCTTTTAGATTTTTCCACCTCAGCCGCTTGCCACGAACAGTTCTAAATGTCGAAGTATTTTGCGAATGGTAGTCTTCAGGTTTCCAAATACATTCACTTTATGACAAGAGATTATATTCTCGTGCTTCGTAATCATTTCCATTTTTAACTTGGTAGTTCAATATTTAAAAATATCTTTCTAATCGATAACCTGTTGCCGACTATGTCACACCACGCCTTGTCTTGTTTGCAGAACCGGCGTAATTTTTTTGCGTCCCATTGGCGAACGGAGACAAGCGTTAGGTGAGCGCGAGGGAAGAGCGCAAAAAAATAAATACTTTCCACACTTCCACCGTTCCTATCAAATTGATCAGTGAATATCATGTGATAATGGAATATCTTTCAACAAAAGCGTAGCGTATCATGTTCTATGGACGAAGCTATTCGAGAAGCCCTTCGTTTAATTCCGAACAAGCCAACTGTAAAGGATAGGCAAAGGAAATGCATCGCTGATGTATTTACAAGCACATAAAGAAGTAAATTGGGAATACGAACAGAACTGATCTTAAAATAATAACAACAACAACTGTAAACAATGGGATGGGATAAATGTCATTTATGACCTCCGAAGGTAGCAGACGCACTAGGTTTACAAAACTTGTTCGCATACGCATTTGAAAACACCAAAATAACTGTTAAGATTTACTTACGTTCAAATATATCACCTTCTTATAGCTTTCGCTCGCATAGAAGCATATGTTTACTTGTAACCGTCATTTCTTTGGAGAAAATGTTGCCTCGACATAAAATCATGTTTGTTGTAGTCTCCGCCGGTGTTTAGGGAAAAATTAGCTTGAATAATTGGCATAGGTACTGGGTACAGCTGGTTTTACCTTTCTTTTTTTGTACTCCTCCTTCCGTGCGTGACTCAATCTTCGTGCTCGCTTCCTACTTGCCTCTGTTTGTCGGAAAAACGCAATAAATTGCGCCTGTTCTGCGGGGCACAGGTGTTTTTTTTTCCACTCCCCCTCTCAAGCGTGACTCGCACCTCACGGTCGCTTCCTGTTTGCCTCCGTTTGACCGAAAAACGCTGAAAAATTGCGCCTGTTCTGCAGATCCAGGCCTCCCCAATGAAACTAAGGGTTCATGGTTTTCTCTTTCTTGTCTTTCTTCATATCAAAACGGATGGTAAAAACAAACTTTTTGTTATAACCATATCAACATTCAGACAAGGAGGTTTTTCTCGGAGTTAGTCGAGAGTAAAAGCTGTGGAAAATATTGCCTGAAATAATCCGAATTGGAACGAACACAGCTTTACTGGCCTTTTCCCTGGGAATGTAAGTTAATGATTACTAAGCTAAAATTATTAACGACACTTCACTGAACAGTTGTTGTTTTCTTTCTTTCATGTCAACTGCTGCTCAACAGGGGGTAAGTATCTACTTATTGTGCTACGTATGTTTATCCATTCCCTGATCTTGTTGTTTAAGATCAATCCTATTTCTTTTAAAATAGGCCGTTGACTAGTATTTGCATAAAATCCAATTTAAATACTTATCATTTTTTTTTTTAACTGATATGTAATTAAAATTAGATTAATCTGACGTTGTGTTTGTCACTTATCACATAACGTTCGGGCAGCTGAGTAATTTTGTTGGACGTAGCTTGGAAATTACAAGAACAATAAGAAATAAAAAGCTACATTTTACATGAGGGTGTTTCAATTTGTTATAAAAAAAAAGGAAAAGGGCCCTGAGGCCCATTTCCTTTTTTTTAAAGTGATTCTGACATTTTTTTAAAGTATTTGAATTCTAATCATAACCTCCCTAGCTATTCACTATTCTCAAAATGTTTTACGTGGTTTTTCTATCTTGGTGTGCATAGGAGTACAGGTGTTTTTTCGCGCCTTTTTTTTTAATTTTTATTTTTTACTCCTTCTCTCGCGTGTGACTCGCTCTCGCGCTCGCCTCGCGTTTGCCTCCCTTTGACCGAAAAACGTTGAAAAATTGCACTCGTTCTGCAGATCCAGGCCTCCTTAATGAAACTAAGGGTTCATGGTTTTCTCTTTCTTGGCTTTCTTCATATCAAAACGGATGGTAAAAACAAACTGTTTTTAAAAACCACATCAACATTCAGATAAGGAGGTTTTTCTCAGTGTTAGTCGAGATTAAAAGCTGTGGAAAATATTGCCTGATAATAATCCGAATTGGAACGAACACAGCTTTACTGGCCTTTTCCCTGGGAATGTAAGTAAATGATTAGTAAGCTAAAATTATTAACAACACTTCACTGAACAGTTGTTGTTTTCTTTCTTTCATGTCAACTGATGCCCAACAGACGGTAAGTATCTACTTATTGTGCTACGTATATTTATCCATTCCCTGATCGTTTTGTTTAAGATCAATCGTATTTCTTTTAAAATAGGCCTTTGACTAGTATTTGCATAAAATCCAATTTGAATACTTATCATTTTTTTAAAACTGATATGTAATTAAAATTAGATTAATCTAACGTTGTGTCTGTCACTTGTCACGTAACTTTCGGGTAGCTGAGTAGTATTGTTGGACCTAACTTGGAAATTACAAGAACAATAAGAAATAGTAAGCTACATTTAACATGAGGGTGTTTCAATTTGTTATAAAAAAAAAAAAAGGAAAAGGGCCCTGAGACCGATTTACTTTTTTTTAAATGATTCTGACATTTTTTTTAAAGTATTTGAATTCTAATCATAACCTCCCTAGCTATTCACTATTCTCAAAATGTTTTTCGTGGTTTTTCTATCTTGGTGTGCATAGGAGTACAGGTGTTTTTTCGCGCCTTTTTTTTTAATTTTTATTTTTTACTCCTTCTCTCGCGTGTGACTCGCTCTCGCGCTCGCCTCGCGTTTGCCTCCCTTTGACCGAAAAACGTTGAAAAATTGCACTCGTTCTGCAGATCCAGGCCTCCTCAATGAAACTAAGGGTTCATGGTTTTCTCTTTCTTGTCTTTCTTCATATCAAAACGGATGGTAAAAACAAACTGTTTTTAAAAACCACATCAACATTCAGATAAGGAGGTTTTTCTCAGTGTTAGTCGAGATTAAAAGCTGTGGAAAATATTGCCTGATAATAATCCGAATTGGAACGAACACAGCTTTACTGGCTTTTTCCCGATCCCTGGGGATGTAAGTTAATGATTACTAAGCTAAAACTATTAACAACACATCACTGAAGAATTGTTGTTTTCTTTCTTTCATGTCAACTGATGCTCAACAGGGGGTAAGTATCTACTTATTGTGCTACGTATGTTTATCCATTCCCTGATCTTGTTGTTTAAGATCAATCGTATTTCTTTTAAAATAGGCCTTTGACTAGTATTTGCATAAAATCCAGTTTGAATACTTATCATTTTTTTTTTAACTGATATGTAATTAAAATTAGATTAATCTGACGTTGTGTTTGTCACTTATCACATAACTTTCGGGCAGCTGAGTAATTTTGTTGGACGTAGCTTGGAAATTACAAGAACAATAAGAAATAAAAAGCTTCATTTTACATGAGGGTGTTTCAATTTGTTATAAAAAAAAAAAGGAAAAGGGCCCTGAGACCGATTTCCTTTTCTTTTTTAAGTGATTCTGACATTTTTTTAAAGTATTTGAATTCTAATCATAACCTCCCTAGCTATTCACTATTCTCAAAATGTTTTTCGTGGTTTTTCAATTTTGGTGTGCATAGGAGTACAGGTGTTTTTTCGCGCCTTTTTTTATTTTTATTTTTTACTCCTTCTCTCGCGCGTGACTCGCTCTCGCGCTCGCCTCGCGTTTGCCTCCCTTTGACCGAAAAACGATGAAAAATTGCACTCGCTCTGCAGATCCAGGCCTCCTTAATGAAACTAAGGGTTCATGGTTTTCTCTTTCTTGTCTTTCTTCATATCAAAACGGATGGTAAAAACAAACTGTTTTTAAAAACCACATCAACATTCAGATAAGGAGGTTTTTCTCAGTGTTAGTCGAGATTAAAAGCTGTGGAAAATATTGCCTGATAATAATCCGAATTGGAACGAACACAGCTTTACTGGCCTTTTCCCGATCCTGTGGATGTAAGTTAATGATTACTAAGCTAAAACTATTAACAACACATCACTGAACAATTGTTGTTTTCTTTCTTTCATGTCAACTGATGCTCAACAGTCTGTAAGTATCTACTTATTGTGCTACGTATGTTTATCCATTCCCTGATCTTGTTGTTTAAGATCAATCCTATTTCTTTTAAAATAGGCCTTTGACTAGTATTTGCATAAAATCCAATTTGAATACTTATTATATTTTTTAAAACTGATATGTAATTAAAATAAGATTAATCTAACGTTGTGTTTGTCACTTGTCACATAACTTTCGGGCAGCTGAGTAATTTTGTTGGATCTAGCTTGGAAGTTACAAGAACAATAAGAAATGATAAGCTACATTTTACATGAGGGTGTTTCAATTTGTTATAATAAAAAAAAGGAAAAGGGCCCTGTGACTGATTTCCTTTTTTTTTTTAAATGATTCTGTCATTTTTCAAAAGTATTCGAATTCTAATCATAACCTCCCTAGCTATTCACTATTCTCAAAATGTTTTTCGTGGTTTTTCTATATTGGTATGCATAGGGGTACAGGTGTTTTTCGTGGCTTTTTTTTTTATTTTTTACTCCTTCTCTCGCGCGTGACTCGCTCTCGCGCTCGCCTCGCGCTTACCTCCGTTTGACCGAAAAACACTGAAAAATTGCGCCTGTTCTGCAGATCCAGGCCTCCTCAATGAAACTAAGGGTTCATGGTTTTTTCTTTCTTGTCTTTCTTCATATCAAAACGGATGGTAAAAACAAACTGTTTTTAAAAACCACATCAACATTCAGATAAGGAGGTTTTTCTCAGTGTTAGTCGAGATTAAAAGCTGTGGAAAATATTGCCTGATAATAATCCGAATTGGAACGAACACAGCTTTAACTCGCCTTTTCCCTGGGAATGTAAATTAATGATTACTAAGCTAAAATTATTAACGACACTTCACTGAACAATTGTTGTTTTCTTTCTTTCATGTCAACTGATGCTCAACAGGGGGTAAGTATCTACTTATTGTGCTACGTATGTTTATCCATTCCCTGATCTTGTTGTTTAAGATCAATCGTATTTCTTTTAAAATAGGCCTTTGACTAGTATTTGCATAAAATCCAGTTTGAATACTTATCATTTTTTTTAACTGATATGTAATTAAAATTAGATTAATCTGACGTTGTGTTTGTCTCTTATCACATAACTTTTTCGCCTTTTCCCTGGGAATGTAAGTTAATGATTACTAAGCTAAAATTATTAACGACACTTCACTGAACAATTGTTGTTTTCTTTCTTTCATGTCAACTGATGCTCAACAGATTGTAAGTATCTACTTATTGTGCTACGTATGTTTATCCATTCCCTGATCTTGTTGTTTAAGATCAATCCTATTTCTTTTAAAATAGGCCTTTGACTAGTATTTGCATAAAATCCAGTTTGAATACTTATCATTTTTTTTTTAACTGATATGTAATTAAAATTAGATTAATCTGACGTTGTGTTTGTCTCTTATCACATAACTTTCGGGCAGCTGAGTAATTTTGTTGGACGTAGCTTGGAAATTACAAGAACAATAAGAAATAAAAAGCTACATTTTACATGAGGGTGTTTCAATTTGTTATAAAAAAAAAAAGGAAAAGGGCCCTGAGACCGATTTCCTTTTTTTTTTAAATGATTCTGACATTTTTTTAAAGTATTTGAATTCTAATCATAACCTCCCTAGCTATTCACTATTCTCAAAATGTTTTTCGTGGTTATTCTATCTTGGTGTACATAGGGGTACAGGTGTTTTTTCGTGGCTTTTTAATTTTTTACTCCTCCTCTCGCACGTGACTCGCTCTCGCCCTCCCCTCGCGGTTACCTCCGTTCGACCGAAAAAGGTTGAAAAATTGCGCTTGTTCTGCAGATCCAGGCCTCCTAAATGAAATTAATGGTTCATGGTTTTCTCTTTCTTGGCTTTCTTCATATCAAAACGGATGGTAAAAACAAACTTTTTTTTAAATAACCACATCAACATTCAGATAAGGAGGTTTTTCTCGAAGTTAGTCGAGAGTAAAAGCTGAGGAAAATATTGCCTGATAATAATCCGAATTGGAGCGAACACAGCTTTACTAGCCTTTTCCCGATCCTTGGGGACGGAATTGAATGATTACTTCAATTATTAACAACACTTGACTGAACAATTGTTGTTTTCTTTCTTTCATGTCAACTGATGCTCAACAGGGTGTAAGTATCTAGTTATTGGGCTACGTATGTTTATCCATGTATGTTTATCCATTCCCTGATCTTCTTGTTTAAGATCAATCCTATTTCTTTTAAAATAGGCCTTTGACTAGTATTTGAATAAAATCCAATTTGAATACTTAACATTTTTTTTAAACTGATATGTAACTAAAATTAAAGTAATCTACGTTGTGTTTGTGATTTGTCACATAAATTTATGGCCGCTGAGTAATTTTTTTGGAGCTAGCTTGGAAGTTACAAGAACAATAAGCAACAATAAGCTATATTTTACATGAGGGTGTTCCCGCTCTGAGGGCCCTGAGACCGGATTTCTTTTTTTTTTTTTTTTTCCCAATGATTCTGACATTTTTTTAAGTATTTAATTCTAATCATAACCTCCCTAGCTATCCCCTCAGGTGTGTTTTAGTGGTTTATTTTTCACTCCTCCTCTCGCGCGTGACTCGCTCTCGCGCTCGCCTCGCGCTTGCCTCCGTTTGACTGAAAAACGCTGAAAAATTGCGCCTGTTCTGCAGATCCTCAATGAAACTGAAGGCTAACGATTTCCTCTTTCTTGTCTTTCTTCACATCATGACGAATGGTAAAAACTAGACAGTAATGCAGCTTTCCTGGTTCCCTCACGAAAAGTGATATGTTCACTCATTTAGATATGGAGTTTATTTAGACAACTCATTTGAGGATCAAAATTGTAAAAGAAATTATCCATTCGGATGTCTTGCTGTTCAGCTCAATTCAAGGTTTTAATGGGGAAAGTTAGAGGCACAACTTTTCTTCCGATGTGAAATGCCTTAGACCGCTCTTTAAGAGATCGCCACTTAAATTTTTCCTCTCTCTCCCCTTTCCCCCCCCCCATAGAAACCATTCAAACAAACAAACCTATAGGTCCTTTATCACTTTAGAAATAAGAAAATAGCCAACTGTTTATTTCATAATTTTTATCTTTTAAGGAGCAGGTGTATTACAACTTAGTACCAAATGAAGGAGATAATTAATCGAGAGTAAACACTGTAAAATCAAAAACAAAACCAAAAAAACAAAAAAAACTGCAGCCTGAGTGTAATCCAACTAAACCGTAAAAACTAAAACGAAATTAATGAATAAATAAACAAATGTCATGAAAGCGATCCAATTAAACCAGGTTAGCCCAGGACATCGTCAGTGACAATTATGATCAATGATTTCCTCGCTTGTATCGTCGAAAAAGGGGAAAAATCACCTGATAGTAATCTAATTAGGGCAGATCGTAGCGTACCACGCTAAAATCATAAAGCAAGAGAGCATTAATTTACTTTTGTATCTTTTCTTTCATTTCACCTGATTCTCAACAGTTTGTAAGTATCTATTTATTGTGTTCTGTACGTTTATCCACTCGTTGATCTTGCTTTCAGCTTCAACTCAATTTTATCTAAAATAGGCATTTTGTTAGTATTTGCGTAGAGATCAACTTGGATATGTATACATTTTAATTACCTGAACTGAAAAACCTTACGCTACACAAACTTATCAGTGCAAAAGAACCCATCTACTACACTACTCAATTTTATTTCATACTTAGTCTTGCTGTAAGTTGAGCTCAATTCAACTAAATTTATTTTCCTCCGAGTCGTGTTTTCAGAGATTTGAATTTATAGATATAAAGTTGAATTTCATTGTCTTTCTGTACCGTTTTTCACTTGTGATATTATATTTAGTGAAGCAAAAGAATGTTTCTGAACATATCATGGAATTCTTTGCAATAAAGTCTTTAAATAAAGGTTTTAGTACATCACTATGCAATGTTTGACTGATAAGTCACTGAGCTATGTTATGATTAATAATAGAGTAGTAATACTTACAATGGTTCTTATCACTTAAATTTGTATCATTAATGAATCATTTTAAAGTTTTCCCAATCAATGAAACTATTGGCAGCTTTATTAAAGCAACATAGCTAATTTCTGAAATGCAGAAAATTAGGTAACACTAAGAATAGACCATGTTGTTCTAAATGGTGCGCATGGAACTTTCATACCTTAAAATTTAGATAAAGCGGTAGTTAGAAATATATATTAGTTCATAAGTTTTTGCATTCAATACTAACAATATTTTCTTTTATCATTATTTCTCTCTATTTTCCAAAATGAAATTAATCTCCAGGCTGTAAGTACCCACCATTTTATTTATTTACGCGAATCACAGACATTCTAACGTTTGTACATGCCAAAAATGTTTTGAAGTTAGCTGTAATTTTAAAACACTAATTCTGCTTCTTTATTTCCTTTTTCTCCCTCAATCTTACCGGATATATCAAGTGGGTAAGCGGTTTTTACGTTAATCATCAAAACGAACTTTGATCTGTAACACGTTTTACTTAGGCGCTCCGTAGTGGGGTCGATTCATTTTCAAATCGCTGTCAAGAATGTAAGGAACAAGTGTGAGTGCAAGTATTTCACATCAAGCGTTCAAGAACTACTAGAAAAATATGTGAAGTTACTCTGCTGTGTGGAAGTGATAACTCTTCCACATACCTTCCACACGTTTTTAACTTGCCTTATGTAATTCATACATGGGCAATAAATAATGGTAATAGGACTGAGTGGAGTCCAATTCGGTCTGTAACCATACGAGTGATTATCAAAATCGGAAGACCGCGCAGCGGGAGTCGGATTTGTTAATTACGAGTATGATCACAGATAGAATTGGACGACTTGAATTCCTGTTTACAATTAGTCAGAACGATGACAAAATTTGAGAGGGAAAATAGACATTTTCATTAAGAAAAAAACAGCAATTAACTCGGCGAAATGCGCGACAACATCGCTTACTGTCCACTTACACAGGCATGACGTGTCCACTGTCCTGTTAGTGCTTAGATCGGGCTGGTGACAACCAATCACGTTCGAGAATTTCGTTATGGTTTTGATTAGAGTGAAAATTGTGTGTAGATAGTGATCAGAACTCCCCGTTACGAGCGCCTGAGTACACGCCCAAATGCGTCTAGTGGAGTAACTCCCTTTTAGCGGTTGAGGGAATGGGATTGATAAGAACTGTGTCACTTGAATTGGGAAAACACTGGGTGGAGATGGTATTAAGATAAACTTTTTGGAAATGGGATCAGTATATCCCCCATCCTGACACTAAATTAATTGTAAATTACTATCAGTCTTTATTTCTGGTATTCCACAAATGGTAGTTCGTCGTTCCTAAGACCTCTAAAAACATTATTTAAATTTCTCCCATAATGATTATTCTAGATACACTTTCGACCCCCTGGACATCAGGGAATAATACAATTTTTTAATGCGAGCACTTTGATTCCTTAAAAGTTCGTAGGCATATAATAGGACGCTACGAGTAATTAGATTATCCTTTAGGTCAGTTTCATCAAACTATTCGCTTAATGGAGTCCTTCGCTTAGTTTATCTCGCTATTTTTCCTCATTTAGTAATTTTAGGACCTCTTTCGCATTAATTAGCCTCCTTGGGAAATACTTCTTCCAACAGCTCGCCTGAATGCTAGCTGTGTTGATAAATACGTGTTAGATTCTTTTTAAGGACTACTCGATAATCATATCTTTTCTTTTCATGGTTGTAAGTGTACTCAGCATGTCATGAAATATTAAAATTGTTTTAGTTTGCACGGTGATCAATCCAAAAAGTGTCCTTTGGCAGCTGACGATGTTTTGGTGGGCAAAATACAATGAAATGACCACAATTTTTTTTTATTTTGGCTTTTTTGTTAACGGTTGAATTATGGATTCGTTTTCTCAAGCGACAGTGACAATTGACGATCTGCTTGTGCACCTCGTTGCATGTCATTGCTTGTGTCTTTGTTATTGTTATGGTTCCGAATCAGGCGAAAATATTAAGCAAGCAATAATATAAAATGTATTCTTAAGCAAAGAGTAACTTGTCAAAATATTTCTCCTCATCTTTTCCCCCTTTGAAATCTGCGTTGGACTACAGAACGTAAGTAAATTAAGTATTTCTCTTTTTTCCCTACTTTTGAGTCTCACTGTCTAAGAAGTCCACTTTACTATTCGACCACAAGCGTTATCTTATAAGCAGCACAATTTGAATCCAGGCCTGGTGTGGGAGAAGGACCAGTTTGGATACAGAATTGATTTATTTGATCTTTATGATAATAAACAATTCCTTTTTCTAGCTGAAGTCAATGATTAATACCCGTTTGACTGACTCAAATGCATGTCAGCCTTCTCCGCAATAAAATTATGTTGACCCTTAGAGATGAATCCAATGAGTTGGATTAAATGTCAAGGCGTTGTATTTCATTTTTGTGCATGCAAAGTTAGTAAAACTTGATATTCGTCATTTTTTTTTCTCGAAGTGGGTGGTACGGTCTAAGCATCCAAGACGATTTCATTCTCCTTTTCCTCGTAATTTGAATATATATTAGAAGGAATTATTTCTGCCTTAGTTTGTTTGTTTTTTAGGTTGTTTTGTTTATTTATTCATTCTTTTTTATTTCTTTCCTGTATTTTCATGTACACGATGGAATGATTAGGAAGGCGTAAGTGCCAGTTTTCTTTTATATATTTTTATCAGTGTTTGTATAATTTCGAAGTCAAGCTGATGTCCAGTCTTAAGATGCTTTGTACAAAATAAACTATCTAAACTCGACGGTTCGTCATGTTTCTCCTTTATTTCTCGAGGTGGGTGGTACAGTCTAATGCGGTCAAGAAGATTTCACTCTCGCTTTTTCTCGGATTTTGAATAAATTGGTAGGAATCCCGTTTCAGTTAGTTTGCTTTTTTTCTATTTATCTATTCTTTTTTTTCTCATTTCTGTACAACCATGAATATGATGGACACACCAGCCCGATGTAAGTTTCAACTTTATTGTCTTTGCTTTTGTCATAGTGTCACCATAAATCCAAAGTCGAGTTTAGGTTCAGTCTTTAGATGCTTTGTACATCTTAGTGTTTTTTTTTAATTGATTTGTATATCTCTTTTCTGTTTCGTGTAAACGAAGATACCCAAACTCGACGGTTCGTAATGTTTCTCTTTTAATTCTCGAAGAGTGAAGCGTGAAGCTAAATGTTTATCGAAGTTGTGCGGCTCAATTATTAATAGTAAAATATAGGCTGTGTTCTTTATGAAGACCATCTTTCAACTTTGTATAAACAGTTTTAGGTGGTCCTCCACACTACATTTCTTTTCCCCGGTTATCAAGCTTTGGATAAGCACTACACCAAATGCGAAAATGCCTGACTACTCGGTCGGACTGAGTTAAGCTGCATCAAAGCGAGGCTAATTAGTCCCAGGGTTTTTAAGAATGTGGTTTTTATGCGTGGTTGTCGATCTCATTCGTCTATTTACGCTATGCCGACGAGTTTTTGTGTTTCTTAGTCCAACAATAGGGAGGAAAATCAAAATGCAGGTGGTTCTCGTGAGATTAAAGTCCTTTCGAGGAACCATTCCATATTTTTCTATCAGAGCAAAATTTGGAAAACTACTTTTGTCATTTTGTAATGAAAAAGCCAGAACTTGATTTGGTTCATATGGATTTCCCTCCTACCCCTAATCCTCCATATATTTTCAAGGGAGTGGTATCTTAGGACGAAAGAAAGGTCACGGTTTGTCATCGGAGTGAAAGCACCGTTTAGATGAACAACTATTGTTTATTTTTCCTCTCGATATTGTCACTGCGACTATCTGTTAGTGAATCGATCTGCTTTAGTGAGGGTATTTAGATCTCTAGACTCAAGAGGTCCGCGATCTGACCTGATATTAGTACCTCTAAGTCGGGTGGGCTGGGGTCGTTCTCCAGTTTCTGTAAAGCTGTTTATACAGCTGCCTCGATCGAAAAGTTTGTCAACAGTTCCATAGACCCCGAAACGCATAATTGTGCTTAGGTTGGAGCCAATTTTTTAATTGCGGCAACAGTCACCGCAGGATCAGTGCAGGATGGACTCTTGCAAGATCTGTATTTTGAAAGGAAAATGGCGGAGTTCAGTGAGCCCTGGGCAATAAAAAATGGTAATGAGACTAAGCACAATGAAATAAGAAAGAATACTTCCCATGTGGCACTAATACACCTCGCCTCAAGGGACCGAAATTCAATTCCCGGTTTTTCGTTGATATCTGGGTTTTATTAATTAAATTTAGTCGTTGTTTGGGTCTTTTTGCTTTCCATCTTTCGTTTCTTTTTCCTTTTTATTTGATTGAAGCTACCACTTCCCAATTATCATCGTGCACCTTGTGATAAAAAACACATAAATAGTGAGATATATCTTCTTCGTGTTGCATTTGATAATTCTGTGTTGTGAACTATTTGTAGTTTTTGCTTTAGAGTGTTTACTTTCTTGATTTGTTTTTTATCATTTTCTTTTTAATCTGCTGCATTGGCCCTCACTTGTCAAATCAGTGAGTAAGTAACGTTTTCGTTGTGTAATAATTTTCTCTTGTCATTAGTAAAGATAATGGTTAATGTCTAAGCAAATCGGTGTTCATGGTTTCTATAATATTTAACTTCCTCGAAACAAGTGGAATATCTTGATTGACACCGCTCAACAAGTGAAACGAGGCAGGAGATTTATCTGCCTGTTCGTAACTGATAATTGAGTTTCATTGATTATTTGTAGTTTGTAGTTGATTAAAATCCATCGCATTCTGTTAGTGTGAGAGAGACTCGTTAAAAGTGCATTTTTCGAGCTGATTTTAGCCTTTTACCCCAGGGGTTTATTGTGGGGACTTTTACATCCCAGGGATGAGCCGGAAGTCTGAATCACTATGTATTCTTGAATAACTAGGTGACCCTCACAAACTGTGAAAGTTTGAAAGAAATCGGCAAGATGGCATGTGTCACGCCTGCCTGGTCTTCTTGTGGACAAACTTATAGAAGCTCTTTCTGAGGAACCATTTCATATTTTTCTTTCAGAGCACTATATTTTGCAAATGATACAGCGCGCCCTACCCTTTTTATGTTCTTTTAATCAAAATATTCAAGTAAAATCCAAAGAAGTTTCATTTTCATCAACCACAGCTTGTGCCAGCCCTGTTACTCCTTAAGGATATGGCCGAAAATTTCCCGCGCTTTCTGCTCTTGTGCTTCTTGTCGATCAGATCGTGTTCTTTCAATGTTATTCAACTCCTGTCTTGATGCATTGGCCCACTCTGTCACTGAGGTGGTCGGTTTTTCTTTTCTAAGTAGCAACGTTCTCAAAAATTTGGCAAACTGCTGTTGTCATTTTGTAATGAAAAAGCCAGAAATTGATTTGGTGGATTCAAATTCGGTCTGTAATCATACGAGTGATTATCAAACTAGGACGAACGCGCGGCGGGAGTCCCATTTGTCAATTATGACTATGATTTTAGACAGAATCAGGCAAAATGAATTCCACTTACCAAATACTCATAGCTATTACAATTTTTTTCTCTTTAGTTTGTTTTATATCACTTCCTAATTCCCTTACTTTTTTTCTGTTTCTTTTCCCTTTCATTTGGGCAACTTATGTAACAACTGTATGTAACATTTCTGTTACAGTTTGAACCCTTATTAGGGATAAGTTTTATCTACTTTGTAGATCTCAAATTAGCCGATGGGACTTTCCAATGAAATAAAAAAGAATACTTCCCATATGGTACAAGTACACCTCGCTTTAAAGGACCGAAATTCAATTCCCTATTTTTCATCGATATCTGGGTTTTAATAATTAAATTTAATCTTTGTTTCGCTTTTTTACCTTCCACCTTCTGTTTCTTTTTCCTTTTTATTTAATGGAGGGTACCACGCCCCGATTATTAAAGAGCTTTTTGCGATACAAAACGCATAAATAGTTAGATATATCTTTTTCGTGTTGCATTTGATAATTCTTTGTTATAAACTGATTGTAGTTTTTGCCTTAAAGCGTTAACTTTCTTAATTGGTTTTCTTCTTTTTCCTTTTAATCTGGTGCATTGGCCCCTACTTTTCAAATCAGGGAGTAAGTAACGTTTTCGTTGTCTAATAGTTATATCTTGTCATTGATAAAGATAATGGTAAACGTCTAAGTAAATTGGTATAAATTAAATGGTTTCTCTTACATTTAAATTACGCGAGACTAGTGGAAAATATAGATTGACACTGCTCAACAAGTGAAACGAGGCACGAGATTTGCCTGCCTGTTCGTGATTGATAATCGAGTTTTATTGACTGTTTGTAGTTTTTGGTTGATACATACTTTAGTGCCTTTACTTTCTTTAATATTTTTTCTTCACTTTCGTTTTAATCTGGTGCATTATCCCCCATTTCACAAATCAGAAAGAAAGTCATGTTTGGGTTGCTTAAGTGCCGCTTTCGCTAAGTGTGGTCCTCTCGACTTCCCGTCGGGAAAAAGTCTTCTTTCATTTTTTGCCCATGGAAAGGGTTTAGGACACATGTCTCAAAAAAAGTTTAGTTGTTCTCCAATTCTCTTTTTTTGGGTCGCCAGAAGCCAAAAATGATTTTTGGCTAGTACACCCGTGTGGACAGCGATCGAAAGTGTAAATTTCACAGATTTTGTCCAGCGCACAGCGACTGCAATAATATAGCTCACGCAATTCTATCTTGCTACAAGTTACAAGGTGCCTTTAATCAGTTCAATGAGAAAATATGGAAACTTCAGCTGAAATATTTTTCATACAAGCGTGATCAGAGGAGATCCTTCGCTTCGACCTTTATTTGCATGTCAAAATTCACCAATTTGTACGAAAGAATTCTCAAAATGCAGGAGTTAATCGGGCTAAAAGATTGCCTCAAACCCATGGGTATATCTGTAGCTTTCATCCACCAACATCTTAAAGAAAACGCAAATCCACATGTTTGCTTAATCGCGCTCTTGTGAATGATCGTTTGCATAATTCTGAAATTCGACCAAGATCTCCTTTTGACCGATCCAACTTCGTTTGTTTATCCTCTACGTTGAGGATTTCAGGTTTTCATAACAACTGAATGAAGAATAGATGCCGAGTTGTCCTAAAACGTTGCCTAAACGTGATCGGTCGTAACGCTTGCGCGCTTGCGTGACTTACAAAGTAGACAAAGGTGATCGGAAGGCGCCTTCGAGATGACTTTCGTTGAAATATCTGGTCATGAACTACGCGCAGTGTGGAGAAGATCAAAATTAAAGAATAAAGTTTGGCACTCTAGTCACAAGAGACATATCGCGTTATTTAAAAGGGCCCACAAACAAGTTGAGATACGTTACAGTTTTATTTACCAAAACAACACGCATACACTCAGAGAGAATTCTTGCAGTTTCTCCCGAGATTTTGCACACGGAACGCGATGAACTAGCCCCCCTTTATATAAATGTATTGCGTGACGTGATCGTGCAATTTTTCCCTTGATATCCGACTAACATCGCGGAACCAAAATTAGTTAATGTAACGCATTGGAATCGAAGGTTATTAAAATGGACTAAAGAATTTTACATTTTACTGAAAATCTTATCTTTTAAAATGTTTACTTGATTCATGAAAAGCAAAGATTGTTGCGGCCGCGGGTATTTCAGCCCTGATTTCTCTCCTTGAATTCCGAGATGTCGTATCGATTCATTTGAAGTACTGCCAGCTATCCAGCCAAATCCTCGAGTACAAGTTAAGTTTGTTTTGGTCCGGTCATTTTGGTCCCGATGTGGAAAAAATAAAACAGTCATCGAAATGTTTTACACATCGGAACACTTTCGGAAACATTGGAAATGCGGTGAAAGTACTTGTTGGCACCCAGAGCACAAGGGAAAAGTGAGGCCGTGAAAGGAAGCCAGACTGACTGGAGATGTTTTCGAAGTTTTCGGAATTATAATTGTAGTCGGATCACACGAGTAATATATTTTCAATTTCTCGAATGCTAGCTAAAAATTGATTCGTAAGGGCCTCTCTGGGCTATCTGCACGAGTAGACAAAACCAGAATTCTCCCAACAAAGTCAAAGGAAAAATTGTCATGACAAATTGTTGTCTCGATTTGGCATTTTTTAAAAATTTCAATGCTGTCAATTTTTTTCGTCAAAGCTTGATCTGCTCATGAGACCAGCCGGCATATTTTGCTAATGGACTCAAATTCTAATTGCCAGGATTTATCGTACGTCGTTTCAAAGTTCTAAAACCCACGAGTTTTGCAACAAAAGAAAGTAAAAGCCTTCTCGATAAATTTTAGTCAATTCAATAACAAGCTGGTGGTAGTTTTTACGACAAATGGCGTTGAACACTCAGTCTCCTTACACTACCTCACTTTTTCCATTGTGCTCTGGATGCTCAAAAATACTTTTACTACATTTCCAGTGTTTTCCAGTTGTTCCCATGTTTAAAACATATAAATATCTGTTTTTTTTTCCGTTTCGAGGCCAAAATGACCGGACCAAAACAAGCTTAGCTTGTACTCATAGAAATCAGGGCTGAAATACCCGCAGCCGCAACAATCTTTGCTTTCTATGAATCAAGCAAATATTTTAAAAGATAAGATTCTCAGTAAAAAATTTGAACTTCGTAAGTCCATTTTAATAGCTTTTGATTCTAATTCGTTACATTATCAAATTTTGGTTCCTCGATGTAGGTCATCTGACAAGGGAAAAATTGCACGATCACGTCACGCAATACATCATGCTGGGTTTGTCCAGTTGATTTTGATGGTCGCAGAGAAACGTCGGGTTTGTCGGTCAAAACCGTTGTGGTCCATAACAGCGTAAAATCATTAATGATGGAAGCAGATTTTTAGAAAGGAGGGCTAGTTCATCGCGTTCCGTGTGCAAAATCTCGGGAGAAAATGCGAAAATTCTTTCCGAGTGTATGCATGTTGTTTTGGTAAATAAAACTGTAACGTATTTCGACTTGTTTGTGGGCCCTTTTAAGCGACGCGATATGTCTCTAATGACTAGAGTACCAAACTTTATTCTTTAATTTTGATCTTCTCCACACTGTGCGTGGTTCATGACCAGATATTTCAACGAAAATTATCTCGAAGGCGCCTTCCGATCACTTTTGTCTACTTTGTAAGTCACGCAAGCGCGCAAGCGTTACGACCGATCACGTTTAGGCAACGTTTTAGGACAACTCGGCATCTATTCTTCATTCAGTTGTTATGAAAACCTGAAATCCTCAACGTAGAGGATAAACAAACGAAGTTGGATCGGTCAAAAGGAGATCTTGGTCGAATTTCAGAATTATGCAAACGATCATTCACAAGAGCGCGATTAAGCAAACACGTGGATTTGCGTTTTCTTTAAGATGTTGGTGGATGAAAGAGACAGATATACCCATGGGTTTGAGGCAATCTTTTAGCCCGATTAACGTCTGTATTTTGAGAATTCTTTCGAACAAATTGGTGAATTTTGATATGCAAAGAAAGGTCGAATGAAGAAGAGTTGTATGAAAAATATTTCAGCTGAAGTTTCCATATTTTCTCATTGAACTGATTAAAGGCACCTTGTAACTTGTAGTAAGATAGAATCGCGTGAGCTATATTATTGCAGTCGCTGCGCGCTGGACAAAATCTGTGAAATTTACACTTTCGATCGCTGTGCACACGGGTGTACCAGCCAAAAATCATTTTTGGCTTCTAGCGACCCAAAAAAAGAGAATTGGAGAACAACTAAACTTTTTTTGAGACATGTGTCCTAAACCCTTTCCATGGGCAAAAAATGAAAGAAGACTTTTTCCCGACGGGAAGTCGAGAGCGAAAAAATTTGTGCGACATTTTCTGACCAGTTCAGATCTTCTTTTCAGCGAGTTGAAATTTCGGGTGCTTAAGACGCATAGTGTAGCGGCCGACACAAGCGAAGCAAATTTCAACGACAACTATGAGTTTTGCTGGTGAAGACGCACTATGAAGCGAGGATATATTATACGGAAAAGACTTGAATCGTTTTAATAGGGTAGTCGAGGTATCCAAGTACTTATCGTAAACTGAAATATGAAATTATAAGGAAGAAGCTAAGCTAAATTCTAAGATACGGACCAACATTCCAATCATTCCGATATAAAAGCAAGATCCCAAAAGACTAGCTAAAACTCTAAAACAAACTCACAAAAGACTATCTTCAAGGATAAAGGAGAACCGCTTGCAAACGAATTCTAACAAAACTAATAACCGAGTGAGAAAAAACGAGCGACTTACTAAC
Organism: Pocillopora meandrina; assembly: GCA_942486045.1. Lineage (NCBI taxonomy): Eukaryota > Metazoa > Cnidaria > Anthozoa > Scleractinia > Pocilloporidae > Pocillopora > Pocillopora meandrina. The sequence goes on from CALNXJ010000088.1 coordinate 411,840, forward strand.
AAAGCATGAACAACGTAAGCCACGTGTTACAAAGTTGCAAAGAAACTGGTATAAAAAACTGGGCGAAACTACCGAAAGACTAGATGTTTAAACAAGTACAAAGAGAAGGAACATAAGCATAACATAACAGTCCCGCTTGTGAAGGTTTGACCAAAACGAACTTCGAGATAAGGTGGGCAAAAGGGCGCTTTTCGATAAACACGTCTTATCGTTAGCCCAACGCAAGATAACTAACTAAAATGCGGTTCTGGGTGGAACTTAAAGATCACGTCCCTAATGGACAAACAGTAACGTCACTATTGCGGTTTAACACGTTTAACACGAAACAAACTTATAACAAATCAATGTCCGGTAGCAAAGGCGTGGCAGCCGTTACACATAGTTTCTTCTCGCGATCAGTAAAAGAAAGCGCAGTTCGAACCGTTACTGAATTTTTTTAATTTGAAACTTGTTAAATTCTGCTCGCGCAAAAAATTTCAGTCAGATGATCGCTTAGTATGTGAAAATCCAGTTACAATTCATCTTGTCCAGAATTTATATTTTGCGTAGCATATCTTTGCTTAGAGCACTTCAGGGTGAGTTAAACAACCTACGCACGGCATGTTCTATCTTTTAGTTAAAAAAGTAGAAAATCACTCACGTAGGAAAGTTTCATTGTGTAGTGGTATTTGCCTTTTTCCTTTTGCGATCATTGGCCTTTCGGTACGTTTAAACTCTAAGCAATTCATAAACTAAGTTATACAATACGGTGAAAGAAAACAAAATTCTATAATCTATAGAATTTTGTTATCTTACGCCAACTTAAGTATTTAAAAGTATCAATTTGTTGCCTTAGTATTATTATTTTGTATGAAACACTTAAATTGAGCTAACAATTTATTTCTGTTGCTCTTTCCTCTGTAAAATCATGGTTTGTGGACGATTTAGCGGGTAAGAAATTATTTTAGTTCATACCTAGATCAAAAAAAAGTGAAAAGTAAACAACCCTTCTCGAAGCCCTTTTCTTTTATTCTGTTCAATTCAAAATGCTTTGCAAGATATTATAATCTCTTGATGTCTGAAAATATGCTCAAAGACATAAATTAATTAGCATTAATCGATTTTATCATATGGCCCGTCTGGCCCTGCTCGCGCGATTCCATAGAAAAGCTGACGTGTGTAGGGCCGGACGGGTTTGCGTGAGCCGGCGCCCGTTTCTCGAAATGCCTGGTAACTTAACGGGCTCGAGGCAATACTTTAAAATCAAAATTTTAGGAAGAGAGAAGCAGCCTGGCAACCTTAGTGTTCCATTTTGTTTCTTTAGCTAAAAGTTTTATTGTAGAATCTTTAAAGCATTTGAAACCATCTTGAAGAAAAGCAGAACAGCTTTACGGGCCCGTTAAGTCACCAGGACCCCGAGAAACGAGCTACCGGTCCGGAAAAACCGCCCGGCCCTAGTGTACTTGGGCAAAAAATATTCAATGAAAAACATTGTCCGCTTTTGTGGCCAAGAATGAGTGACAGCAGAGAGTACAAATGGAAACAAATGCCACGTTTTTCGATGAAATATGAGTTTCCTGTTCTAACTCGAAAACAGAAAGGAAAAGTATTAATTGTAGAATCGCTTTTGTGGTTATTCCGCGCGCGCCAGTCTATCGCGTAGTATTTACGAAAAAAAAAATCGAAATTTTCCGTACTGAAAAGCCATACGATAAAATGCGTAACGACTTAGTTAGGTCGGGCTCGATGGGAAATATTTGGCTTTCGGTCATAGCACTTGGACCTCTGTGTTTTGCTCGGTCCGTACGTCATGACCTCGAGCCAAATACTTTCCCGTCCGGCCCTCCCACTCAGTCAATTAGTACACAGTATCTCACAACGGCTTTAAACTGATAGTAAATTTCAGTTGATTCATTTTCTCCTCTTTTCCATCGGGTTCACCAACGTCTAATTGACATAACAGGTCGTAAGTAGCTTTTTCTTTACTTTTCCTCATTCATTTTTACATTTCTAACAAAACAGGTACTATTCGACAGTCATCATCAGTCATCATGTATTAGACTCTCTTCAGAGTTATCATCATTTTTGCGAAAGAGTAGATTTGTAAAAGAAAAAGGTTTACTTACAATGAACTGGTATAGTTTTCGCCCAAGTCAATATTTTTTATTGCGGCCAAGAGTTATACTTTGGCAAAATGTCCTTTTTACTATTGGTGGCCGACAGCATGTTAAAGACTCTTATCTGGTCAGACTTCACCATTGACTGCCAACATGGTAACCATTTGAAATACCCAACAGTTGTGGCTAGTGTAATAGGATGTGTAGTCATACTACTGGCTGTTCCGTTAACAAGACACTTTTACTTGACGATACCAAACTGAAGAACAATGTGGGCAATAACAAATGTGCATCACTAACTAACATATCTCTTTCTCCTATTTCCTACCTAAACGGGCAAATAGATCGTAAGTATGTCTTATTTTTATAGTTATTTGGCCCATTTCACATGTCTTTTCACTACTGCAGTAACAGTCATGCAACATATATGTGTCACTGTCGCTTAGTTTTGTAATAATGAAGGCTACAATTTCGTTTTATTGATATTATTATGGATGAGAAATTATGATCATCAATAAACATGGCATTCTGATATTCGCCTTGCTTCCTAACTTATGGTTGGAAACTTGTTGACGTCGTTTTGAACTAGGCTCTCGTGAAAATATACATTCAGTGTGAACCATAAGTAGATAAGGATCAGATTTTGATTCAGTGGCTCAGTTTACTAAAAGATTTAATTTCGTCTTTGGTAGACTGTAAAATTGAGGTGGTAGTTACTTGAAACTAATTATGAGAATTAAAGCCATAATCATGAAAATGGTTTCATATCAGAATTATTTGTTGAGCAGGGGTCTTAGCCGACTGATTAATGAATATCAACTCTCTAAGCAGTTAATTACTTTCCTTTTATTTATTTTTCTGTTCTTGATGTTTTTTTTTTCTTATTCCTTGGCCTTGGCAACTGTGAAAACTATTAGGACGTAAGTACATGTTTCGCTGTGATTTAAAGCATTTCTATTTGCATGGCACCTTCACAGTACGTTTACGTTAATATATTTAACTAAAGTACAGGTGATAAACGAAAGTAAAAGTGCATAGCATTTCTCAATAAACAAATGAATGTTTTGAGCAACAGATGCACGTTTTAATTTTTTTTTTTATAACTTTTATTTACATGCCACTTCTGCAATCACTTAGCTGGTAAGTTGAATTTAGTTTATCTCGCGCAATTCTTATTCTTGATAATCATGCTCAAGACAATTAAATTTTCCTTTAGTACCTAAGATCTTATTTACAACCAGACCGCGTATGAAATGTTTACTCTTTTCGGAGTGCATGTCGATTAAGTGTTGTAAAAACAAAGCCAGGTTATTATCACGGCGAATCAGAACAACGAAAAATCACTGGAGCTTCAAGAATCTCATATTCAAAGCAAACATTTGGTATCCAGGACTGGAAAACGCACGTGATCATGTAAAATCAAATTTGCTGAGAAGCTGCAGTGCAGGACAAGGCGTAGCAAAACTCCGATGTTACCAAGGATTACTTCTGAAACTCCCATTGAAAATGGCTTTCGCTTACAATAATACAGTTTTAACCAATGAAATTTATGCTGACGTCCATCAATGTGTTTAAGTTTACTTTTATGCTTTATTTTGAATTTTGAGCTCAACTCGTGCTTACGGTATATTTTTATTGGTAAAGACTTCCATGCATAACTGGCCTCTCATCCTGTGATCGGATGGTGACAGCTGATGAGGAACATTCGATTCAGCAATGCTAACTTTCTCAACTTCCTGATAGCGACTGAATCTCGTCCAAGACTGCAAACAAAAAAGTTCGCGGTGTCTACCTTAGGATCATTATAAGGCCTGACAAAAGCAGAACAGAATTAAAACAAAGTTTAACATAAGTAATTCAAGAGCTGGTCATACTACGCATAAAATCGGCGTGAACGAGGTTAAACAGAAATTTAGAAATGCAACCCATCCTTGAGAATTTTATCTTAAGTTCTGGATAATCTTTTTCCAAAATCACATCCTTCTCTGGGAAATGTAAATTTAGGCGCTAATACTCGCTTTCCATGTGTTGAGAAAGTACTGGAATCTAATTCCTTTCCTGAAAAAAAAAAAGGGGAATTTTACGATGAATTGTTATTTCATAACTTAAGCTATGTTATTTAGATCATTAACCGCTCCTCCTTTCTTATCTCGTCTTTTCTGTCTAGCCAAAAGGGAAGGTAACTATCAATATCATCCGTTCCTATATATAAATAACTCTCCTGTGGCTTAATATACACTACTGACTCTCTGCACCGGCTGATTACTGATCAGCAAATTGCAATCTTAAATAGCAAAGAATTATCTGCGCACGTATCAATGACAGTTAGTGATAGCTGTTAATGTTACAATGTTATTATCCAAACGATTTTACTAATGTGGACAGTACTAGTATAAAATCAATACCCAAGTTCTGTAATAAACGATATTTGTATAATTATCATCAGACATCAGTCATATTTGGCTGATTGCTTGTTTGATTTAACAAATTCTCTTACATAATTATCGATTTCAATGTAAAATATTGACGTACCAAACAAACTGGTTGGTTCAAATAAACAAATGAATAGATAAATGGATTAACATCTTTTCAAAATTTTTTTCTCTTTCACGGCGTTCTTTCCGGATTCATAAGCGGGTGAGTGCGACGAGTTCAGTTTGTTTGTTAAGCTTATGATGTGTTAGTCAAGTATTTCAACGCTATTTTAAGCCACTTACTTACTCACCGAATGTGAATCTTTCTTTTCATGTTCACCTAAAATCCTCATCCTAACTGATATAACAGATTGTAAGTAGCCATGCTTGAAATATCATTTATCAAAAAACTGGATCCCAATAGAGGGATTCAGACAGGATACTCTTCTCTGTTAATCAGTGGATATGCGGACAAAGATATTGCATAGAAATAAAACTTACTTGTTACAGCAATTGAGTTTCAACGCTTCAGGCTTCTGCCATATACTGGTGGAACTTTTACAATAAAGTGGAAAATTAAAAATTGAAATCGTTAAAAATCCTGGTTTGTTTCCTTTAAAATTTTTGCACAGTCATCCATTTGAGCAACGGAAAACAGTGTCACTCTCCCTGGCTTATAACATGATAAATCCCTGACAGATGCTGAGAGAACACCAATGATGCTAATAAGTAGGGAACTGTAAGCTGGGTGATTAATACGCTTCAAGCCATCAATCCTTTTTAACTTGGAGATGGATGCTAGTTCGAAGTCTCTTTGGAAATTAGAAACTGGGATATGGACGATAACAATTACGTATTTGGTATCCTTTATGACAAGCTGCAGATTAGTGCAGCGAAGGAAGTAAAGAGCATAGGTAGAGTGATAACATGACATATGACTCTTTGCGCACAACTTATTGTTTTCAAAGGTTGTATGGCGTGGTCATCTTGGAGTGGCAGCTGCGAAGAGTGCAAGAACAGTCAGTACCGGCAAAGAGTCGGTAAGTGACAAGGGGGAGTTTTTTAGAATTTGCGGCGGGTTTTCGCCATCGTTTTACAACTTCCAAGAAGTATACAGCATTTATAAGCTTTTGTTCAATTGGATTAATTCT